>JAYESA010000015.1:35009812-35289184 GCA_036927795.1 Iris macrosiphon | reverse complement strand
AGCTAAAGGATGCTTGATGCCATGGTAGCTCTCACATGTGTGGACAATTGTACCCTTCTTACACCTAAATGTCGGACCATCTGGAAGCAATGAACAATTTACCCTCCATTCACAATTTTCATCTTTACACTTGTAACTCTGTATATGTTTGGTATTCTTCTCCTGAGTTATTGAATAGTTCATGAAGATAACTATGTCTTTTATGTAGTCCCTACATGCAATAACTGTCAGCCATTCCTGCCCTACATACTTGTCAAGAACTACAGGTCCATCATCATCTTTATTCTCATGCAAATTCTGTGTATTAGCAGTAAAGTCTTTGAACTCATCTGTACCCCCTAAAGTCTCCCTAATAACCTCTACCATGTCATATTCACATCAGCATCACTGGGTACATGTTCTTCGTGATCAGATTGCACAACTGAATGATACTCTTCTTCAGGGTCCAAATTGTTTAGGTGTAATTCTAATGTCCGAGGTATCTTTCTCAACATGTGTTTGACTGCTACCAGGTTCATCAGTAAAGATAGGTAATCCATCTGTGGGGATCCATCTTTCAGCTCAGACCCTACCATTCTAATGCACATAAAACAACAAAATAAACATCATGATTCATGTATGCACAAACATGTACCAAGGCATCAAAGATACAATACAATGAGACAAAATTGTATAAAAAAAATGACCAAGTTATCAATGATCAACAACATCAACATTTTCTTAACAGTAAACAAACAATAGTACCATGAAACAAGAGTTTAACTATATATCATTCTGAAATTATAAATGTTAGACAAGAGTTTAACCAATCATCAAGAGTAGTACTACCATTAAAAAAACAATAGTACCATGAAACAAGAGTTTAACTATATATCATTCTGAAACTATAAATGTTAAACAAGAGTTTAACCAATCATCAACAGTAGTTTAAAATTCATTTCAAACACATCATGCATCATCATTTCTTTGAATTAAAAAAACCATTTAAGACCCCACCAACTACAGCAGAACATTTAATCCATAGATTCGTTAGGACCACATATGAGTTGTCAAGTTCATTCAAAGAACAACCCTACCCACTATTCCACCCTTTAACATTAACTAATAGACAAAAAAAAACTAGTCAAAGAAGGCATGAATATGCAGGTAATGGTCTGGTAAAAAAGACACACCAAACACAAAACCCTAGATCTATTACATATTATATGAAGTAAACTAATGTAAAGACAAACAACAATAGAAAAAAAAAACCTAACCTTTACTTCTGTTCAGTTTCAAAAGAACAACCATGAAAACTGTTAAAAAAACTAAAAGAACCCTAATTGTACACTTACATGAAATGGCAAATCCAAACAAATCAAGATATTTTAGAGCACGATTCAATCACCAAACTACGTCTTCAACGTCAGTACAGCAAACCCCTCGACTAAGCTTGAAAATAACAAGATTTCAATCTTCTTCTTCTCTTCGTATTTGGAGTTTACAGAAAACCCTAGGTTTAGGTTCTTTTTTTCGTGATAAAAATGATGACCCACGTGTTTCACACGTGTGGGGCTTATAACGGAGAAAACAGATCGTCGGGAACAGTCAGTAATAAACCCAACTGGTTGAGGGTGTTTTGGTATTTTAACACATCCTTTAACAATTTAGTTGGGTCTGGACGGTCATGAGAGTCAACTAACAGTCAAAGATCCAAATACTAATTACTTAGATTATGGAGACCCAAATACAAATTTTATAACTTATTCAAGTCCTAAAGTCTAAATATCCCTTTTATATATGGTGCATCAATGCATCAACGAGTTTAGGAGAGGATGAAATCATGTTTTATTGTAAAATGTCGATGAAAACATCAATGAGTTTGAGCCTTTGAGGTGATACAATAAAACCAATCTTATTGTTCCTAACTTGTTTATAATTTATTTCCATATTTAGGTTGAATAAGTGATTTGCTTTACAATTTTTGTTGCTAGCTCTTTATTGTTATTGTAAGTCGTGAGGACGTTTTAGAATTAAATGCCCAATAAAACTTACTAAGTTTATTACTTTACTGATAAACTGAATATTTGTTTTAGTTGGTTTATGTTTTTGTTTTTTACTAAATCATGCTCAATAATCTCGATTTGAAAACTTATTTACTGAACATGATGAGTTAACTTTATGGACTCAAAGCATAGTTTTTTCTTCACACCCCCCCCCCCCCCCCCCCCCCCCCCCCCCCGCGCGCGCGCGTCCTTTCTTAAGATGTTCTCTCTATAGCGACGTGATAGTTATTCAGTTGATTACTTCAAAGATCATAAGATACATTAACTTCACGCAGGCAGTACGGCGTATGAAGACCTCTCCATTGACTGAACATGAACAGGCACGCATCTGTGAGGTAATTTAATTGCACTTGTATACTCCATTGACTTCCATAACTATCATTAATGCAACTATGCCATTGTCATATGTCATTATGTTACCAGGGACTTCAACTCTTCAAAGAAGATTGGTCTTCGGTTTGGAGATTTTGTGTTCCACATAGAGATCCTTCTTTGTTGCCGCGGCAGTGGCGTATTGCAAATGGAACTCAGAAATCATATAAGAAATCACAAGCTGATAAAGAAAAACGAAGGTTGTCTGAGGCAAAAGAAGAAAATTAAAAGCTTCAGCAGCTGACCACAAAATTTCACTAGAGAAGGAGGTTTGTTAGTCAGTGTGTATTTAACCAGGAAATTATGCAATTCTTTAGCTCTTTATGTTGACTGCGTATATTTACTAATGGAATGGTTCCAGATTAATAATGGAGACAAGAGTGCGGATGATGTGGATGGTGAAGATGATGAAGCTTACGTCCATGAAGCATTCCTTGAAGACTCAGAGAGGGTAAGCTCCAAGGTTCTCTATGATAATCTTCCAAGTTTGAATTCAGGCGAAACTCGAGCAACTGATATAATGTCATATAAGGGTAGCTATATTAATGAACATGGTGATTCTGTACCAAATGACTTTGGACAATCACGACAGGGAAATGGGCATGAGCTTCTGAACTCTTCCTTGCAAGATATGCAACCTCCATCTCATTTTTCTCATATCAAATTCAGTAAAATTTCCAATCCAATTGCAAGGCTGTCCAATTATCCTCCTGTCCAACGACCTTCCCAGATTTGTGGTAGTAAAGGTGCTAGAGTGGTGAAGTTGGCACCTGATTTGCCTCCTGTCAACCTTCCCCCGTCTGTACGAGTGATTTCACAATCAGCTTTCAAGTGTTACAACAATAAATCATCTTGTTCTCAGATCCCAGCTAATGCAAAAAAAGATCATGTTCCAGAGCCTCCTCAACTTTCAAAAGTAGGAACAAGTATATCAACAACAGGAGAATATTTAAACAAGTATTCTGATACCAGGTGTCAGCAAGTTGAAGGTATTCTTGCAAGTTCGTTTGGGGAAGAGGAGAATACATCTGAATCAGATCTCCGCATGCATCCTTTATTGTTCCAGGCCTCTGACGCTCAATCATCACTCTGTTTTTTGGAGAATCGTCACACTACTACTTCAAGCACTTACAATTTTTTCCCAGGACATCCATTTCAAGCTGATTCCAGTCTCAGGTATCATCCAGTTAAACCTATAGATTGTACCACAAGACAGTCAGAAGAAGCACCTTCCAGCTTGTGTACTATAGACTTCCACCCTCTCTTGCAAAGGGAGTTCTGCCACTGTGCCCTCAATTTGTACGCAATATCTAAGATGCACAAGGAAGATCTGATAAATTGTATAATCAATCTGATTATAATTTGACAGCACCCGTGGTTGGTAGTAGTCATGTGACTGCCAGTACATCATCTGTAAGACTATATGAGAAGGAAAATAACCTCGACTTGAATATATGCTTATCTTCTACCCCAGGAAAGGAAATTGCAGAAGGCAGGGATACGAATGAACGGCATGTTGGGGTCAATATCTCTCCATTGGGACACGGGATGGTAAAAAGTGTCTTGGATACTGATAGGCCGTTTCTTAACTGTAGTGATAATCGTCGCGGTCTTTGGTTACAAATGATTCACCTGTCCAGTCTTTTACTTGTTCTCCAAATGATGCTTTATCCTCAGAAGTTTTGCCAGGCAACAGTGGTGCATGCCAACATATGATTGATCTTCATGATGAGTCTGTCCGTGGCATAATAATGGAACAGGAAGAATTAAGTGATTCTGAAGAAGAGATTGAGGATGTAGAGTTTGAACGCGAGGAGATAGATGATTCTGAGGAAGATGAATTGCACTGTGAGCAACCAACTGAAATCCAAAATAAGGTACTCTTGTTTCTTCTATCCAATAGGATAATTTAAATTATGCCTCCAACGAAAGTAGTTTTGTTTCATGACATGTTCTCTAAATGTAATTATATTTACATGTATATTTTGTTTTGTACAGTAAGCATATGGTTGCTATTTAGAATGCATGTTGATATTAATTGTATTATGAGACAAATTGGTCACTTGATGAATTTTTTGTGTCAGTGTTCATGATCAGTAGCACCATAGGTTGTTCTTGAACATGGTTTGGTCATGGAACTGGTGTTTGATGTTTTGTCTTATTGTAGGGCTTGTTGAGCTGCTACTAATTATTAAGTTGGGTAGAGATAGGAATTGTGGTGTAGGGTGGGGGAATTGGTAAGAGAGGGGGGGGGGGTGGGGGGGGGGGGGGGGGGGTGGTTGCGGAGATGGCAATGTTAGGATGAAAAACAATAGTTGAATTTGCTTTCATTTACAATTTGCTCTTATATGTTTAGTTGTTCTAAATCCAGATGGTATATGTAACTCATTTGAGGTATATTGATAACCTAGAGTCTACTCTCTGTGTTTCCATGAATTTTAACATTTATAGATGCTTTTAGGAAATGAGAAAATTGTTTGAAACAGCTATAGTTTTGTCAACATCACCAAGTCTCACTTCCTGTGTTTTTTTAACTGTAGGTTGTCCCTTGAACATTGAATAATCACCTTTATTGCACTAATATTGTTTAATGTACTCAAGTCCTGAACAACTAAAAAGCCTTTGTTGCAAAATTTTTGGGTAGATTACACATTCATTTGCTCCATTTGGCTCAAAGGCCTATTGTTCTTAAAAATTCATTTCTATGATCCAATTCAAATTTTATGTTGATTCTTGGGATGCAACCATCCCTTTATCTGGACTTGAGGCCGGCAGTAAAAAGACAAACTGGCCTACTTGAGGATGATTGCATTTCGGAACCTCTCTTACTGTTTGCTGAACTAAACATTCTAGAATGGTGGAAAATGTTGTTCCACGTGCACGAAACAAAAACATTACCTATGTGCGCACACACACACACACACACACACACACACACACACACACACACACACGACTGATCTGTGATCAAGTACATTGCCAATCTGGCATCCAAATTTGTGGTCAGTACTATTCTTTGTGATCTACTTATCCTTAGTTTTATAAAATCATAAGTCAACTGGATTGGATAGTTTCAAACTGAATTATGTGAAATCAAAGTGACAATTTTGCCAGTGAGTTTACTACACTGGACATTAAATCTGTCCATTCTCTTGATTTCACTTGGATCTCCACAGGATGGAACTATCAAGACTATTTGATTTTTTGGTTCTATAAATTTGATGATGTGTTGATATGACAATGAAACCTACTGAATCAAAGTTATATGGCCTAAGACCGATCTTTGTATTTGCTCAACAGATCCCCTCTCTCTCTCTCTCTCTCTCTCTCTCTCTCTCTCTCTCTATATATATATATATATATATATATATATATATATATATATACTTGTATGATAAACCTATTTTGGCCTAAGATCGATCTTTGTATTTGCTCAACAGATCCTCTCTCTCTCTCTCTCTCTCTCTCTCTCTCTCTCTATATATATATATATATATATATATATGATAAACCTATTTTGAAATAATATTAAATATTTCAAAGAATATTCATTTTTTAGTTGATGAACATCTATTGTAAGTGTGTAAGTGGAGATGCGTAATTATTAGTAGCAATTAATTATGTTAGTGGGAAGATGTGTAATTTACGTGTTTCACCCCTAATTAATTTAAACTTATTTTTGACATATATAGGGTTGGAGAAGGGCAATTTTGGAACATGAAAGTTCCATGTTGAAGTTTAGAACTTTTGGTTGGTATATATATATATATATATATATATATATATATATATATATGATGATGATGATGATGATGATGTCTAGTTTGTACTTCCTGATTGGTTTGACAAACTTTTATTTAATTTATGCAACCAAGTCCTCAATTTTGTTTCATATAATGAATTTTCTATTCTTTCCATATTACTCTCCCTTGCTCTCTTGTTCCCAAATTAATTTACTTCTTCCTTTATCTCCATCTACCTCTCCATTCCCACTGCTGGATCACCTCTCGGCCTTCTGACCCTCATCCACACCCACATAACTACAGCAACCAGGTGAGCCCTCCATCCATCTACCATCTTGCTCCTTGACCCTCGGGGCACACAAAAGAGCACTTCTATGCGACTCTCCAACGCGACACTGTCTATACGTCTTTCTCCCTCCACCCACTCGCCATACGGGTCAAGAAGGTCTTTCAGGGTGCCAAAATTGTAAAGTATATAAAAATCTTGAAGATATCAACTTAACACACTGGCTTTCATCTACTTTTATTAACTAGGTGGGACATTTATAATGTCAACTCGACCTAATTCGAGAACCTGACATGATTCTCATATGCACATAGTTATCAATGGAAGCGTATCTTCCAAAAATCTACTTAGGATAAACTTGACAATTTTGCACCCTCTTAAGTATCAAATTATTAACGGAAAGCATCATCTGAGAGTCGCTCAGCTCCGAACCCTAAGAATACTCGTCCACTCCAAAATCATTTGACTGCTAAGAATTACTCTATCCAAATGAATTTCCAATGTTCATCTCTCTAGTCCAACTAAGAATGCATGGTAGTCATGGTCTTCAAGAAGCAACAATTTTCTTCTTCCACTTCTAACTCAAACAAATCGATAAAGTAATCATGTCTATGGAGTTGACTGTACCCATATTTCCTTGTTGATGAGGATTTCAATTTTAGCACCTCGTGGCCAAATTTGCCTGCTATGCCTATGAGATCCAATATGTGTATCTATAATCAATTAATCATTACGTCCAAGAGATGATTTCATCTCTGCCCTGTGATTTTGGATCGGGATACCAGCAATTACACTAACAAATTCCTTCTTTATTGATCCACAAAAATTGGCATCGACTCGTCCATGTGATTATCTTGAAAGTCTTTCATAAAAAAATTCCATTGCAACAAGCCTTAAAACACTTCACCATAAACAAGTCTTCAGTCCGTCCGTGATCTTTGTGACCCAAATGGTGAAGGGCAGCGGGAGTGACTGTGGAGACTGTCGTGGCGGAGAGTTGCAAGGGATAAGCTTTGATTGGAGTTGGAGGGCCAAGGTGAATACGGTGGAGTCACTGGTACGGTGGAGTCACTGGAGGCACAAACGTCGAAGGTAATCAACAGTGAAGAATATGCACATGAGTACAAATTGACTATTTGTGGAGACAGGTCAATGCAAAATAACCTAATTCGGCAAACATAGATCTAGGAATATGAAACAAAATAGTGGATTTAATTGCATAAGTTACATTGAATAGTTGTGAAACGAATAAGAAAGTGCCAACTAAGCACCATCTTCCAAAAATTTCCTATGACATTGTAGGAAACATTTCCACCTCCTCCTCCTCCTCTCTCTCTCTCTCTCTCTATATATATATATATATATATATATATATAAACACACACGCACACACATATGGTAAGTGGTTCCTAAGGTAGCCCCTTATGGAATATTCTATAGGTGGCCCCTTATGGAATATTCTATAGGTGGAATCCACGTGCCAAAATACGGATAGTCCATTTTATCTTCTCCATAACTACCGTCCTTTCAATATATTTGGATGGAATTTGGTGCAATGCACGCGACAATTGTATTCGATCAGGTTTCTCCGTAACCCCCCTTAGAAAATTTTCTAAGGGGACACCTTAGATACCTTATCTTATATACTCTTGAAGTTGAAAGGAAACTAATCTTAGATCGCTACGACACATGTTGGACAGTGGAGAAACATGTTAAAAAATATGAGAAACGTGTTCAAAAACATTGCTCGTAGTTGGAATGAGACTGCATAGATGATGAGTGGCAATCCATTAGGAGATTGAGAAATGTGTAGGAAAGTTGCCAATAAAGGATAAGATGATTGAAAAACATTTGGTTGTTTGGTCATGTGCAATATAGATGCACCGGCTAGGAGTGGTTGATACTTGATGGTGCCCCTTGAACTAGGGGTAGACTTGGACGAACTTGAATTAAGGCTGTAGAAAATGATATGCTATATGCTAACGTTAGAGAGGAATTGGCATATAGCATATCATTTTTGAATTAATGGTAGAAGGAAAAACTACATGTTATGAAAAAGGAATCCATATTATACGAAAAATTAACAATTTACGAGGAACAATTTTTTATCACTGATATTTTTGAATTACAGTCAAAGCTCTCTTACCCTAGCGTACAATTTCTTTAAAATAGGTGAACCCAACCATAGTTACTTGGAAAGCAGTACATCTTAAGTTATAGTACGAGTTCGGGAATAAGGTACCCTACCTTTTTGGTACATAGGGGGTAGGTTCAGTTGGTTTAGCAATTCGGTTAACAATGTGTTCTAAAATTCTAATTGGAACAATACTAGCTCCTTGTTCAAATTTGATTAACTTATTGTATTATATACGGAAAGAAAACCTTATCTATACAAAGAAAACCTTGTTAAAATGCTACAATGGCGTGCCAATTCAAAATATGTAAATAAACCATAAAATAAAATAACAAATGACTTAGAACTTTCATAGAAAATAACAAAAGCATCATAAAATCTTATAAACTTATTCTCTTCTTTGCATGAGAGAACGGTGGCTGTAAGCAACGTAAAATAACAATTATATTGAACATTGATTAAGGCTGTAGAAAATTAACGGTGGAGTGGACGAGTATTCTTAGGGTTCAGAGCTGATTGGTGAGATATAAATATTAAATAGGCATAATGAAATAGAAGAAACAACTACATGTTATGAAAAAGGAATCCAGATTATAGTAGGATTTCAATGATTGATTCGGATCACCAAATTTAGCGATATGGATCGAGTATCATAGCGATTCAGATCAAAAACGTACCCCGAAACAGAATATATTTGTTGGGGGTTTAGCTGTACCCGGTAACTATGAACCCAACCAATTCTCAAAAACTCCTAATGTCTCCCTCTTTTTTTTGGCCGTATATAAAGGCACTACAAAAAACACTCGGGGCTGGCCCAATTTTTTTTAAGTTTTTCACTCAAAAATTTACTCAGGGCTAGCCTAAATATTTATTAGGATTGTTAAAATTTTGACAGTCCAATACAGTCCTTCCAATATGTTGGACTGTCAAAATTTTGACAGTCCATTGAACTACATACTTTATTTAGGATTGTCAACATATTGAAAGGACTGTCAAAATTTTGACAGTCTTAATAAATATTTGGGCTAGTCCTGAGTCATTTTTTGAGTGAAAAACTTATAAAAAAAAATTGGGCCAACCCTGAGTCTTTTTTGTAGTGCCTTTATCAAGGACCTTTTTCCCCTAAAAGAGACTCTTATTTATAGCCTAAACCTAAAATGACAACAAAATCCTAATCATTTGATGTTTCTTAACCTCCAAGAAAGTATTCTAATCTTGATTTGTTTAAGATACAATCTTTTTGGAACAACTTGAGCCATTCCTAGCAAAAACTTTACTATATATGTCAACATCCAATAATAGCCAAATTGAATTTGAATCATATTCAACAATCTTCAAATTCTATCTCCATAAGCACATAGAATCAATAATTATAATTGGTTAAGCCCAATGGACAATTGAACTCACCAACTTGAGCAAATCATAAAGTAGCTCCACCTTAAGTAGCGGTTTCCTCCATATTTAATCTAGGTTCTTGCCAAAGTATCCACTTCAAGCACATTCATGTTTTTTCTTTCTTTTCTTTAATAACCATACGATTTTCCTTCCAAATTTTCATTGCTTCACCTCCAATAATAATTCTACAACCACTAGAATCCAACTATGTTCCACGAATACAGATATAAATACAGGTATGGACACGATACAGTCATGGGATACAACTATTTAAAAAAAGGATATGTGCAACACAGATGCGGACGACGCCGTGGTTCTAAACCACCCAACCAGGGATGAATATATATATATATGGAAGAAGGTACACCCAACCAGTTATATATATATATATATACATATATATATTCATCCCTGGTTGTTGATTCTTTGTTTTGTCGATAAAAGAAAGGTAGAGAGGTTTAGGTTTAAAACTCATAGTTTGATCGGGCTATGTTATAGGTGCAGATACACATACAAGTAATCCATATTTAAAAGAAAAAGCAACACTAGAGAGTACTTAGGCAAATTTGGCCCTTTTTTCTTTTGGGTTCACTATTGAACCAGGTTCTAATCATAGTTTGCAGCATTGGCCGATACTGATCCGATACTGTCGATACTGATACGGGTTGACATGCCCCGATCCTATACCGACCGATACTCGATACTGACCAATACTGACATTTGAGGTCTCTTTTTTGGTCAATTCGGCAAAAAAAATGAACGAAAAAGACCAATCAACATTAGTGTAAAAGTATAGTAATATTTTAAAAATATGTAAAAGAAGAAAACTTAGATATCGCATGTAAATCAATCGGCAATGGTGACTACTATTTCATTTAATTTCAAAATTACTATGAAACAACACGGGAAATACTTAAAATTATGTCTAAATGTATAAAATATTTTTTCTAAAATGTTAATAATTTATTAATAATTATTTGTTGTCTGATACCAAAAAATTCGATAATCCGATTCGGAACCGCCGATACTGTTGAAACTGCCGATCCTGATACTTGTAGGAATGATCCGATACCGATTCCGTTACCGATATTGCGTACCTTGGTTCTAACCCATATCCAGGTTGTATCTAGGCAGTATGTAGCCATATTCAGCCTTATCCGTAATATCAAAGACAAAAGATTTTGTTATCAAATATAGTACATGACGAACTCAAATTAATGTCCTAATAACCCTATCATGCATTCAAATTTCACATTCTCTACACCAACAATCTTACAAGTAGTCTCAACAGTAATATACATGGTAACATTTGTAGCTTCATATGTTTCAAAGCAAACGTCCCCAATTTGAACACAATTAATAGAAACACACCGAATCTAATGAATCTAAAAATCTAAGAGTCTCGTGTCTTCGAACATCAAAGGTAGAAGCTAATATCTCATCAATCTCTTCGATTGCGGCCACAACTTCATCTTATTCCTTTTGTTTCAGCTTCTCTAATTCTTTTAGTTCTTGTTGTAGCTTTTGACAAAACCTCATAGTATGTACCTTTAGATGCAGTTTACACTCTTAGCTCTGAAAGTTCTTTCTCTCTCTTACTGGATATGCTTCATCTTTTGGTTTGAGAGTACCAATTGATTCCTCATACGATTTATTTCTAATATTATTAGACAAAAAAACCAGCAATAGTATCTTCAAAGTAATAATATCTCTTCCAAAGTAATGACCGGATGCCTATAGAATGATGGTAGTCTAATTAAATTAAAGTTTTATCTTCATCATCAATCTTCACTTCGGTACTTCACAAAAAGATTGTAAAGTTCTTGCGTCATAAATAATTGATTTGTCAATGAATTCGTCATGTAGAGACTTTCCATCCTTTACCACAATTGTTTCACCGAATCATAACTGAGAACATTGTAGAGAACTTTATATGCTAAACATAGGCTAATTGTTTCATTGCTTTCATGTCAAGCTCTATCCAATTTTCTCCTATCAAAGATGCTCGTTTCTTCCCTAAGAGCACCCTCAACAAGCATTGTTGAACCAATAAGTCCCACATCTTCAACTGCCATAAAGTTATTCCTCCCATTGAATTTTCTACTTCGAACTTCAAACTTATTTTTGTATCCATCTTGATGACACTTTTTCGAACCTTGCTCATATACCATTTTGTTATGAAAACAACATCAAGATTATACCATCTGTTGTGAAAGCAATATCGAGATTATATGAACAATTAAAATTTTATTAAGAAAAAAATTACTTTCACTAATATTTTTGAATTAGAATCAAATCTCTCCAACCGAAAGGAGAAAACCAATACACAAACACCCTAGGTGTCACCCTTTTTTCTCAAAATAGGCACTCATATTTATAGTTCAAAACCTAAAGCCTACAGTAAATCCTAGCCATCTAATGTTTCTTAACCACCAAGAAACTAGTCTAATCCTAATCTATTTAGGACAACCTTTTGAAATAAACACGAGTCAATCATAACAAAATGTCTACTTCTATATGTCAGCATCCAATAATAGTCTAATTGAATTTAAAGTCATATTTAAGAGTCCCCTCGTGTTTCATTAAAGAGAACTTAATGAAACATAATGGCCCCACATGGTCGATTTCTAGGACCAAACAAGAATATAAATATAAGTGCAAGCGTAGACTAAAATTCATCCTAAGTCGAGGCAGAATGCATAACAAACACATCATCTCCATATTTTCCCCTGGTACATCCATGCTGACCGACCGGGGCAAACTACTTAATCCTGTAGCCTCACCTCACTAGATATCCCACGTCCAATTATGTGCCATCTTGGGTAGGGGCCCCTCTTTTGATCATAATGTTGCAGGAATGCCTTCCTCGATCATTTCTTTGTCTTCTGTGGTGCCTCCACTCCCAATAGCTGAAAGTTAGCAAATATATGGTTTAAGTACTTGCAGTTAGAGATCATTTTGTCGTTAAAACCTTGTTATTTCTTTCAAGATGCCCCAACAATTGATCAGATCTATGATACCCTAGGAAGCTACCTTTGTTAACTCTTTTCTCTCCAAGTATCGCATAGTGATTAGTAGTTCTTGGTGACCCTCCATGCCTAATTTGTTTTTTGTACTCCCATTTCCTTCCAGCTGCAGAACTCAAAATAAGGTTTCATAGTCATAATGCGTTCCAGATCACTCAAAATAAGGTTTCTGTGACTCCAACCTGCATCCTCCAGGAAGCAAACAACAAGCCTTACCGTCATGCCAAGCAACGCCATAATCTTAAAACATGATAAACATCTAAAGAAATGTTTTATGGTTTAAATATTTCAAGATACTATGTCGGTTGCTCTTTGTTTCTATTTTTAAAATGGCAATTAAGCCAAGGTTTAAAGATGCTTATTAGTATTGAAAATTTTCTATGATTGCTGGTATGAACAGATTTGGCAGTTTTGGACAGAGCGTCAGTGTCTAGTTTTGACAATTTAGATAACATAAAAAATATATTAAAAGTTTAAAAAAGAAATGAAAGTTTAAATATTATACACAATTTCCTACATTATTTATGTTGTTATGTTTTGCCTGATGAATGATATCACAATTGCACAATTTCTATAAACTTGCAGTATGACAATTGCATGATTTATGGGCGACTTATCACATTTAGGATTCGGAAGCTCATTTTCATGGATTAAAATGGATATTAAGTATAACTTGTGGCTTTTGTCTAACTGTTAGAAAGTGTTGGCAAATTGGCTTTTTTCCAAGAAATTTTATGCCAATTTCCAAAAAAAAAATGAAGTTTCAGCCATTTTTGGCCTGTCTCAGCCAATTATGAGCAGTTTCGAGCTTTCACAGATGTTAACAAAATAAACTATTTAATATTAGTCCAATATTGGAGCTATCAACCAATATTGATGTTGGTCACACATTTTTCTGTTGGTAAGAAACTCCTTCGGTGATGTTCTTAATGTCCTATATTTTTCATGCCGTTCCCAAACTCGGATAAAGGAGGGTGGTGGTGTTAGCTAGCGACAAACCGCGTAAAGCATTGCCAGTTCTCTTCTATGAAATGATTCATTACAATATACATGTTGGAGACCAATAGATATTCCGGCAAGTATCAATAAGATAGTATTTAAGGAGCCTCTAGGACATGATAAGCCTAAACAAACATGGATCGAAGTTTTAAAGAAGAATATGATTTTAATTTTTGATAGTGTTGCAGAGGACAAAGCCCTTCACAAAGCTGAATGGAAGAAAAAAAGATTAAAACAGTCGATCCAAAATTTTGGGATAAAGACTTTATTGTTGTACTAGTAGTTTCTGGTTGGTAAGGCCCGAACCACCTAATACAACAAGGTCAGTGCATCAGCGTTGTGGCTAAAAGGAAAATAATAATGTGGATAGAGAGAATTGAACTTGGGACCTCTAATGTATAATCCTATCAATTTACCAAATGAAACACCATTTAGTTGTTGAAAATTTAAGGAAAATGAAGTGAATAATAGGATAAACAAACCTATATAGCATGAAACAAAAAATTCGGGGGCTCTATTAAAAATTCATTTCCGAAAGCAGATAGTCCTAATTTATTCAAAGAGGGTCCTAATTTTGCTGAAACTGATTACCATATCTTGACCCTTCAGCTCCCTGGCTAGTTTTGGTCAATAATAATGGAATATGGGCATATTCTTGCAATTGACGGACTATGTTGGATTAAGCGTGAGACGAGACGAGGTGACGAGACTGTAGCCTCGCTTAATGGCACTTAGCTGGCGCTTAGTTAGCGCTTTAGCCCGCCAGAGCCCATTTTTACCTACTTTTGCTCCTACATATAAATACTCTATATACACATAAATTTCAATATTTTTTCATACAATCGTACTAGTATATGCATGAATAACAATACCAATTATCAATCAAGCAAAGTAACAATATAAATACTAGAATCAAAATACAAACTACAAGTCACACAATGCATACATACTACATAATCATCAAAATACCATCAAACATAAATGCTAAGTCTCTAAAGTTTCTATTTAAAGTTTTGTAACTATCCAACTATGTACATAACAAAAGCTTTTAGTTTAAAAAAAATGCTTTTCCAGTGCCTTAGAGGCGAGACGTTACTAAGCGACGCCTAAGCGCGCTTAAGCGCCGATCGCTTTTCTGGGACAAAATTTGATTAAGTGAGACATCTTAATTCTAAGCGGCGCTTAAGCACGCTTTTCATAACATAGTTTATGGGACTTTCTCCTCGTAAACCGTCTCCTCGATGTCACTTTTCCAAAGCAGTCTTATGTGTTCTTCTGAGGTCAGAGAACAATGCTGCACTAAGAACTGTGACAAAGGCGGCGATGACCGATCCATTTAGGTGATGGTATGTGCTCTACCTCAAGATGCTCTCCTCTATTTCTTTTCTTATACATTTACAACAAAACAATTAATGAGTCTCAAGAAAGTCGCTCAAGTTCAATTGGAATTGATCATTCTAATTGCAACCGTCACATATGTTCATGCAAGATCATTCTAATTGCCAAACGTCACATATGTTCATGCGAGGTCATTCTTATTGCCCACCGTTACCCATATAATGTTCATGTGAAAAAAACATCATAATTGTTGGGAACAACCAAACTGGGTGTAGAAATTGCGAGATGGTTATGCTTAGTCCTGACAGTTATGGAAGTGTAGCCAATTTGCCATCTGTATAAAAATTGACAGGATTTTCAATTCAGTTGTAGGTTTCCTTATCTTTTTTGTTCAGGACGTGTGGATTTTCAATGAAGTTAATCAACTTATTGTTTATGCTATATTTATCAAATGTATGAACCATGTACACGCTTTTGATGATCTCATAACATATGATATCTTATTTATGATTTGAATGTGTAAAGTACTTTTCTAATTGTAAGTTGTTCTTGTGGATAGGAACTTCCATTCACTTCAAGGAAAGAAGACTTGGAATCCAATGACAATCTTAATCTTGGACCACCTTACTCGAGATTTCCTAAAGAAGGATCAATGAGGAAGGTTGAGGACGGTACAAGCCCAATGCAGATTTCTCAAGGTTCATGTCAAGCTAAGTCATCACGGTTAAAGCCCCAGAGTAGTAATGCAAAACAGAACAGGCAATGCAGAAGTTCTACAGATGTACTTGCTGGCAGATCAAGCAAGAAACAAAGTGTTGAGAGCTCCAAGCGGCAATCTTTAAAGACAGCTCAATGCAAGGCTGTCTCCTCTTCGAAACGATCTAGAAAACATTCAGTCTGAGCTAATTAATCCTGTTGTACAGCTAAAGCCTAATGTTTACATCTTTTGTTTTGAAATTCTTTGCCTGTGAGTTATCTAAGGCCAAACTGCACAATGGCTGTTTCCTTGGCACCATGGCAGTTCCCTACTGAACTGGGGGAAGTTGAACAAATGTACAGGATATCATTGCAAATGTCTGGTACATTAAATGTTGAGGTATGTAATCGCATGCGATGTATGCAAATAAGCCATTAAAATGTTCAGGTAAGTACCCGGAGGTGAATTTGATGATGCACATGTTGTTATTGACCCTGGTGTTCCTGCATGTAGTGAAGCTTTACAAGGGCTGCTAAGGTCTTTGCATACTTGTTACTAAATTTGTTTCTACTTTTCTCTTTGCACACCATTTTATTAATTTTGCGTTTATACTTTTATCCTTTATGGAAAGACTTTGGTTAGCCCTCTGCTTCGCAGGTTCTTGTTTAATTGCCGGCTGGTCCAGCTACCGTTCTTTTTCTTTCAGTCACACAATCATTATTGTTCAACTTATGGTTGTTTTGAGACCCTTTTCCTATTATTCAATTGCTTCCTTCTTTTGTTCAAAGTTTTACAAGTTAATTTTGAATATATATATATATAATTGAAAACATATCCTTAGAATATCCCTTTTTTCTTCAAAGTTCTCAACAAAAAAACTTAGGTTCTGTTTGGTTTTGCGTTATAACTCAGTTTTTTGAGTTATAGCGTAGGGACCGCTGTAGCTAGCGTTTGGGAGGGAATGATTCAAAATGTTCACTCGGATTTTTTTTCTTCTTCTAAAATCTAATTTTAAAAGCTACTCTTGGAGAGCAGGTGAAAGCTGCTTTCTGAGTGCGTTTTTTTTCGCTCTTTGCACTGTTTGCGGGCAGCCCTCCCAACCAACCAACCAACCATCCCCCCCCTTCTCTCTCTCTCTCCTCATTCTCCCCAAATTTGTTGGAGAACGTTCTCGAGGTCCTCGCCTCCCTCCTCTCCGGAGAAGGAGCCTCCCCTCGTAACGGCCACCGCAGCTCCGGATCTCGTCGGCCCCGACCCTGACCATGCCGGAGCTGTCGACGTCTTCATCTCCACCGCGGACCCGGAGAAGGAGCCCCCCCCTCTTCACGGCCAACATGGTCATGTCCATGGAGGACGACGGCAGCTTCATCACAGCTTCCATCACCGGAGCTCCCGACCCGACCGGATTCGTCCCGTCCCCGTCCTTCTCGGCGACGGCGCCATGAACCCCGCGCCCTTCCGGCGGACCCAAACCCCGACGTCCCCGGCAGCGGCTCCAACCACGCCCTTCCCGGCGGATCTAGGGTGGGGAACGACAGCCTCGTCGTCGGTCGACGGCCTCCCTCTTCGCTCGACGACCTCCCTAGAGTCCTGGCGGGTGTTAACACGGTCTGAACACAGTCATAGAGTCCTCGTCGTGTCCAGGCGGTCGAGTCCTCCTAGGCCTGCAGGAGGCTGTCAAGCTCCGGACACTGTCTGGACACAGTCACAGAGACCAGACACAAAAATGAGGCAGTCGGAGCATTAAAAAAAAATTGTAACACTATCGGATATGAGTGGACACAAAATTATTGACACAGAACATTCATAATTATTTTATTAAGTTTTAGTAAATAATATTTTCTGATTTTTTTTATCAAATATAATTTTTAATTTCTGTTTTTCAAAATTATTTTTTGGATAAAAGTAACGAAACGTAAATTCAGAATTTTTGTACTCAGAAAATAATTTTATAATTTATTTTCAGAAAATTATTTTTAAGAAAAAAAATTTAGAAATAATATCCAAACGAATTCTCAATTTTTCTGAAGTAGAGAGGGCTTTTGAAACTGTATCGAAAGCTGAAAGGTCTGGCTAACTTTTGGAAAATATTCAGTTTATGCAGTTTATGCTTGAACTAAATTCAATCAAAAATTTCGTAGATAGCAATGCAGTTTAGTGTATTTCCTTTCTGTTTCCTTGAAACTTTTTTCTTTTTTTTTTTCAAAGAAAATAGTGATACCTATAAATATACAACATTTCAATAAATACAATAGAAACATACTACTATGTCGGCATATAAGAGTATGATGAAGAGGACAAATATTGATTGTTGCAAGGAATCCCTGCTGAAGCAAAAATAAAATGACATAACTATCATCCTTTTGCTGCTAGTAAATCAGAAACATTTGCCTACTTTAGTTTAAGAACAGTAAAGACGTTTTCAGTGGATTGCAACCAATATATAACCCACATAATAAGGAATGCAACTATCACAATATCAAGTGACCATCTGTTATTTTTTAAAAGAAGAAGAAAATCCACAGACAACTCCAAGTTTTCTGGAATTTTTTAACTCATCATAAAACAACAAATCTTTATCCCAATGGGTCAGCTATAAATTTTAGACCCGACATGTATTGTACAAATTCCTCATCAAACTAGAATGCTACTACGAAGGTAGCAAGGCACAGAAACAAAGAACAAAATTTTGTACTTCTTAACCTCAACTGAGAATGACAATCATCTTCCTTGATGACCTGAACTCTAGAGGCATCCATCTGATATTGAATGGCTACCTACAACATATTTCAATTCTGTAGTTTTTGAACAAGGGTCTAAGATCAGCTTGTCCTCTGAGAGTTCCTTGACAGCCTGGACTAAGGAGACACCCCAACAAAATTATGCATTTGGATTGCTACCTACATTGTTTCATTCTTCTCAGTTCACGAGCTATTGCCTTCTGTCGTTCCTTGTCTACTTCCATTGCTGCGGCCATGTCCAGCTCTAGCCATAGATCTGCTAGCTGGAACCAAGTCTTTTCCCTTCCGCTCCTTGGTTGAAGAACTTCGGCACATCAGGTATGCTGCCATATTCTGTTCCAACAGATTTTGTTGCCGGGACTGAATTTTTCCGATTTGGCCCATCACACCATCAGGCCTCAACTTCAGCACAATTTCTCCACACACTATGTTCAGCTGCAACATCTGATATACAGCTAATTTTTCCCCATTACTCTCGTTATACGAGCTTTCGCCCACTACACGGGGATTGATGTTTGGACTTAGTGAGCACTCTTTGCATATATTTTGCTTTATTTTTGGCGCCATAGTCCAATATTGGAGAAGTTAAAGAGGCATACTCCCTCTATATTATGTATCCACTCTTTCCAAAAAAAAATAAAAAAAATGAAGCCAATTATGTTGTGCCAACTTCGTAACATGGTACCAGACCATTTTTTTTTTTTTTTTATGTAAATCTTTTTCCTCCCAAACTAGCACAATTCTAGCCTTCCAAAACTATAACTGCCATCATTCCTTAACCTCCTGAAACCTATCTACGACCATTCCCTAGCTCCTAGCCCATCCGAAACCCTGAGCCTAAGAAACCCTAGTTATAGCCGTCTTCAAACCCTAATCCATACCCAAGATGTCGCTATCTACGACCATCGTTGAACCCAGATTAGCCTTGGCCACCCTCTTGTGTTATATTCCTTTACCACCCTCTTGTGATCCCCATTCTGCCCAATCTACAAAAATCCTCCTCCCACACTCCTCCCCAATCTCCTTCAACAACCCCTCCTGTGCCATATCCCAATCACCCAACCACCTCACACCACCTAACTTCTTCCTGTTTGCTGCCTTTAATAAACCTAACACTAATATCTTCTTTCTATAACCCTAACCCTATAACACGCCTGACCCCGCTATTTCTTACTCATGTCCGCATCCTAATTCACACCCAAAGTCTACTTACATCCTAACTAACACCAAAACCTTACTTGCATCCCGACACATTCAAACCAACACCCATACACACACACACACACACACTCAACTATGGCCTCATACCAACCCTTTGCAACCGCTCGATTCCCTTTGTTCTTTCCCCAGTTAATGAATTGGCTAGTAGGTCTTTCGGTATACTGACCAGTTGTCTGCTCAGGTAAACTTCTTAATGTCTTCTCTCTGCTGATCGAGCGACTATTGAACACCTTTTGTGTTTGCTCTTCATATCTTCAATACGCCTTTTCTTCTCCAGTGTCTTTCATGTCCACATCCTTGATGTCTACTTTCCTGAATACTGGTCTTCCAAGTTCAAGCATGAACCCGTCTCACGCCGATCTCTCTTAGTAAGATTGGCAACTATCTCGAGCGAGCCCACTCCATCCAGCATATACTTGCCAGTTCTGCACTACCTCATCATCCCATTGATAATCCAACTTTCGATTCCATTAAGGCATTATGGGCTCTAGAATGAAAACAAGGTCTCCTCATGGATCATCAGCTCCACGGAAGCTGGTTATGTCTCTCTCCAATACCTGAGAAACAAGGGGTAACTCATTCTCGTCTAAGGATAGTCTCCAACATCTCCACAACATCTTCCACAAGATTTTTTTCACTTTTGTTGCCAAATAGATAAAAGTATTAAAGAGGTTTAGCATGAATGAATCCAAGAAAGAATTCTAACCAATGTGTTATGATGTTACTAAGGCTATGTCGCTAAAGACATGAAGACGACCGTGTATGAATTGGATTTCGTACGCGTCGACAATTGGTTCTATAATATATGAGATGTTGTGTACGAGATCCGATGTCACAGATGCTCTTAAGTACTTGAGAAGAACTAAGAATATTTTCATGGTTTATGGAGGATCTGAATTAAACCTAGAGTGCTTCACAGATTCCAGATTTCAGTCGATAAAAATGATAGCAAGTCAAATTCAGGGTTTGTGTTTACCCTGAATGGCGGAACAATAATGGAAGAGTTCCAAGAAAAAAAATATTGCCGCAAAAGATGTTGTTTGGATGAAGTTCATAGCTGAACTTCGGGTTAGGGCTAAGCATATCTCGGTCAAAAATCGAAAACCGGACTAAAACCAAAAATTGACTCGAACTGATATAATCTATTCGATTTGATTTTCCAATTTAGGTTCGGTTTTGGCCATAAAAATTTTCAGTTATTATGTTCGCCTTCAATTTCATGATTTGAAAACCGACCCAAACCGAAACCCGAATTACAATTACTTATCAACCTTCAGCCTATATATATATATATATATATATATATATATATATATATATATATATATATATATATATTTTATGAAAATAGAATTTGAATTTTTGATGTGGCTTGTAGCTATGTTTAACATTTGTAAAATTGTATCTATTTGGTTTTATTACATTTGTATATACTGTTACTCTATCTACACTTTGACTGTCTAATTTTGTTGTAAATTTTGACTGAAAAAATTTGCTGTAAAAATTATGTAAAGGGTCCGTCATGTCACGCCCCGGTTCCATGGATAAGGAACCGAGTCGCGTGGCAATGGCCAGCAGCGCACTTCGGCGGGCATCCCAATCTAATGGGCCCGTCAGAGTGCACCTAAGCTGTAAAGTACAATGAATAATCCAGCACATAACACATAAATAGTCAATCTAAATCTCATCCACAGGCAACAAATATAAGAGCACATAGAGGTAAACACAACAACTAATGTGCAGAAAGGAAATGACCAAGATAAATATCAAGTACAAATACTAGAGTAGTCACACGGGAACAAACCCGCTAGTACAAATACTGGAATGAAAGTAACAATAAGATAACTTGGAACGGCATCAGGTAACTAGGTAATGATACCGTCCCAAGGAAAGAGTCACTACCAGCGATCAGGTGAAGTCCTCAGGGATGACCTCATCCTCGGTAGTGGGTACAGCTGCTGGATACGTACCCGGACCGTTCTCCTCCGGGTAATCCTCGTCGCCTAAACTTGAAAGGGAACCAAGTCCTCAGAGGGACGTAACAAGGTACAAAAATACAGCATGCCAAGTAAACATAAAGTACAAGTGCAATGACAGGGTACTCTATCATAACCAAACAAGTGTGACACAGTTTAAGACAATGTTCGACGCGTGGGCTATCTAAAATAAAACCGTAGCTCCGGACACGGAAACACACGGGACGTACCGCAGCTCCGGACTAAGAGTCACACGGGTGATACCACTACACTAGATACAGGATCACTACATAGATACTACATAAATATATAAGCGCGTGCAGAGGAGCCCAAACGTCTAGTAACTGTCTTCCCCTTCCCAAGCGGTCAACGATTGTGCGCTGAACCTGAACCTCTATCTACAGTCTCGACACACAGAAATAACTCAACAGACGCGACCCTAAGGTCGTCCCAGTCTCTGGTCATGATGTCAGTATCAGGATACAGGAGTCTGGCACGATCACAGTGTATGAGTGTGTCCTGGGACGTCGATATACTCAGGTACGTACATCGAGGTGCTACGTGTAGCACCCCGTTCTCCCGGTGCGGAGAGCGCGGCTAAGAAACACAAGACGGTATCGTTCGATCGGGATAGATTGAATTAAGAACTCGTCCTCGTTATGGATTTGTTTCTTCGGAATCGATTCCCATATTCAGTGGACTGCGCCCCAAGGATCGGCTTAGCGGCAGAGTCAGGAGGGACCTCTCCGCTGCTATCTTTTGTTGCCTCGGTTTCCGATGTCGCTTGTTGCTTTCGTGCTTTGAGTTGGTTTTGGGATTTGCTTGTTTTCTTTGAATGGTTTCGATGGTTTTCATTGTTTTCGTTCATTGACTTGCACTTCTATTCCGAGATTGGAAAGAGAGGAAGAAGTATTAATCGAGCTGTTCGTGTGCAGGTGAACGAGCAGTAGGCAGCTTGCGAGCGGAGTCGTGAAGCGCCTCTTTCCTTCTTCTTTCCAAAATCTAAGTGAGTGGCTACCAACCCGATTAGCTAGCCCTGCTTCCAAGCCTCACTCCTTCGCCCCGATCAACGATACCAAGTAATAATAAAAGAAACCAAGATAAAAGAGAATAGACTTGGTTTATTATGCTTGTCAACAAACTTATGAACGGTTATCATCCTGTATGCTAGTTCGTCTATAACTGTTCTATGAATCGTGCTAAGTATGGAAATATATGCTTGTTATGAAATAAACTGTCAGGATGACTATGCAAACTGTATGCTATGGAACACATTCTATGAGTATTCTCGATCACGGACGACTTGTGCACAAGGTATGTTATGAGTTCCGCGGACGGTCACCGGGGCGCCGGGACCGATCCGATCCGGACGGAACGTATGTATAGTCGTATGTTATGGGGCAAAGTGTTATACAGCGGGGCTCGCCACCTGCGGTGTATATCATTTGTGTCTTGAGACTATAACCCGTCCCTTCGTGGCATCAAGCCAGTGATCTCTATGTATATTTAAACCTGTTGCATACTAACTTGTGTCTTCGTTTCAGGGAAGGCATGGTAAGTATTGTGCAGGTAATTCAGACGGTCAGGTAAAATCCACCGAACGGTGGCACGTTCATTTCAGTAAATTCAATATGCTGCTTACTTGTAAATGAACTAAGGCAAGATAGAAACTCACAAAATATGCATGCTTCACTAAACAATGTGTTGATTGGTATAGTCAGGCTAGCTCGCCTTCACCAGCATGTTTCGATATGCTGACCCTCGTTGAAACAGGTTCTCCGCACCAAGGCGAACCGAGCGAGGAGCCGAAGTCGTCTACCCGATCCAGTCCAACTGTTAGCGCATCTTTACCGCACCTCAAAGCCTTTTGAAGTCCGAAGCTGCAACTCTTCATACACAAATGCAGCTCCGTGGCAAAGCGATCCTCCAGCCTGGAGGTCTTTATCGTTTTGAGTTTATAAAAGGATGTAATGTACAGGACTGCTATCTCATTTTGAGTCAACCCTTTTGTAAGCCGTTCGGCATATTAGCTGACTCGTTCAAGAGTTTGTAATAGATGTTCATTATCAATAAAGAGAACTTTTCTATGTTTCAAATCTGTGTTTCAATTTATCTGCGTACTCTGAATATGTGCTTGCTATGCAAATCATTAAAGCCTTGTGCGGGCGCAATTCCAGGCCCGCACGGCGGTCACGACACGGGGGACGCCTCGGGGCGTGACACTACGAAGCATCTAACAATTATTCTAAAACGTTACGACGGACGTCTGCACCCGGGTGTGATCCGGACGCGAATTATCGAACGTCAACAAAATACGTGCACAAAGTACATAAAGAAACAACGAATATCTGTAATCTGAAATACAGGGTGGCAAGGTACACTTGCCTGCGTGCGGTTGCTGATGACGGAGTTCCGGTACCACGTCCAAGCCCTCAGGTCCCGCAGTACCTAGAGATGAGATACGAACCAAAATCAATAATCTATTCCACGTCAAATAGGGATGCGATACACATCTATACCTAAGCTCAGTCTCAATCTCAATAATTAACTAATATTTCACAGTCCTCAATCTCTGACTCATGATCCGATACCTATTTCAAAATCAATCACTTGCTCCCCATGTCCATCACCCTTTTAATTATCAATTTATTTTCAGTCATAGTTTTAAAACAGCTAAACCACAATAACAAATGCGCGTTTAATAATTAGGATAACCGTCTCATATGGCATTAACATCCACCCTCATTTTATATCCCAATTTCCATCCTCGCATGCATGTATTTCATATCCTCAATCAATTCCTATTTAAAACGTAAATATTTGATTTAGCATTTATTTTTCGACCATGCATAATATTCATAACCTCTAAATGAAATCAAATCCTAACCTCACCATTGATCCTAATCTCATATCAACATCACATGCTCATCTATACTACACCACAACAACACATCCATTATATAAACACAAAACTACACAAATCTATATATATATCAAGAACCCTAATCCTCAAACACATTATATGTTAAAAACCCTAACTATACACATAATAAAACATTAACAAAGAGAGGGGGAGGGAGTTGTATACCTCGACGGCGAGGTGGTAGTGAAGCTGGAGGTGGTGGTGGAGTAGTCGATGGTGGGAAGCCGACAGTGAGATGGAGGTGGTACGGGGGGATGATGACCGGAAATGGTGGATAGGTGCGGGTTGTTCTGAGATCGAGGGGGGCTGTCGGCCGGACAGGGTGGTGGTGATGGTTATGCAATGGTGGTGATAGGGGAGACCGGAAGCACGCCGGAGTGGCGGCTGCGCAGTGCCGAAGGGGCGGTTCGTCGGGGTGCAGTGGAGTCGGGAGGAAACTGAAGTGGAGGAGGTTGAATGGGGGGAGCTGAAGCCGGACTGAATGGTGGGGCGGCTCGACGCGGGTGAGGAGTGCGGGCTCGAGCGGCGGAGTCGTGAAGTCGGAGGCCGGGTCGACATCGAAGAGCAGCGGGGCTGCGGCTGCACTATCGTCGAGGAGCAGGCTGCACAGGCCGGAGTCGGGGTGCGGCACTGTACTGACGTCGGAGGGCAGCGGGATGCGGCGGTGACCGCAGTAGGCCGGAGTCAGGGATAGTCGGCCGGAGTCGGGGTCAATCGGCCGGAGGGAGGCTGGGTTTGGAATGGGGTTGAAGAAGGAGAAGAGAGGAAGAAGAAGAAGGAAGAAATAAATAAGTATGGTGGCTCGGTTCTCTAGGTGGAGGGAGGAGAGAGAGAGGAGGGAGTGGTTTCCAATGCCTAGGAATTAGGGCCTGTATTGGGGAGAGGGGGGAAAAGATACTTTATAGGGGTTGGTGTGGAGGATGGAGGGTTGTGATGCTCCCAATTCAAATGGAGGGTGGGGATTCTACATGAAGGCTTGGGTTTCTTCATCCAAAGGAAAGGGGAGAGTGTTGACTACGGTCAAAGAATGGTAACCTCTCCATTTGGCCTTGGCCAATGAGGTGAGGACACCTACATCAATAAATTACAACTAAGCCCCTTAAATTCGGGTAATTGCACGAACACATGAAATGATACAAAAATTGTGGGAAAAATGGTGTTTGGTGTTTTGTATGGTGAGAGGGTGTTGTGTGTTTGGCATGTGTCTAATTAAATAGGCATTGGGATTAATTGGGGATTAAAATATGATTAGACAAAATTGGTATCCCCGATTTAAATAGAATTAAAGTGTCCCGCACTTTTAAATTAAATGGGGGCACTTGGGGTCAAAATTTGGAAATGACGCAAAGGTGAAAAATGTTGGCGGCTTGGAGTCAGTCTTGGACCCTTTAATTGGTCCGGCTCAACGGGTTAAGTTGGTATCTCAAAATTGAGGATAACGACACAGGTGTCCGACACGGAATTAAATATGGAATTTAGGATACGGGAAATTGTGCGATTAATTTAAGGCACAACGGATTTGATTTTTGTGTGACGAAAAAGTCCAGTGCCTAAATTGGCGAGTCAAGTCAGAAGTACAATAGTTCGATAGAATTTATGGGCTGATATTGGGCTCCAAATAATTTAGCAATGGTAGGGCGCGCCAAGGGTTTAATTAAATGAGTAACAGACAAATGCAATTCTACTCTAAACCTCAAACATCTGCTGTTAATCCAAAATTTTCCCAATCCATCCCTGACTATCTATAGAATTAATTGAGGGGGTTTACACGTCAAAACCAAACTAAACCTTAGCTTGGTATGTAAAAACCAAATTAACCGAAAACCAAACCGTTTTGGTTATGTTAGATTCGGTTCGGTTTGATTTTATAGAACTGCAGTTCAGTTCGATTTGGTTCAATTTTTAATAGAACAATTCATTTAAAGTTCGGTTTTTATAATTTTGATTCGGTTGAACCAAATCGACAGAATGCTCACCCCTAATTGGGTAGTGCCTAGATAAATGATCTAGTTGTGTTGTGTTTTGACAACAATGGGGCTACTGCACAAACTAAGGAACCCCGGTCTCATCAGAAATTCAAATATATAATATAATTTTGATCTGCAATATCATAAGTCCCAAGGACATAACAATAAGACAGTTCTGACATATGATAATGTAGCAAACCCTTCACGAAGCCTCTATTAGAAAATGTGTTTGAAAAATACATGGCCGATAATGATATGAGTACATAGGAAATTAGCAATAGTACATGTGAAATATTTACAGTGACATGTCCTAACAGCCAATTTAAAAGATATTTCAGTTGTACGAATATCACTAAATGTAGTAGATATTTTGATTATTAATTTAATGACATTATATTTAGCATATTTAGATATGGCAATATAATTGATGATAATGTGATGAAGTCCTAAGGAGAAAAGCAATGAATTTCATACTGTCATGATGTGACAGATAATATATGAATGCATTAAACTTTGCTCTAAAATTTAAGTTTCTGGTCATAGGTTCAACAAGAGGGACATTGGTAAAATTGAAAAAGTCGCTATGCTCTATGTAAAACTTATATGATTAGTACAACTGGTCTTATAACTTGCTGGTATAGTTGACATAATAGAGAAAATACAATCCTCAGTTTTTAATGAGCTCACTGAACGACTAGGAATCCTTAATGAACTAAGTATGTTACATTTCATTGATGCAAGTGGTCTTCGAACTTGAGGCCATTATAGTGTCTTATAAGTGTGCACCTATAATTTGCCTATGTACTTTTAGAGAACCCTAGGATTATGACGATCATAAATTGGGTGTCGTGAATAACTCATTAATTCAGTACATGATCAACAAGGAATATGTTGCACCTAGCATATAACGAGGATAGTAACATCATATGTGGTCCGATATCTTACTCAATAAATTCTTGCATAAGGTAATGTGTGAGTAGATGAGTCCCTCCTGGTACATATGAATGTTGAAGATGAAATTAACACATAGCTACTTGATGAACACTACTTGACATATTATTCGTGTCGCAAGTCTAGTCGAAACGTAGTATGAAAGAAAGACTGAGTTGTACGATAATTGTACATGGATAGGTTCTTGAGTAAATGTCGCTAAATATTTGCGTACCTCGTACTACACAGGGCCATGACACACTCATAGGTGTCAATCTTGGTCAAGAAGAAAAGTTCCAAAGGAATGTAGTTCTGGAACCGGACAACCTGACTTCCGACGGACATCAGATGGATGTTCGATCTGACAATATCATACTTGCTCATGACTGTTACGGTCCACGTGACCATGTTAGTTACACATACAATAGTTGGTTGTCTATGTTGGACATACTTGGGTTGGAGTTTGATTCAATGATGATTGGCCCATGAATGATTGACCTAAGTTCAACCGTGTTGACTTATGCTAGCACATAACCCAGTTAGATGTTGACTTGGTCAGCATGTGATACGTAATCCTAATTCAGAATTATGATTGCATTTAGAAAGTTTTAGAAGAGTCTAGGATATTCTAGAAGAATCAAAGGTAAGATTGAAATTAGGATTCATACTTAAACCCTAATTAGGGCAACCAAGTATTTATCAAGCTTACCCCTTGCAAAAACCTATAAATATAGGGGTAAGGGTTTGCTGAAATCAGAAGACTTGCAATCCGTGCAAAGCCCATGTAAGAAATAGTAGCCTCTCATCTTCTTTCTTCCTCCTTTCCCTCTTTATCCTAGATGAACAGACATTTATCGGACTTTCGCCAAACTTCTCTCGGGGCAGAAAAGAGCAGCAATAGGTGCACAAGTGTTGTACTCCGAAGCCACTTTGAGAAGGATCTTTGGGAGTATTTAGGTTCTTGATTTTGGTGATCGCAAAGAGGTCGTAGTTTGGATCATCCTCTAGCCATCACGCTCATATGGATGTCATTATAGATCAAACAATTGTGTGATTTCAATATTATCTAAGGTATACCGAAAACACTAATCTAAATAACTAGACTAGTTAGATTAATTCAATGTGTTTGTAATTATTTATTACTTGTGTGCACCGAACTCTTGATTCAATAGATGAAGATCATATTATTCCATGAGATGGATCAATACGGTAAGGATCTATATCGAATCAAAGATCGATAGCGACTCATGATAAGCATGTTGATCAAGATTCGTTGATAGATTAGATCTATCATGAACCTAAATTGATCCTTAGATTGTTGAAAATAAACGTCATCTGGTCATGTGTACGAACATCAAACATGTACATTGGATGCATGATATAGACACAAAGGGGTTTGTGTCGGGTAACCTAGACCATCGTATCTGAAATATGGCTTATGTTAGATATACGTGTCATTCCCTACACTAACTTTTGCTAAATTAGTAGACATCCTCAGTAAAGCTGTCTAGACTACTATCTTCGATTTTTCTCCATGTAGGACATGCTTGACATCCACGCTTCACCCTGGAGGGGAAGGTAAGAGAGCATTTTTTGTATATCTTTTGTTTTTTTTCTTTATTAGCCTTATTTTGGTCCCATATTAGGAAACTTTTAAGAAGATGCATACTCGCCTATATAGGTACTCAGTCCTTCCCAGAATAAAGTAAATTTACTATGTTGAGCGAACTTCTCACTTCTCAGCATGCCTTATTAACTGTAGTCCCCATGTATCTCTAGTAGCCACATGTAACACAACAAAACAACAGTAATATCTGATACCAAGAAGAAACAGTAAGTCTGCCCATGCTCTCTTTTTCTTTTTTCTCTTCTTTCACCTTTACCTCCTAGGCGAGCTATACACAAGATAACACCGCATAATCATCCATCTTCTATAAAACTTCAACCGAAAATAATAAAGAAAGGTATACTTATCCCTTTGCCTACATAACAGAACATGTCGCTCTTAGGGGGGTGGGGTGTGTATATATATATATATATATGCCTCTAGCTCAAGTGGCTAAGGTGTGAGGTATTCTCCCCAGCTACCTGGATTCGAGCTAGTTGGAGTGGATTGTGGGCCTTCTAGGCGGCAACGGTGCAGGGCCTTCGGGTCGATGGAGCGGGCCTTTAGGGTCAGGCGCAGTAGGGCCTTCGGGCTGTAATAGAGTGGGCCATAGGCTAGAGATGCGGCTTTACAGGCAGGTTTGTGGGCCTTTGGGGTCAGATTGTCTAGATGGGTCCTTTATGACCGAGTTGAAAGAGTTGTATCAAGTCCTGAGCATATATGTCGGAGCAATTTAATTACCATTATATATATATATATATATATATATATATATATATATATATATATATATATATATATATATATATATATTGAGAGAGAGAGAGAGAGAGAGCACTTATCCAATGAGGACACAATTTAAATGAGCAAATAAGCACAGACAACCTATATTGTTAGATCGTTTTAAGTCCATATAGACCGTTGAGTCACTCTGAATTCTTAACTATTTATTGGTTATAGACCGCCTTGAGCTATCTTCTCCAATCAAATTTTTTTTATTTTCTCAAAACTCATCTCCTTCTTGTACCTTGGTGGACTAAACCTAGATCGATCCTAGACGTGACCATATCTCGTTAACGTTCCCATTACTTTTTCAGAATATTTGACGGTGAATCCTACTCGCTCTCTAACTTACAATATAGTTCAGCGAAGCATGGTGCTTCCATTCACTCATTGTTGGCGAGTTCAATCCTCTTTCTAACTAGTGTTCTCACTATTCTCACTAGTCGAGCAATAATTCTCCATCGAACTATAGCCAAAGTAACTCGTGCTCATGAACTAGTGTGAAAAGTTAAAAACTCGTTACCGTAAAACAACTCTCATCAAGATTGTACTATAGAATATAATGGATTTTACAGATTTCGCTGAAATGGGTTCACATCAATTTGTGCAACGATAAGAGTATTTTCTCTCATACTGTGGGTTTGCATGTAGTTTACAGTGGGTTTGCATGTGGTTTTTGCTCCCGTTGTAAAGCTCCTATGACAATTGGTAGTTTCCACTAAGTGACGAGTTGCTGATATCGACGGATTTGGGAGGGTCGATACTGGTATCATTTTATTTTATGAAAGAATAGTCACAAATACCGTGGAGTCCCAAATTATAGATAGAAAAAATATTTTTCTCTGTGAGAGGAAATGGGAACAACATCAGATACGGTGGGAGAAAGAAATGAGTTTTGGGAAAAGAAAATTTTCTAATTGGAGAAGATATTTTGTTTGGGTACGACTGTAAAAAATAAATATATTAGGTTTATGTGACCCCTCTGCTCAAACAAGTTGAATCATGAGTATGATGGTTAAGATAGCATTGTCAAAATTCAGTGTTTCCATAGTCTAGATTGACTTACACAGATCCAATGGTTGTATGTGCTTATTTGCTCATTTATATGATGTGCTCATTGGATAAACAATATATATATATATATATATATATATATATATATATATATATATAAACTTAATAAATGTGTCTTATGCTGCCCATATTTGGCATGCAGTGTGCCTAACCTGTTGTCTCCAGACTTTCTAGTTAAATGGAATTTCTAAGGCTGTTCCACAACTTCATTAACTTGTACTCGGTGATCAACATGGCAGGGCAGGTCAACTAGCCTTGTATGTTTTATGGTGAAGTGGACACTTCCCGATAATTGCTTAGCTAAGGATTTTATACAACTGTTGATATTAGCTTGTGCCAATTGTGAAAAGTTGCTCAATCAAGTGCTCCATAGAAAACCATAGTTAATAGAAAATAGACCAAAGGATGACAACAATGCTGTTTGACAAGGATACATACCACTTATAGAAGATGGGAAGAGAACAAAATTGATCTCATGCATGCTGCATCAACAACAAGTACTAAGCCTTTATTCCATATTTTTGGGGTCAGTTGTTTGAATCATCTTCTTCCATTTGGCTTTGTTAAGAGTCATGTCCTCTGTGTCACGCCCCGAGGCGTCCCCCGAGTCGTGACCGCCTTGCGGGCCTGGAGTTGCGCCCGCACAAGGCTTTAATGATTTGTATAGCAAGCACATATTCAGAGTACGCAGATAAATTGAAACACAGATTTGAAACATAGAAAAGTTCTCTTTATTGATAATGAACATCTATTACAAACTCCTGAACGAGTCAGCTAATATGCCGAACGGCTTACAAAAGGGTTGACTCAAAATGAGATAGCAGTCCAGTACATTACATCCTTTTCTAAACTCAAAACGATAAAGACCTCCAGGCTGGAGGATCGCTTTGCCACGGAGCTGCATTTGTGTATGAAGAGTTGCAGCTTCGGACTTCAAAAGGCTTTGAGGCGCGGTGAAGATGCGCTAACAGCTGGACTGGATCGGGAAGACGACTTCGGCTCCTCGCTCGGTTCGCCTTGGTGCGGAGAACCTGTTTCAACGAGGGTCAGCATATCGAAACATGCTGGTGAAGGCGAGCTAGCCTGACTATACCAATCAACACGTTGTTTAGTGAAGCATGCATATTTGTGGGTTTCTATCTTGCCTTAGTTCATTTACAAGTAAGCAGCATATAGAATTTACTGAAATGAACGTGCCACCGTTAGGTGGATTTTACCTGACCGTCTGAATTACCTGCACAATACTTACCATGCCTTCCCTGCCACGAAGACACAAGTTAGTATGCAACAGGTTTAAATATACACGTTGGGATCACTGGCTAGGAGCCATAATGGACCGTTTAGTCTTTGAACGAAGATGGTGTGCAACGAAGCACGTGAGGCGCTGCACGCCATCCCGTTCGCACGTGAGACTATCGTGAAGTTTCGCCCGGACCGGATCGGTGCCAGTGCCCCAGCGACCGTCCGCGGAACCCGTTACCTTGTGCACAAGTTGTCCGTGATCAATCATTCGTGGCACGTTAACGTTGGTGCAGTTGAGGCACGTAAACAAGATAAGCAACATTGTATGATTCGTTTACATTGCAACTACGTTATATTCAGGCATCAGGATATACGTTTAAACTTGTATCTATGCATTTGATGAACATTTTCGAACGAACAAGCATGCAAAGATATAACCGTTCACAAGTTTCATTGACAAGCATAAGTACCAAGTCTATTCTCTTTTATCTTGGTTTCTTTTAGTTATTACTTGGTATCGTTTGATCGGGGCAAAAGAGTGAAGCTTGGAAGCAGGGCTAGCTAATCGGGTTGGTAGCCACTCACTTAGATTTTGGAAAGAAGAAGGAAAGAGGCGCTTCACGACTCCGCTCGCAAGCCGCCTACTGCTCGTTCACCTGCACACGAACAGCTCGATTAATACTTCTTCCTCTCTTTCCAATCTCGGAATAGAAGTGCAAGTCAATGAACGAAAACAATGAAAACCATCGAAACCGTTCAAGGAAAACAAGCAAATCCCAAAACCAACTCAAAGCACGAAAGCAACAAGCGACATCGAAAACCGAGGCAATAAAAGATAGCAGCGGGGAGGTCCCTCCTGACTCTGCCGCTAAGCCGATCCTTGGGGCGCAGTCCACTGAATATGGAAATCGATTCCGAAGAAACAAATCCATAACGAGGACGAGTTCTTAATTCAATCTATCCCGATTGAACGATACCGACTTGTGTTTCTTAGCCGCGCTCTTCGCATCGGGAGAACGGGGCGCTACATCCTACCCAACTAATTAGAAGTTTCGTCCCGAAACTTAAGAATAATGCTTACCGTTAAGGGTGATGAACAGAATAGTTTAGGCAATCACGGATTCGGTGGGTGGAGTCACCGCAAATGAGACATTGCCCGAGTTTCTTGCGGCACTTATCGGACGTGTGCCCTTGTTTCTTACAGAAATTGCACGAAGGCCCTGGGTTTGCTCGTTGTGGACCGCCGTGGTTAGGGCACTTTGCAGCGGTGTTTCCTCCCTCGTTGCCTTGGCGTTTGTGATTGTAGATATGCACAGCGCCGGTAGAAACGTAAGGATATTGCGGTTCCAGAGATAGGGCATGATTCATGACTTCACGCATCGTTCCGTACTGATTATTGACTACGTGCGAATGGATGGCAGGGCGTAGACCACCTTCAAACCTTCTAGCTCGACTCGCTGCATCAGGTAAATAGGCCCTAGCGAATTTGTAGAGTCGGTTGAATTCGGCGGAGTACTCTTTAACTGTCATCCTGCCTTGCCTCAGTTGCACGAAGTCATTTTCCATCTTACGTTGCACTGGAGGGGGTATAAACTCCTCTTCAAACGCGGCACGAAAGGTCGTCCACGAGATCGCCTCCTCTCCGTGATCAAATTGGAGAGATCGTCGATGCACGTCCCACCAATCGTGTGCGTTGAGGCGGAGCTGTAGTTGCGCGCAGGCGACGCGCTTATCTTCGGGGACCTCTAGCAGAGTGAAGTGGTCTTCAATCTCGGCTAGCCAATCTAGAGCTACCACTGGGTCCTCAGTCCCGTTGAATGGGGTATTGCAGACTTTCTTGAAATGGCCCAAGTTGAAGGCAGTCACGTCCCTCGGCCTTGGGATTTGAGGCATCTCCACTTCAAGCACGGGCTGTCCCACCGGAGTCGTTGCTGTTGCGGCGGAATAGTTGGCAGCCAAAGTCTGAACGATCTGTTGCAGGGCATCTACCTGCTTTTGTTGGACTGAGAATCGGGTCTCTAGATTACTCTCGAGCTTGGCTTGGCGAGCATCGTCTCGTTGTCGTTGCGATTCTAACATTTGCATTACCCGCTCAAGCGGGTCGACTTGAGACATGCCTCGTTGGCTCCGAGAGCTTCCCGAAGTACCCGAACTGCTTTCTTGTGTTTCGATCGGTGGTTGCGCTGCAGATTGCGCTGGATCCATTCCTTCAAAAGAAGATAAATTACATTAGGATCATAATGTATTATGGACTTATTGCATGAACGTATCTCATTTTGGCCTAGCGAGTTCAAGAGTTCGCACAGGAATTTGATCGTTAAAGGAACTTTTCCAGCACGAAGTCTAAGGAACTTTGAATCTGTGCTCTGATACCACTACTGTCACGCCCCGAGGCGTCCCCCGAGTCGTGACCGCCGTGCGGGCCTGGTGTTGCACCCGCACAAGGCTTTAATGATTTGCATAGCAAGCACATATTCAGAGTACGCAGATAAATTGAAACACAGATTTGAAACATAGAAAAGTTCTCTTTATTGATAATGAACATCTATTACAAACTCCTGAACGAGTCAGCTAATATGCCGAACGGCTTACAAAAGGGTTGACTCAAAATGAGATAGCAGTCCAGTACATTACATCCTTTTCTAAACTCAAAACGATAAAGACCTCCAGGCTGGAGGATCGCTTTGCCACGGAGCTGCATTTGTGTATGTAGAGTTGCAGCTTCGGACTTCAAAAGGCTTTGAGGCGCGGTGAAGATGCGCTAACAGCTGGACTGGATCGGGAAGACGACTTCGGCTCCTCGCTCGGTTCGCCTTGGTGCGGAGAACCTGTTTCAACGAGGGTCAGCATATCGAAACATGCTGGTGAAGGCGAGCTAGCCTGACTATACCAATCAATACGTTGTTTAGTGAAGCATGCATATTTGTGGGTTTCTATCTTGCCTTAGTTCATTTACAAGTAAGCAGCATATAGAATTTACTGAAATGAACGTGCCACCGTTAGGTGGATTTTACCTGACCGTCTGAATTACCTGCACAATACTTACCATGCCTTCCCTGCCACGAAGACACAAGTTAGTATGCAACAGGTTTAAATATACACGTTGGGATCACTGGCTAGGAGCCATAATGGACCGTTTAGTCTTTGAACGAAGATGGTGTGCAACGAAGCACGTGAGGCGCTGTACGCCATCCCGTTCGCACGTGAGACTATCGTGAAGTTCCGCCCAGACCGGATCGGTGCCAGTGCCCCAGCGACCGTCCGCGAAACCCGTTACCTTGTGCACAAGTTGTCCGTGATCAATCGTTCGTGGCACGTTAATGTTGGTGCAGTTGAGGCACGTGAACAAGATAAGCAACATTGCATGATTCGTTTACATTGCAACTACGTTATATTCAGGCATCAGGATATACGTTTAAACTTGTATCTATGCATTTGATGAACATTTTCGAACGAACAAGCATGCAAAGATATAATCGTTCACAAGTTTCATTGACAAGCATAAGTACCAAGTCTATTCTCTTTTATCTTGGTTTCTTTTAGTTATTACTTGGTATCGTTTGATCGGGGCAAAAGAGTGAAGCTTGGAAGCAGGGCTAGCTAATCGGGTTGGTAGCCACTCACTTAGATTTTGGAAAGAAGAAGGAAAGAGGCGCTTCACGACTCCGCTCGCAAGCCGCCTACTGCTCGTTCACCTGCACACGAACAGCTTGATTAATACTTCTTCCTCTCTTTCCAATCTCGGAATAGAAGTGCAAGTCAATGAACGAAAACAATGAAAACCATCGAAACCGTTCAAGGAAAACAAGCAAATCCCAAAACCAACTCAAAGCACGAAAGCAACAAGCGACATCGAAAACCGAGGCAATAAAAGATAGCAGCGGAGAGGTCATTCCTGACTCTGCCGCTAAGCCGATCCTTGGGGCGCAGTCCACTGAATATGGGAATCGATTTCGAAGAAACAAATCCATAACGAGGACGAGTTCTTAATTCAATCTATCCCGATCGAACGATACCGACTTGTGTTTCTTAGCCGCGCTCTCCGCATCGGGAGAACGGGGCGCTACACTCTGTATGCTAACAAGATCAATGTTCTTCTTTAACACTTCAAACCATGTTACTTTAGGCATACCTCTAGTCCTAGTTGCTCTATTAACTAATATATTACTGCTCCTCCTTACAGGGGCATCTATGGGTCTGCGTTGCACTTGTCCAAACAATATAGGTCATTTTTTCCACATATTGTCTTCAATTACGTCATCTCTAACTTCCCACGAATACACTATTTATTATCCTTCTTTTAATGTATTGTCGGTCATCCATCTTAGCATTCTTATTTTCAGCTACACTAACTTTCTGAGCATGTTGTTTCTTATTATCCAACGCTTTTCTGGATATGTTGTTTCTTAATTGTCCAATACTTTGATCCATAAAGCATGGTTGGTCTTATAGCAATTTTGTAGAATTATTCTTCCAACTTTAAACGTATATTGTGATCACAAGGTACTCCAGAAGCACTCCTCCATTTCAACCATCTTGTTTTAACTCTATGCTTGACTTCCTTCTCGATTCTCCATCTTGATGATGAGTGATTGATCATAAATACTAAAAACTACCACTCTTAGGTATATCTTGTTCGTCTATATGGACTACTCCCTTATTTCTCCTTGACTTAGTTTTTAATTTCATATACTCTACCATCGTTCTACTAATATTAAATCCCTTATATTCCAAAGTCTCTCTCTACACTTCTATATTAGAATCTTAACTCTTCTCCACTATCATCAACCAACACAATATGATCAACAAATATCATACACCATGGAACTATCTCTTGGATATGCCTAGTAGTTATATATCCAAAGTCATGCATGCTACAAAAATATGTTTTTGTAGATTGTACAAGAACTCCTATAAAGATATTGCTATTCAGTAGGATCATGGTCTCTATGATCCAAAGTCGCATTACCTTACTAGATCATACATAGTATAGTCTAAAGATCGAGGAAGTCATATACAGATGTTGCTCTTCGGTGGGATCAGACACATCTATTCAATCCAAAGCTGTATCACATTATTAAATACTTCAATTTGTTGAAGGATACTCATATCATTTTTACCAAGCTCCAAAAAGGGCAGAAAAATCAAGCAACAAATGATTATTAAGAGAGTAGAAAATTATAACTAGCAAAGATTCACCTAGAAAGATAAGCAAGAGAAGTAAATCATTTTACCTGTGAGGTTATACTGCAAAGTCTTCTATTAACAGAGGTATAATACTTGCTAAAATTAGAATCAGACTCCAGAAAACCATGATTCTGGCGAAGCTCCATATATTTACTTCAAGTTACAATATGTTATTAAATAGACGAAAGAAGGAACTTTAGAAAATGCAACAGATATAGTAATGTAATAGTACTAATATAAAATCAATTCAACAAAGCACTGTAACAAAAATACTACAAAAATTTTCGTTTGAAGGGATAAAATAATATAAAATTGCGCATGAGAGGAGAAGTTTGTAAAAATTATAAAGCAAGGGACAACTTGACATTGCTTTTGGTGAGCCCAACTTTAGCAGACCAACTCGCCAAAAGCTATGACGGTCTAGAGGTCAGCAGACCATCTCGCCAAATGTAATGGCGGGTAGGAAGGCTCGAAGATCGCGCTTTCGCAGAATCTTGTAGACCGCGCTTGCACTCCTCCGCCCTACCCCTTTATATCTTTCGGCAGCCCCCATCTTCCAACCTAGAACCTCCTTCCAGAAGAAAAGAAGGAAAAAAAACAGAGAAGAAGAGGAGAGAAACAAAAAAAAAATTTAGGGTAATTAGTTCTTCTTCTTGATTTCTTTTAGTCATTTTATAAATATTTTATTTTTGTAATGAGATATATTAGTCTGAAGACGATGACAAATACTTTTTTTTGTAGATGGATACCCAAAATGACAAAAATGACGGACGTTTTTCCGGTGGACCAACTTCTGGTCTCATTATTCAGGAACATAAAAATCACATATCCCGTTTGATATTTAATGGATAGGTAATTTTTAAAATTTTGTAAGTATGCTAGTTAAATAGTTTCATATAAACATAATATAACATAATGTATATATTTTATTTACAGTTATATGATCAAGATCTTGATTTACGAACGCGGGAGCATGGAAGTTGGTGGGAATAGAGAAGATACATAATATGGGAGTTAAACAATGCATAAAAGGCTTTGGTGCTCTCCTTTGGGTTCTACTATTGAGATAATCTAAAATTTTTAACTCCCGATCTCCACTTAATCTTAAGTCTCGCTGAGCGATGATGGCCTGAACACAATAGTTTTCAACTCTCCGTTGACGAGATTACGATCACACTATGGGATGTGACGAATATATTAGGATTACCTATTACAGGGGATCCTATATATTTTGGTTCTTCGTTAACTAGAGAATAAATGATTAGGAGATATCTCGGTGTTAGACCTCCATCGGATTTAGGAAATAACAATTATGTGAAGTTGACATGGCTTCGTGGCAACTTCATGGATCTAGATCGCATTATTGACGGCGAGGTTAATGTAGACGAAATACAGGTACATATTTTAATGCTCGCATTTATTTATGATTTAATTTAGTTTATTGCTTATAAAAAATTAAATATTTTCAGGTCATTCGTTGTATTAGAGCGTATTTGCTCTGTTTATGTTGTGCAATTCTATTTCCAGATTCATCGAAAAATATGATAAATTTGCGACTTCTACCATTCTTGGATAATTTGAAAGAATCCACTCGTCATGCATGGGGGGGCTGCTACTTTAGCGCATTTATACAGATCTTTGATGGATTTTGTGGGTTCGAAGCCGAGTAAGAACATTTTGGATGTATGTCACTGGTTCAGGTAAGAATAAAAATGTTAGACCTCTTTAGCGCATTTTCTATTGTAGGTGTAGGTAGATTAGACCCTAGAAGGCGATCATGATTTAGACCTGAACAACGAAGAGATTACAGATGACTTGCCCGAGGGTCTAGGTAGATCAAAGCTTTTTTTTATTTGCAAGTATGATTTGTAACAATATTTGGTTAGTACAATCTTTGCAAGTTTGAAATAAAATATAGTCTATCCACTTTTTTTATTTGCAAGTATGATTTATAACAATATTTGGCTACTACAATATTTGCAATGACATCTACTTCTGTCACTACCGTATTTTCTAGAAAAGGATATTTTGGTCATTTTATAATTAATTAAATATTGTGCATGTTAAATATTTATTTATTGTATTATTTATTTATTATTAGCATATTATATTTATTTTTGGACTTGTATTAGTGGACCTAACTAGTTTAGTTTAGACTCATGGACCAACATGTATTAATTGTTAGAATTGAGCCCAACTAGAAAGCCCATTAATTAGGAGGATGATTAAATTAATTAAACCATTGGACTAGAAGCTTCTCTCCTTAATTAATTTCTTCATGAGAGGCCCCAAGGGGTATTTTAGACTTTATATAGTAGCTTGAGGGAGGGGGCAAGTGAGGCCTATATAAAGGGGATAAAAACTTTCTCTCTCTTCATTTTTCATTCCAAATTTAGATCTAGAATTCCCTCAACCTAATTTCATCAAATTCCTACCAAATTTTTACCCAATTACTTCTCAAATCACCATTAGAGACTAGAAGATCAAGGATCTAGAAGGAGGAAGCAAGGATCTACAAAGAGGAGCAAGGATCTACAAGTTGGAAGCTAATTTCACCAATTTTGGAGGTTTCATTGAAAATCCATCTCCCAATAGGTATAATTCAGTTTTTTCCCCCTTAAAATAGCTTCTAAATCTGAGATTTAATCATGAATAATTAACCCATATGTATGTACTACCCATAGGATTTGGTTTTGTGTTCATAGGAGACCTATGGAGAAAATTATGGTGCTTTTTGTGTCAATTTTGGGGGAATTCCGAAAATGACTTTTGTTGTGTGTGTCAATTGATCCTATAGATCTATTTGGCATATGTTTATGTGTTTGGGGATAGTTTTGTGTCCATAATTGGGTACGTGTAGGTCGTATCCCAACAATTTGGTGATACGTGTTGTTTTGGGGGTTTTTCCTCCGACACGGGACTTTGTATATGTCGTATTTTGACACGGACACATAGATCTATATTTGACACTTTGTTTTGTTCATAAATATTATATGTGATTTGTTTGTGTCCTTCGGGATGAAATTGGATGTGTGGTTGACTCGTGTCGCATGCGTATCCTAGATCTAGTGGGATACGGTGTGATACGCTCCAATTATTATGTATTTATGTGTAGATCTAATTAATTGTGCTTTAATTCTTGAATTATAATTGTGTATGTATCTATATATATTATATATGTATTATGTATATTTATTATAGTGTTTATTGTATCATAGATCTATGTATTATATATGTATTAATAGAATATATATTATGTAGCTTTCTTCTACATGCATTAATATATATGTTATAATATATGTTAGGGAAGTAAATATATGTATATGTTTTATATAATATATGTGTATGTTTAATTAAGTAATTAGATTATTTATATATGATTATTTATATATATATATGTATGTAGATATATATTTATAAGTGGTAGCATATGTATATATAATATAGTAGATATATTTATATGTGGTTATATATATAGTTATATTATATATTGTTATGTATTTATATTATTATATGATTATATATATGTATACATATATGTATAGTAATATATACATATTACTATATGTGTGTGTGTATGTTACTATGTGGTATTTTATACAATTTACTATGTATAAGTATATGTATAGTTATATATAGTTTTATATGTTTATTGTATAAATATATATTATGGGTTATATATATGTATTTAAATATATATTATATAAATATATATATATGGTGGGTTATATATATGTATTTATATATATATTGTATATATATATATATACATATATTTTCAGCGATAACAGCGAGCCAGAAGTGTCGCAACAGCAGCAACAAATGCAAATAATAGCAGCTTTTCAGCGACAGCAGTCAGCGACAGTTGCAGAAAACTGTCGCTGAAACAATAGTGTATCAGCAGAGTATCAGAAGCTTCAGCGACAGTTTTTAGTGACAGTGCAGGAAACTGTCACAAAAACTGCAGTGTATCTATATACACAACAGCTTTCTGTGACAGTGGACAGGGTATTTAGCGACAGTTTGGCAGTTTTTAATATATTAGATATTAATATATATATAAATATATATGTATATATATATGGTAATTAATATATATATAAATATGTTCCTAATTGCTATTTGTATTATAGTATACTATATATGTATATATTTAGTTGTAGCATATAAATTTATTAGAATAATTAGTATACTTTAGTTATCAATTGTTATGAGTATTTTTTATATATTATATATTTGTAGGTATGTATGTACGTATATATATGTATTAATAGTTAGTGTATAGTTGGTAGTTAGTATTATTCTATTAGTACATACTAGAGTTATATTGGATTGATATATGTAATTATTGATGGGTAGTTAGTATATATATGAGATTTTGGCAATTACCTTGAGATATCAAGGTAAGTATCAAGATATACCAAGGTATGAGTAGTAGGTATTGGCATAAGTAATAGGATAGTTGTAAACTAATTATGGGTTGGTATTAAGGTGACGAAAATAAGGTATATAGAATTATATAAATATTAAATGCATAATAGTTTATAATTATTGTTGGGTAGTTAGTATAAATAAGGTTTTGAATTTACCTTGAGATGCCAAGGTAAGTATCAAGGTATTGGAGGATAATCAAGGTATTGGGTTTGGATATCAAGATAGAGGTTTAGTATTGCGATACCAAGTTGGTTCGAAACCAAGGTATCCATTTAGCATTTGTAATTAGGATTTTATATATATAATATTGTTTGATATTTACATATGTGTTATATTTATCCCTTGTTCGCGTATCCTGAGATACGGTATCTTAGTATCCTAAGATTTAGTTTGTATGGCCTAGATTTATAGTGTGTGAGCCCAATATCTTTGAGTTAGACTCATGCAACATAGAAATAGGTAGTTGACCATAATTTGACTATAGTTGACCATAGTTGACTTCGAGTTGACCTAGTTTGACTTTTGACTTAGAAATGACTTTATGACCTAGAAAGTTGACTAGTTTAATTTATTTCTCTTCCCAAAAACTTGTATTAATGTAATATTTTATATATAGGTCTGTGACACCAGTTCGAACATCATTTTTTATTATTTGCTCTGGACCACAGGCGAGTACATTCTCTGATAGTTTTCATTATTTGATTATCACTATAATTCAAGTATTTAGAAATGTTACTTATGATTTTTGACACGATGGTACACGGATTGGTATTGTTATTGGATCGTTAGTCATGGGATGTTACCTTGATTATGGAGATGGTATCGGATACTGTCCTTGTTGGTATTGGATAACATTGAATATTGTAGATTAAACATTGGATACATTGGCTAGTGACGTGTCATGATTCGATCCATCATATCAGTCGGGGCGGGGAAAATACCAATTAAATATGTGATCAAGAAACTATCGGCTAGTAGTGTAATCATTGGCTACTAACTAACCATGCAATTCACGTATGGTTGAGTTAGCTCCTTAGTGTAATCATTGAATCTCCCAGGCCGATCACATATTTAGTTAGTATCTCAAATCACATAGTTATTGTAGATTCCATTATTCAGTTCATTGATTACCTTGTTCTATTCTGACATTATAGTTCATTCCTTTATTCTTGTACGCATTGATTATATTCTGTTGTTAGTATTGCCTATTCTCTCATTGTTCTTGATTATCAGTTATATCCTCATCGTAGATAGCATCTTCTATTCTACTGCTTTATAGTTTTTGTCAATTAATTGGAACTGCTATTGGGTTGTACTTCGCTCCATTCCTGACTGAAAAATATTTTTCAGAGGATCCAGAAGATTGGTGTCCGACATACTATGGACCTCAGCCTATTGATGGTGCAGACTTGGACCCACTAGTTCTGGAGTGACTGTTGAGAGATTTAGCCGGCTTCACTAGTTAGCATAGTTAGTTCTCTTTAGCATTTTGGTACCGGATTTGTTTCCGGCATATATTTGTATTTGGATATTATTTCTATTTGTTGTTGTTATATTTTTAACTGCTTAGTTATGTTAGACTTCTGTGATATCTTCTCGTGCCATAGAAATGTGATTGAGTATTGTGTTGAATTAAGTTGATTACTCTCTTCTTGGAGTTAAGATATTATTGGAGGTTTATGCTTTATAGTGAGATAATTAGATAGTATAGTTGACCAAGACAGCGTTCTACCGCCGATGCTGCGGCGTAGGCTGGACGTTGTTCCCGACTTGCATCCCTACTCCGGGTGCGGGTCGTGACACGTTTTTAGTGGTGGCCCATGCAGGTCAGGCTTCGCAATATTACGATGTCGTGGCAGTACAACGACTTAGTTGTACTACTGCGAGCCTGCGATAGGATATAGGATACTAGGAAGAGAGAGGGATACTCAATCACAACTAGGAATTCCAATCTGAATTGAATCACTACTTTTGATTCCTTCTGAATACTTTTGTCCTTCCTTGATAATATCTTATCTTGTGTCGAATTGATCTCCTTTGTTTCGATCTGTCTTCAGGATGCCGCCGAAGACTAGATCCCATCGATCGGGAGCAGTTTCTGCGAGGTCTGCCACCACTCAATCTTCCACTCAGGCAGTAGGGTTTGTACCTCCTACGACATCAGTTCATGTAGGAGTCTCGGCTGCCTTCGGGGGTTCTCCTCCACCTGTTCCGAGGACTACTCCAGTTGCTTCGGAGGGACTTCCACCACCTCCATTTTCAGGAGATACCGCGCCGATGGTTGCACTGTTTAGAGAGATGATGGAATTACAAAGGGCACAGATAGAAGCCCAGCACAGGCAGTCAGATATGATGCGGCAGAGTATGGAAAACGCCCATCAGGTAGCTATAGCAGCAGTTCAGAGAGAGGCTCCTCCACAGCCACAGAATACTCAGATCAAGCCAGGCAACATTCAAAATTTTAAGAAGCTTGAGCCTCGAGTTTTCAAGGGTACAGAAGGTATAGTCTATGCTGACGATTGGCTTGAAGATATCGAGCGACTCATGAAGGTATCCCGTCTTGCGGAGGATCTGAAGGTTGAGACGGTAGGACTTCAACTGTTCGACGTTGCCCGCACTTGGTTTAGGAATGAGCCAATTCTTACTGATGCGGGGCAGTCTTGGGAGATATTCAAGGATCTCTTTAAGAAGAAGTTCTTTGCTCGAACGGACAGATTAGAATTAGGGAGGCAATTTGAGAGCCTTACACAAGGAAGCATGTCCGTAGAGGAGTATGCCGCAAAGTTTGGGAGGCTGAGCCGATTTGCGGAGTACTTGGTGAGAGAGCCAGAAGTTCGGGCTATCCGTTTCCGCGAGGGTCTGAATTGGGAAGTCAAGATTCTCATTCCGTCTTTCTACGAGACGTATTCTGAGATACTTTCGGAGGCACGCAAGGTCGAGCGGGAGTGGAACTTGAAGCCAAAGAGGGACCGTGATATGTTTGGGGGTGACAGTAGTAGTGCAGGACCGACAAAGAGGCCGCGGTTCCAGCAACAGCAGTTTCCAGTACAATTTGGAGCCTATCAGCGGCAATATCAGATGTCAGAACCTATTGTTGCTCCAATACAAGCTCCAGTACAGCAGATACCACAGCAGCCTCAGAGACAGGTGCAACAAGCTCCTCAATGCACCTATTGCAAGAAGACTGGGCACACTTGGGAGATGTGCCGGAAGAGACTTGGAGCATGCTTATATTGTGGATCAACGGAGCATATGGTGAAGGATTGTCTCTGGACACTTCAACGTCCAGGCCAGGATGCAGATCGAGGACAGAGAGGTGGGGTTAGGCCTCCTGTAGCACCACAGATTGATCATCACCCGCAGAGGGAGCTACCTCGGCAGGGCAGAACATTTGCGATGACGGTCGAGGAGACCAATACTACAGGTGATGGGTTAGAGAGTCTGTTCTTTCTTTCTGTTCCTTTCATCTATTTTGATTGATTGATTCTTTAGTACCTTTTGGATGCTTGTGTTATATAGTTAGTGTAGCTATAGAATACCCTGACAGAGACAACAGTAATAAGACAGGTGGAGACCATGACCATGCATGTTATTCTTTGCATAGGACTGTTCTTGGTGAGATAAAACCTTATTAGACTATGATTGCTGGGGGTTTGACCTAGAAGGAGTACGATCACCCTTAAATTTCGAGGACGAAATTATTTTAAGGGGGATAGACTTGTCACTACCGTATTTTCTAGAAAAGGATATTTTGGTCATTTTATAATTAATTAAATATTGTGCATGTTAAATATTTATTTATTGTATTATTTATTTATTATTAGCATATTATATTTATTTTTGGACTTGTATTAGTGGACCTAACTAGTTTAGTTTAGACTCATGGACCAACATGTATTAATTGTTAGAATTGAGCCCAACTAGAAAGCCCATTAATTAGGAGGATGATTAAATTAATTAAACCATTGGACTAGAAGCTTCTCTCCTTAATTAATTTCTTTATGAGAGGCCCCAAGGGGTATTTTAGACTTTATATAGTAGCTTGAGGGAGGGGGCAAGTGAGGCCTATATAAAGGGGATAAAAACTTTCTCTCTCTTCATTTTTCATTCCAAATCTAGATCTAGAATTCCCTCAACCAAATTTCATCAAATCCCTACCAAATTTTCACCCAATTACTTCTCAAATCACCATTAGAGACTAGAAGATCAAGGATCTAGAAGGAGGAAGTAAGGATCTACAAAGAGGAGCAAGGATCTACAAGTTGGAAGCTAATTTCACCAATTTTGGAGGTTTCATTGGAAATCCATCTCCCAATAGGTATAATTCAGTTTTTTTCCCTTAAAATAGCTTCTAAATCTGAGATTTAATCATGAATAATCAACCCTTATGTATGTACTTCCCATAGGATTTGGTTTTGTGTTCATAGGAGACCTATGGAGAAAATTATGGTGCTTTTTGTGTCAATTTTAGGAGAATTCCGAAAATGACTTTTGTTGTGTGTGTCAATTGATCCTATAGATCTATTTGGCATATGTTTATATGTTTGGAGATAGTGTTGTATCCATAATTGGGTACGTGTAGGTCGTATCCCAACAATTTGGTGATACGTGTTATTTTGGGGGTTTTTCCTCCGACACGGGACTTTGTATATGTCGTATTTTGACACGGACACATAGATCTATATTTGACACTTTGTTTTGTTCATAAATATTATATGTGATTTTTTTGTGTCCTTCGGGGTGAAATTGGATGTGTGGTTGACTCGTGTCGCATGCGTATCCTAGATCTAGTGGGATACGGTGTGATACGCTCCAATTATTATGTGTTTATGTGTAGATCTAATTAATTGTGCTTTAATTCTTGAATTATAATTGTGTATGTATCTATATATATTATATATGTATTATGTATATTTATTATAGTGTTTATTGTATCATAGATCTATGTATTATATATGTATTAATAGAATATATATTATGTAGCTTTCTTCTACATGCATTAATATATATGTTATAATATATGTTAGGGAAGTAAATATATGTATATGTTTTATATAATATATGTGTATGTTTAATTAAGTAATTAGATTATTTATATATGATTATTTATATATATATATATGTATGTAGATATATATTTATAAGTGGTAGCATATGTATATATAATATAGTAGATATATTTATATGTGGTTATATATATAGTTATATTATATATTGTTATGTATTTATATTATTATATGATTATATATATGTATACATATATGTATAGTAATATATACATATTACTATATGTGTGTGTGTATGTTACTATGTAGTATTTTATACAATTTACTATGTATAAGTGTATGTATAATTATATATAGTTTTATATGTTTATTGTATAAATATATATTATGGGTTATATATATGTATTTAAATATATATTGTATAAATATATATATATGGTGGGTTATATATATGTATTTATATATATATTGTATATATATATACATATATTTTCAGCGATAACAGCGAGCCAGAAGTGTCGCAACAGCAGCAACAAATGCAAATAATAGCAGCTTTTCAGCGACAGCAGTCAGCGACAGTTGCAGAAAACTGTCGCTGAAACAACAGTGTATCAGCAGAGTATCAGAAGCTTCAGCGACAGTTTTTAGTGACAGTGCAGAAAACTGTCACAAAAACTGCAGTGTATCTATATACACAACAGCTTTCTGTGACAGTGGACAGGGTATTTAGCGACAGTTTGGCAGTTTTTAATATATTAGATATTAATATATATATAGATATATATGTATATATATATGGTAATTAATATATATATATAAATATGTTCCTAATTGCTATTTGTATTATAGTATACTATATATGTATATATTTAGTTGTAGCATATAAATTTATTAGAATAATTAGTATACTTTAGTTATCAATTATTATGAGTATTTTTTATATATTATATATTTGTAGGTATGTATGTACGTATATATGTATTAATAGTTAGTGTATAGTTGGTAGTTAGTATTATTCTATTAGTACATACTAGAGTTATATTGGATTGATATATGTAATTATTGATGGGTAGTTAGTATATATATGAGATTTTGGCAATTACCTTGAGATATCAAGGTAAGTATCAAGATATACCAAGGTATGAGTAGTAGGTATTAGCATAAGTAATAGGATAGTTGTAAACTAATTATGGGTTGGTATTAAGGTGACTAAAATAAGGTATATAGAATTATATAAATATTAAATGCATAATAGTTTATAATTATTGTTGGGTAGTTAGTATAAATAAGGTTTTGAATTTACCTTGAGATGCCAAGGTAAGTATCAAGGTATTGGAGGATAATCAAGGTATTGGGTTTGGATATCAAGATAGAGGTTTAGTATTGCGATACTAAGTTGGTTCGAAACCAAGGTATCCATTTAGCATTTGTAATTAGGATTTTATATATATAATATTGTTTGATATTTACATATGTGTTATATTTATCCCTTGTTTGCGTATCCTGAGATACGGTATCTTAGTATCCTAAGATTTAGTTTGTATGGCCTAGATTCATAGTGTGTGAGCCCAATATCTTTGAGTTAGACTCATGCAACATAGAAATAGGTAGTTGACCATAATTTGACTATAGTTGACCATAGTTGACTTCGAGTTGACCTAGTTTGACTTTTGACTTAGAAATGACTTTATGACCTAGAAAGTTGACTAGTTTAATTTATTTCTCTTCCCAAAAACTTGTATTAATGCAATATTTCATATATAGGTCTGTGACACCAGTTCGGACATCATTTTTTATCATTTGCTTTGGACCACAGGCGAGTACATTCTCTGATAGTTTTCATTATTTGATTATCACTATAATTCAAGTATTTAGAAATGTTACTTATGATTCTTGACACGATGGTACATGGATTGGTATTGTTATTGGATCGTTAGTCATGGGATGTTACCTTGATTATGGAGATGGTATCGGATATTGTCCTTGTTGGTATTGGATAACATTGAATATTGTAAATTAAACATTGGATACATTGGCTAGTGACGTGTCATGATTCGATCTATCATATCAGTCGGGGCGGGGGAAATACCAATTAAATATGTGATCAAGAAACTATCGACTAGTAGTGTAATCATTGGCTACTAACTAACCATGCAATTCACGTATGGTTGAGTTAGCTCCTTAGTGTAATCATTGAATCTCCCAGGCCGATCACATATTTAGTTAGTATCTCAAATCACATAGTTATTGTAGATTCCATTATTCAGTTCATTGATTACCTTGTTCTATTCTGACATTATAGTTCATTCCTTTATTCTTGTAGGCATTGATTATATTCTGTTGTTAGTATTGCCTATTCTCTCATTGTTCTTGATTATCAGTTATATCCTCATCGTAGATAGCATCTTCTATTCTACTGCTTTATAGTTTTTGTCAATTAATTGGAACTGCTATTGGGTTGTACTTCGCTCCATTCCTGACTGGAAAACATTTTTCAGAGGATCCAGAAGATTGGTGTCCGACATACTATGGACCTCAGCCTATTGATGGTGCAGACTTGGACCCACTAGTTCTGGAGTGACTGTTGAGAGATTTAGCCGGCTTCACTAGTTAGCATAGTTAGTTCTCTTTAGCATTTTGGTACCGGATTTGTTTCCGGCATATATTTGTGTTTGGATATTATTTCTATTTGTTGTTGTTATATTTTTAACTGCTTAGTTATGTTAGACTTCTGTGATATCTTCTCGTGCCATAGAAATGTGATTGAGTATTGTGTTGAATTAAGTTGATTACTCTCTTCTTGGAGTTAAGATATTATTGGAGGTTTATGCTTTATAGTGAGATAATTAGATAGTATAGTTGACCAAGACAGCGTTCTACCACCGATGCTGCGGCGTAGGCTGGGCGTTGTTCCCGACTTGCATCCCTACTCCGGGTGCGGGTCGTGACAACTTCGGTCGTGTCTCATCGCAATTCTACTTCAGTCTCTTAGCTGACTAGTACATCTTCTTCGGTTGTGTCCCATCACACCATAATTACTGCAACGAAGTTTTCTTGTCGATGTCTCCTTTGGTTTGATGCGGTTCTTCTTTGACCTTCCGACTTTGCGTCGTATATCCGGTACTCCAATTTCTCCTCTAACCAAAGGAGCTTGAATCTTGTAGGAAATTGGAATTAGTTCCATTTTTGCTGCGTACACACTTCTCAAAATCTCCATAGAAAATAATGCATGATAATAATTTTTAATATTTACGTTGCAATATCTACACACAAAATATACATGTATATATGGTATATAAGTATGGTACTACCTAAAACATGTACAAGATCTGTCGTCTAATCGTACAACATATGTTCTACTTGTTGCACGATCTACTATTTCAAATGTATAACCATCAATATATAATATTTCTAGATGTTTTTTTTGATGATACTAACCATCGTCTTTAACATCTTCGGACAATAATCAGTGTCCATATTTTCAGCAATATTTCTATTCTTGTCATGAAGTGTTATAATCTTGGCTCTAATACCATCGAGAAGTATTGTTATTAGTTTATCTTGTAAATTCTTAATCCACTTGTTAAAACATTCAGCAAGATTATAAGTATTAATATCTAATCTAGGACAAGGAGCATACGCTGTTATCCAATATGCAAAATGATGATTTTTATCGTTAACACCAATAAGCCAATTGTACATCGTTATGTTCTCGACTTTAATTATTTCAAACAAATTTTCTGCATCCGTTTGATTATTCGATCTGGCAAGCGAGTCTAGCAAGTTTTGAAATACTTTTTCTTTTGCAACCACCTTCATATTTTGTTTGAAATGCTGAATACAAAAAAAGGCACTTCTGGGAAATTATTACGCATAACATGTATTAATTTTTTTTGCTTATTAGATATAAATAAAATTCTACTCCATTCATTAAAAGAACTTTCAAAAGATATTCTAAAACAGTTTAAAAACCAAGTCCAAGAATCAGTATTTTCACCTTCAGCAACAACATATGCAATAAGATATAATTGATAGTTAGGATCGTGAGCACAAGCAATAAACAAAATACCTTAATATTTAGATGAAAGGAATGTAGCATCAGTACTAATAACTGGTAAACAACCATTTAAAAATCCGTCAATACACACCTTGAAACAAATAAAAATTCTCTGAAAGCTATTATTTTTGGCAATTTTAAGAAAACATCTACTACCTGGATTCGTCTCCAGAATTCTAAAACAGTACTCCTCAAGACTAGCATATGCCTCATTATAACTACAATTTATTTCAGCTAATGCCATCTCTCGTGCCCTCAAGGCTTTCGAATAAGTAATATGTATACGATGTTCCATATATATATCTTTAACAATTTGTGATGCACTATATGTCTGATTATCTCTAATTATATCAATTGCACAAGTCTTAACCCATGCAGCGGTAGCTAGTCGATGACGTCCTGTTGTAAGTCCATATAAACAAGAATGATGACTACCTAATGTACTAATTTTAACTATCTCGCCATTTCGAATGAATTTGATATATACTCTCCAATTATAATTCGGTTGATCACAACTATATATAATTCCACGAGTATTATTCAAATAGCACTAGCTGAACAACTAAAATTATATTTAATTGCTAAATTACTTTTAAAACTTCTAAATTTAGAACGGTTATGAAATATTTTTCCCATAAATAATTCATCCATGATATCATTATGAACATCATCATCTACCTCATAATCTATATTTTTAACTAAATCATCCCTATTTCCATCGTCGTCCTCACTATCATCATCATGGTTAGATTCATCTGATGAATGATCTTCTTGAGAAAATGTAATTACTTGTTGAGAAGAACTAGCACCCGAACTAACATGCTGGTATTCAGAAAAATATTCACTATTTCTATTATCTAATGTTGGTGCTACTTGAATAACATATAAATTTATATACCGTGATTGTGAATTAATCTCAAGGACAAAATTTCATGCATCTCCACCATCTATCAAATAACATCTAGAACCAAAAATAGACTTTAAAATAAATTCGTAACGAATAGAACAACGTTCAATAATAATATTACGTATATTTTCAAAACTAATATTCGGATAAGTGAAAAAAAATTGGATTTCTCCTCCTTCGTAATCTAACCCATTTATTTTAACTCCGTTTGAGCATATTATTCTTACGCTAAGATCCATGGAGGAGAGTTTCAATGTCTGAAGGCTGTGTGAAGCTTTGGCTGAAAAAAGTATTTGCGTGTTGGCTGAAAGAAACTTTTGCCGGAGGATGGAAAAAGTTTGAGATATGAGAGATTGAGAATGCTGTGAGAGAGAAAGAAGTGAGAGGTAGGAGGAGTGGTAGAGATCTATTATCTTGTGAGACTGAAAACTGTGAGTCTGTAGAGTGTTCTTACTGCTATTTATAAAGTTTAGGGAGAAAATAATATCGCCATTTGAATTGGCGAGGTAGTGTACGTTATAGAGCTGTTGTAAACAATGCCATAGTAACTCGCCAAACATTATGGCGGTATGTGACCGAGAGGTATAACTCGCCAAGAGTTGGCGAGCTGTCATGTCTGACCTCCAAAAGCAATGGCGGTATGGTCTGCTGAAGTTGGACTCGCCAAAAGCATTGTCGAGTTGTCTCTTATTTTACAAAATTTTCAAACTTATCCTCTCACGCACAATTTTATATTAATTTATTCCTTCAGACGAAATTTTCCGAAAATACTAAGATAAGTCAACAAATATCATGAATATGGGCTATTTGGCCCTGGACAAAAGAAACGAACAGACATAATGAAAATAAAGGGGGAAAGAAAATAAATAGAGACTTCACTTTTCTGATAAGGGGCACCAGTAAGCGAACAAGATCTTATAGAAAACAGATTAAAGATGGATACACTTCCTCAGTTACTAGGATCAACAATATTTATTCAGTCAGACAAGACTAAGAAACAGATAAGATTAAATGCAAGATTGACGATAACCACAGTCATCACTCATCAAGCTTTTTAAAAATTGCCTTCAGCTACTTATCATCTGATATAATACCAATAATCTAATTATTGTTCTAAAATTGGATTGAGCACTGATTGGTGAGCCGATTAACCAGTTTGATTCATTTGGGTAGCCGATTAAGCAAAATCTTCACGTAGCCGCATAAACCAGCCTTGAACTGAGCTCGTAATGAAAAGGATGAATAGAACACTTCCTGGGGCCGGAAAGAACAGCATATCATAAGCAAGCTAATGTAATCATGTTTTTTATTATCATACTAATGACTCCTTCCAAGTAATACCGGTATACCGGTAGTTTACATAGACAGTAGTAAACCAAAAAACAAAAACAAAAATAAAAACAAATAAAAATAAAAACAAAAACAAAGAACAGTTGGTTGAGTAAATGATTTCCATAGGCATAAAGAGAATAAACCCGAGGAGTGGTTCGCATTGGAAATTAGGAAAGAAGGCCATATCCAATCTGATTGTTCCTCGCAATTTTTTTCATTGCCATGATCCTCTACATCAACTTCTGGACAATCAGGATCATATTCAGGATCCTCAGAGTCATCTGAGGGAAAATCATCACACTGCTGATCTCCATTTGCTAAAGCAGCCGCGCCTCAGGAAAAAACTTTCTGCAAATGGACAATCAACCTCCAGTGAAGTTGGTTTATACCTATATTTACATTGACAGTCATCAAATAGTAAGACAAAAGAAAACATTCTGCAAAGAGAGAACTACTATGCACCAAAAGGACGGGAAACAACTTATTGCTTACCTCCCACGTACCCACAATAGATACATCACTTCCTTGGGATTCATTCAGCAAGTGAATAAAATCTACTCTACATTTACAAGCAGGGCATAGCCACAATGCCTCTCCAACAGGAACTGGAAGAAGTGATTAGCAATTAGTGCAATCTTATTTACATGATAGGTGCAACCTTCATTTTGAAAGTAAAATGGAGCAAAAAGTTTGAGGCTTGGTTTTACTATCTGCACTCAACAAAGGAGGATTCAAACACTTCTGGTGAAATCCTCGGTCACAACCGCCATCACAAAGTATGATGTCATTATCATCCTTCGAGCCGCATTTGGCACAAAATATCTGCAGTCCTATGATTTGCAAGTCAGTATATCATCTAGCTGCTTTCAGTAACATCATACATGATCCTATTATGATAAGGTGTAGAATTTCTCAGAGTTAGGATAATAAGGTCACAAAGGTATCCATACATCTTCACTGCAAATCCGTCCCTCAGAATCAAATAAAGGTTCCTCGAATCTTCCTTCAGAAGACAAAGAATCAATGTGACGAAACAGATCACGTATTTTCAGCGTCTGATCTTTTCTGCACTGGAAATTTGTAAAGAAGAGAAAAAAAAAAAAGATGATGGATAAAAGAATAGCATCAAGAGCTTAGACAAGGGAATTTCTTCAAGCATGCGCTTTTGATGCAACCGCCACTTGAGCAACATCTTATAGAGGAGTTGGATAAAGCAGATTATAGGCTTTTAGCTTTTAGACAAATCTAAATGAACTTTTGACATAATCATACAAAGTGGAAGACATGCAATTAATGAAGGTGGTGATAAACCAAACCTAGATGAGGCTTTATAAGTTTGATTTACTTTTATTCAATCTTATTTAGGTGTAGGCCTCACTTTGTATAATTGGCCGATTCCTACTTGAACTAAGATTAGGAGTTTTATTTGTATTTGGTTTAATCAAGAACCTTTATACATTTCAAGTCAAATTTCCTAATTTGTTGCTTTATTTCAGTCCAAGTTAGAGGTTTCTTTGACTGCAGGTAAAGTGCTAATTTCAGATCAAATGTACAGATGTTAAAAAAAGGAAAGCTCGCTGAACAGCTTCAGTAGATTTTAATTTGAAACCACCGAGGTTAGTAAGGAGCAAATAGGGGTTAAAGTAGGGAGGGCTAAGTGGGGTTGACGCCTAACCAAAACCATCCCAAAAAAGAACATCATATCAACTAGAACATCAAGCCTTTACATGCATGTACTATATTATAGGCAAGTAGGAGACTCAAGAAACAAAGATGTCATAGAACTAAAGAACATATCACAAAAGTCAAACTAATACATTGGCCTTCCACATTCAGATAACATTTTACATGGCATATATGAAGTCCACGTCTCTCTTTCTTTCTTGATATAATGTCCACTTCTCTCTTATTTGATACTATTTAGAAATTATGTTGCACACTGTAACAAAAGAGAGTGGTTTTGGATTCTTCCAAAATAAAGCAATCGTAGAAATTATGTTGCATACTATTTAGAAATTAGGCTTCACCACTACATCTCCAGAAAATATTACAAAAGGAATAAACAACCGACACTTGTAACAAGAAAATTTGAAGATTCTAATCTGATAACAGTAAAACTTCATGAAATTTATAGCTCGCACAAATCTTTGGCCTTTCCATCATTCGCCCGCATATGCATCGGTCAGACTCTGCTCATAGTTCATACGATTTAACAAGTATCTGATCCTTTTTCTGGCCATTGAATAATCATCAGTAGAAGTGGTATTTATTTTTCTTCTTCTTTTACTCCTCTTAGTGATTGGATTTACTGGGCTAGTTACTGGCTCTGACTGGGTCTTGCATGTTGCATTTGACCTTGATCGAAGAACTCTTGTTCCATCTCCTGAAGACTGTAAGAGAGATGCCCTACCTCTTGGTTTTGTTGATGTTTTGTTCGTATTGGGAGGAGCTTTATTGGAATCTTGCACCATCTCTGCAGATACTTTCTAAATCTTCAGACTTCATCTCGTTGTGAGCGTGATGTATCGACTTTTTCCTAGCAATTTAACTATTGTTTATTTTTCCTTATATATGCCCAAGACAGGGCAATGTCTATATGTAAATCCTCAGAACGTCAACATTAGCAATAAAAACCATGCACCATCAGCAGCAGCCAATTATTGGACGTATGACTTTTGAATGTAATGCTACCTGTATGGTCATATCATCCAGAAGTCGTAATGCAGTAGCCAACACAAAAAAAGTTTGCGCATGTACAAAGACTTCATTAGAGAAGACAACTAGATCCTTGATAATAGCAGTGCATAAAGCCTTCATTACAGAAGACAAAGCAGTGCATAAAGGCTTCATTACAGAAGACAACTGGATCCTTGATAATAGCATTGCATATTTACAAGAAATAGCAAAGAGAGAATTAAATATGAACTCGTGATATATAAACATCTTTCATCAGGCAGATGTAAGAGCAAAGATAAACATATTCAAGCTTATACCATCAAACAGAGCAATCAAGAATGACCAAAGTCGCAAAGGGAGAAGGCGATGAAGAGAAACATCGCGAAGGGAGGAGGGATGTGGAAGAAAGTGGGAATCAACTTAGTTAGGAAGTTTGTATCAAGATTTAACATAGATAATTACATAGATTTGAAATGCTTGCTGATTGAGGCAGGAGCTTGCGTCCTCTTCCTTTCTCTGCTGCTAGGGTGGAACAACGAGACAACAACGGATTAGTCAAGCTATATACTAAAATATTATATGCAATAAGAAAGTTAATAATTTTGTCACAGTTAAGAAGTCAACTATTTTGTTTCAGTTGAAGACTGTTCACTACTAAAAATTGCGGGATTAGGGATGTTTTTAGCAACGTCCAATTAAATCGTCGTTAATATTAAAGTCATCAGCGACTCCAAAGAATAACGTCGCTATAAGTCGCTATTTGGCGACATATAGCGACGTTTAGCGACGGTAATTCAGTTTTTTAAAAGAATAGTCGCTATAAGTTTATTTAAAGTCGCTAAACGTCGCTGAGTTATATGATTAGCGACGTTTAGCGACGTTAATATATTAAATATTTAGCGACATATTTAGCGACATCTATAACGTCGCTAAATATTTATATTAGCGACATCATTAGCTAGCGTCGCTAAACGTCGCTAATTTATTTCATTATTTAGGGTTGACGAATTCTTTTCCCCCCATTTCCTTCGATCTCTCTCTCTCCCAGATTTTTAAACCCCACCCCTCCGTCGTGTCCCGCTCCCCTCCTCCCTCCTGCGTCCCCTCCTCCCCTCCTCCCTCCAGCGTCCTCCTCCCTCCGACGGCTCCTCCTCCCTCCGGCGTTCTCCTCTCTCCAGCTCCCCTCCTCCTCACTCGGTGAGATCTCTCTGTCTCCTTTCTCTCTCTCTCTTTCTCTCTCTCTCTCTAACAGGACACAACTCTAACAAGACACGATACGACACGACATGACACACACTAACCCTAGCCCTAACTCGAACACACACACACACACACACACACACACACACACACACGCGGACACACTAACCCTAATACTGACACGGACACACCGACACACACAAACATAGATAAGCTGGATTGGGCCTGACCTATCTATCTATCTATCTATCTATCGGTCACGGGATAAAATCTGTAAAGTGGATCGATCGATATCATGGTTATAATCCATGATTCTCTGTGTACGATGACCAATCTCTTAAATGATCCATCTTCTTCATTAATTAATTTCAGTCCATATCTAGCTAGCTAGCTAGCTTAATTGCTTGCTTACTACACACTGTGAGTGAGATTGGCTGATGATGACTAATGATAATCATCAGCTTAATAGCAGCCTATCAGGAGCGAGCGAGCTCTCGCTCGCTACTAAGTCCATTTACTTTCATATTCATAGTATACCATTATTAGTAGTTGTATGTCGATTCTATTTCCAAAATCTATAATTTGGATTACAGACACGGGAATGACTCTTCAAAGCCGAGACACAATACGATATTAGCTTCTTCTAGAACTCGTATCCAACTTGGGCTGATGCTTCTTGCTACACGAGCTGTTGCATTGGCTACTGCAGACTGCTAAACATGCTGTTAAAGGCTCTGCAGTGCACTGGCTCTGCTGCTACTTGCTGAGTTTACTTGCTGTTGTGCATCCTTCCTTCTGTGCACTGCACAGTGTTGCTACACACCGATTCCTCACTGTTGCACTGTGTAGTACAGCTAGCTGCTAGCACAGAGCTGGCATACTGCTCTCCCTTCACTACCAAATAATGCACACTGAAAAACTATGAACTGCTCTCCCTAGTGACCCGAGCTCACTTAATCACTCAAACAACCATAGGCACACACACACATACATAAGGCATTATGTATCAAGTTAGAGCAGTTCTTAACTTCCTCTAGAGAATCACACTGTGTTTAACGATTTATAGGACACATACTGTCATTTTTACAAAAGTATCTAGAAATGGATATGAATTACTATCTGCGTCATCGTTCCTTGATGTACAACCGTCATCCTGATGATATGTGCGGTGTGCGGGATGAATTCATTGAGGGTGTACAGCAGTTCCTGCAGTTCGCCAAGGCGTTCCCTCAGTACATGGATGGTACCAAAATTAAGTGTCCGTGTGTGAGATGTCGCAACTTGAAATATCATCCAGAAGTGGAAGTCACATATCATTTGTACTCGAAGGGCTTCACGCCGAATTACTATCGGTGGACCGCGCACGGAGAACTTGTGTCTCTAGCATCAGAGTCGGAGCCTCATATGGAGCTGTATATGGATGTCCACGACCACCCTACTTACGACGACGGGTGGGTGAACATGATTTTTGATGCGGCGGGGCCTAGTTTCAATCCGGACAATCATGATGCAGCTGAGGAGGCACCGAATGCCGATGTTGCAAAGTTTATGGAGTTGCTGGAGAATGCAAGGACTCCATTATATCCTGGTTGTGAGGATCATTCACCGTTGGAGGTGGTTACAAGATTGCTGAGCATCAAGTCCGATTTTAACATATCACAAGAATGCTATAATCGGCTGATCGATTTGATTATAGAGATCTTGCCCGAGGGTGCAAACTTGCCTAAAGACTTCTACCGATCAAAGAGGATGGTGAGATCGTTCTGGATGGGATACGAGAAAATCGATGCATATCGCAACGGGTACATATTGTACTACAACAACGATAAGGATGAAGATGCGTGCAGATTATGTGGTACTGATCGCTACAAGGCCACTGGTAGAGGAAAGTCTGTCGGTGCAAGAAAGCCTACCGATTCGATGCACTACTTGCCTTTGACGTCGCGATTGCAAAGGTTGTTTATGGTTAAGGAGACTGCAGAAAACATGAGTTGGCACAGGCGAAAACAGATCGAAGGAGTATTGGATCATCCATCCGATGGAGAAGCATGAAAGCACTTTGATTGAGAGTATCTAGATTTTGCTTCGGATCCGCGTAATATCAGATTGGGGCTCTCCTCTGACGGTTTTATCCCATTCGGACTTTCGGGCTCCCAGTATTTATGTTGGCCTGTGATCGTCACTCCGTACAATCTACCACTTTGGATGTGCATGAAAACTCCGTATATGTTCCTAACCGTTATTATCCCGGGTCCGAACAATCCGAAGAGGAACATCGATGTGTATTTACAGCCTTTGATGGATGAGTTGAATCAGCTGTGGGAAGTAGGTGCTAACACGTACGATGTTTCTAGAAAGCAGAATTTTCAGATGAGGGCAGCACTTATGTGGACCATCAACGACTTTCCGGCCTATAAAATATTATCGGGATAGAGAACTCATGGTCGTCTCTCATGTCCGCATTGCATGGACCGTACTAAGGCTTTCCGTTTGAAATACGGAGGCAAACCGTGCTTCTTCGATTGTCATCGACAATTTCTGCCGAAGGATCATCCGTACCGGAGGAACAAGAATGCTTTCCGTGCGGGCGTTGTGGAGAAGGCCAATCCACCGCCAAGGTGGTCCGGATACACGATATAGGAAGAGGTAAAAGATTTACCAAGTGCTATCGAAGAGCCTACTAAGGGGTAAAAGTGTGACGGATTTGGTCGCACCCATAACTGGACGAAGAGGAGTATATTATGGGATCTGCCATATTGGAGCACCAATATGATCAGACATAACCTTGATGTCATGAATATCGAGAAGAATGTATTTGATAACATAATTAATACTGTATGGAGGTAAAGGGGAAGACGAAAGACAATCCGAAGGCCAGGTTGGACTTAGAAGAAATATGTAGACGTCCTGTGTTGCATTTGATAGAGGAGGGGAATAGAAAGTTAAAGCAGCCTAAGTCAGTTTTATCACTGGAGAAAGAGGATAAAGGGAGACTTTGTAGGTGGATTCAGGGTCTAAAGTTTCCAGACGGGTACGTGTCGAACTTGAGAAGATGCGTCGACCTCAAGGAGAACAAGCTGGCGGGTATGAAGAGCCACGATTGTCACGTATTGATGGAGAGGTTAATTCCGATTGTATTTTGGGAATTCTTATCGCAGGTCATTTGGGATCCATTGACATAGCTCAACATATTCTTCAGAGATCTTTATTCTACTAAGTTGCTCGTCGATCGTCTAGAAAAGCAAGAGAAGGACATTGCGGTAACACTATGTAAGCTCGAGAAGGTGTTTCCTCCTGGATTCTTCGACACTATGGAGCATTTGCCAATTTATCTTTCCTATGAGGCACGTGTTGGTGGTCCTGTCAGTTATCGGTGGATGTACCCTTTCGAGCGGCATCTGAATCACCTAAAAAGAAAGGTAAAAAACAAGGCAAGGGTTGAGGACTCTATTTGTGAAGCTTATGTTCTCGAGGAGATTACAAACTTTTTCTCGATGTATTTCAAACCTCATGTTGCTACTAATAGAACGAGAGCTCCAAGAAACGACGACGGATATCAGGAATCTAATGATGCAATACTCAAAGTATTCAATGCGTCCGGAAAGCCTTCGGGGAAAATAAAGAAGAGATATTTGAATAACGACGAGCTAAGGGCTGCACAGTTGTATATATTACTCAATTGCGACAAGGATGAAGTGGAGAAGCTAGAGGGGTAAGTAATTAATACGTCCACGTTTACATCATCTCGATGTAATAGTATAAGCTACTATTATGCTACTAATCAGCAGTTGCTTCATTATTTTTCAGCACATATAATGATGAGTTGAGGTCGGTTAGACCCTACATAATAGACGAAGAAGTAGAACAAGAAATGAGGTACCATTTTCCTTCTTGGTTGAGCGCATATGTAAGGAGCTTGGTAATTACATTTTATTTCTGCACTTGCAAAATAAATAACTTACTATCGCTAGTTTGGTATTTAGGTCGATCGTCTAATAACACCCGGGACTGAATCTATTAGAACTCTAGCCAAGGGACCAATTACAGCTGTTAAAATATGGCCAAGTTTCTGTGTGAATGTGTTCAGGTTCTAGTCAACAAATACTCCTATCAGAGACAGCTTTCTGGATCTTGATTCCACGAAAAATAGTTGTTTGTGTATCAAATCTTTGAACTACAAAGACGTCGATCCAAGCAATGGTTTCTTTGGAATCTTACGAGAGATTGTGGAGTTGCCATATAATTATGGCACAGAACCTGCTAATATCGTGCTATTCAAGTATGAATGGTTCGATCCGATTCAAGATCAAGGTTGGAAAATTGACAAGCATGGCCTTGTGGATATAAACTACAAGCGTAGATATCAAGGCTACGAACCATTTGTCCTATCAAGTCAGGCTCAGCTCGTGTACTTCATAACTTATCCTATATGAGGGACAGCGAGGTCGGATTGGTGGGCAGTATGCAAGACTAAAGCTAGAAATACCTTTGACATTGACGAAATAGCTTATCAGGAGGACGAGCTACCCCTTGTAACAAATATTGTAGATGCGGACTCAACGGAAGTTACTCATTACACGAGTAATAATATAGAAGATATAGAATTATCCAAAGAGGAAGATGAAGACGAAGTAGATGCAAGTGAAGACGGGGAGGAGGAGGAGGAGGAAGAGGAGGACGAGGAAGGCGAACAAGATAAATTTTCTGAAGATGATTGAAAATAAAATATTTTGCCTGTAGAATATACTATATTTTGACTGTAGAATATACTATTTTGACGAATATATATATATATATATATATATATATATATATATATATTATATTTTGACTGTAGAATGTATTATCCATTTAGACTTGTGACACCACTAGTTATTTACTGTACAATTCTATGAATGCTGTGAGATATGCATAACATTTTGACTGTAAAATATACTATATATTGGTGTATATATTTGTGTATTTCTTTATTCATCATATGTTGTTATCAGGTATGACAGGACGACACGGAGGGTTCGGCAGGTCCAGAGGTAGACAGAGTGCTCCTCCGGTACTGCCTATTATTGGTTCTGGATCCTCGTGGCCCAGTACTCCAGTATATCGATCAGTCACGTCTCTGACTGCGACGATGTTACGTGGCATCACTCCTGGGATGAGTAGTTCTAGGCCTGATAGTACTCCCTCGTCCAGCGTTCCTCTTGCTGACGGAACCATGGATACAGATGAGCATATGGAGGAGGTCGTGCCGACGTTGTCCCAGCATCAGCTAGATCCTCTATGCGCACCTCTGGAGGAGACGAGGACAGAGATTTGGGTCGATGGTACAAAGTAAGTCAATTAGATGGTTTAGCATCATATATATCATGTATTTTTTTATTCATCATATATTGGCTTTTTCAATGAAAAGAATTATCTCTGTATAGATATCGTCCATCGTCGGTTCAGTGACGCCTGGGCCTCTTTCTGAGGAACAACTATGGTGGCCCTTGGATCAACTACTCTGAAGCTCCGGAGGAGAGGAATGCATTCTGGTTTGCGCACTTCAAGGTAAAAGTATATTATATAAATCCTTTAATTTATGCATATTATATAACTTATCCGTGATGCTAACTTACTAAATTATTTATTGTAGCAAACGTATTTCTATTCTCCGCACCGGGCCGAGTTGATCGAGCGGATATTTTTTGCCGTTGCCGCCAAGCTTATCCGTGATGCTCTGGATGACCAGAAGGCTCGTGATCGTGCTGGAAAACCATCTAAGGTTGGATCACGTATAAGCAGTGGACTGTAATGAGGGCTAGATTCGACGATCTGAGGTACACGAAAAGGTCGCCAAGACGGCTAGGCGTGTCACGCCCCGGTCCCGCCCGGGCCGCCGCTCCACCCTGCCCCGCCCCGTGTGGCCAAAATTAACGAACTGGACACGAATCACCGTGCCTCGGTGCGCCGGACGCGAATCACCTCGCCCGTCCCGCGGGTGCGAGGAAGGAAGGGAGCCAAGCGAATGGCCCGTTAGAGCTTTCGGGGGACGTGATGCCGCACGGGCCTGGGGTTGCGCCCGTGCAAGGCCAATCGTTTAAGTTGATAGTTGGCTATCATCGCATCAATCGAGTAAGCAGCGAAAAGGGACTTGTTGCAATACAATGCATTTAGCCAACTGAGTGTTCGGGACAATCGAGGCAACTTGGGTTTCCTTTAGCAAAGACACACGTTCGTTCCATACATTATGCCCCCTTATACGATAACATTCTCGGGGCAACAATCGAAATCGGGATTCCGGGTCTTCGGGACTGTGGCATGCCTATCGCTCCCTCGGTCGATCCAGTACCTGCAAGCAAGTAAACTGTTGGTGGGTCAGCACTTTATACAAGTACTGGTGAGATAAAACAACTGAACAGAAACAAGCATTCACTCAAACCAATACTAAGTAATCATGTTATAAAATATTACATTACTAGTGATCTTTCTAGTTTTACCTAGGTTCATTCATGCAGTTCTAGCAGAGTCAATTTACATTGTTTGGAAACATGTTTGGAAACAGAGTTTCATATTGAATATGCAAGCAAGCAATCGTTCATGTTCCAGGGTGTGCGCAGCGTGTCTCGTGGGACTCCAGGGTCAGATGCAAAGCTAGACACACAATGCACGATCTTAGGGGCAGTCACTATCCAAGCCAACACAATGACTTAGCTATATGCAGGACGGTCCCCGAGTATCTCAGGATCGGCAGCTGGTTGTACAGCATACCAATGACTCTTTATCTGATGCTAGAGGCAGCTGTGACTCATGGTTGCTTTCCACTATCTCTGTAGCAGCCGTGACACATGCAGTTCAGCTTTCCAACAATAGCCATTGTCCGACCGTATGCGAATGTATGGAACACTATCAAATAAACTCTAGTATGCAGACGAGACGAACCATCAGAATACATTCGTTGTTGCGGGGTAATCCGACTTATCACTTGAACACGTTCAGGCACAGTATGGTTCTCTCGAAGCATAGACGATAGTGAACATGTTCATGCATTCTAAGCAAGCGATTCAGGATTCTCGTTAAGCAGACATTGTTTCAAAGACAAGCTAGGTGAGTTCGTTCATTAACATGCAAGGCAGGTTCTATCATTCTCTTAAGAAAATATTGCAAGCAAAAACTCAGGTTATTATTAAGGTGTGCAAGAATCAGAGAACGAAGTTCTGCCCACTCACCGGATACATAACGCAGACGCGGAGCGGGACGTTACATACTTACCAACCAACAAAAAGTTTCGTCCTCGAAACTTCAAGGATAAACTTCTCGATATTTCGAGCAGCGATAGTGCCGTCCCTCGCCGTACTCAATCGAAACAATCAAGCAATTCAAGTTCAGAAAATATTTGCACTTTGAGAATATCTATGGACTTATTGTATGGAACGCTCTATTGCAATACCATATTGACTCAGAGTTATAGCAACGGTTTTGGGCCAGAGAATCGATTCTGCTCTGATACCATTCTGTCACGCCCCGGTCCCGCCCGGGCCGCCGCTCCGCCCTGCCCCGCCCCGTGTGGCAGAATTAATGAACCAGACATGAATCACCGTGCCTCGGTGCGCCGGACGCGAATCACCGCGCCCGTCCCGCGGGTGCGAGGAAGGAAGGGAGCCAAGCAAATGGCCCGTTCTAGCTTTCGGGGGACGTGATGCCGCACGGGCCTGGGGTTGTGCCCGTGCAAGGCTAATCGTTTAAGTTGATAGTTGGCTATCATCGCATCAATCGAGTAAGCAGCGGAAAGGGACTTGTTGCAATGCAATACATTTAGCCAACTGAGTGTTCGGAACAATCGAGGCAACTTGGGTTTTCTTTAGCAAAGGCACACGTTCGTTCCATACATTATGCCCCCTTATACGATAGCATTCTCGGGGCAACAATCGAAACCGGGATTCCGGGTCTTCGGGACTGTGGCATGCCTATCGCTCCCTCGGATGATCCAGTACCTGCAAGCAAGTAAACTGTTGGTGGGTCAGCACTTTATACAAGTACTGGTGAGATAAAATAACTGAACAGAAACAAGCATTCACTCAAACCAACACTAAGCAATCATGTTATAAAATATTACATTACTAGTGATCTTTCTAGTTTTACCTAGGTTTGTTTTATGCAATTCTAGCAGAGTCAATTTACATTGTTTGGAAACATGTTTGGAAACAGAGTTTCATATTGAATATGCAAGAAAGCAATCGTTCATGTTCCAGGGTGTGCGCAGCGTATCTCGTGGGACTCCAGGGTCAGATGCAAAGCTAGACACACAATGCACGATCTTAGGGGCAGTCACTATCCAAGCCAACACAATGACTTAGCTATATGCAGGGCGGTCCCCAAGTATCTCAGGATCGGCAGCTGGTTGTACAGCATACCAATGACTCTTTATCTGATGCTTGAGGCAGCTGTGACTCATGGTTGCTTTCCACTATCTCTGTAGCAGCCGTGACACATGCAGTTCAGCTTTCCACCAATAGCCATTGTCCGACCGCATGTGAATGCATGAAACACTATCAAATAAACTCTAGTATACAGACGAGATGAACCATCAGAATACATTCGTTGTTGCGGGGCAATCCGACTTATCACTTAAACACGTTCAGGCACAGTATGGTTCTCTCGAAGCATAGACGATAGTGAACATGTTCATGCATTCTAAGCAAGCGATTCAGGATTCTCGTTAAGCAGATATTGTTTCAAAGACAAGCTAGGTGAGTTCGTTCATTAACATGCAAGGCAGGTTCTATCATTCTCTTAAGAAAACATTGCAAGCAAAAACTCAGGTTATTATTAAGGCGTGCAAGAATCAGAGAACGAAGTTCTGCCCACTAACCTGATACATAACGCCGACGCGGAGCGGGGCGTTACAAGGCAGAATGGTACAAAGTGGTGTGGTGGCTCGATTTCGATGACAGAGCATTTTTGTCGTTTGGTATATTTTTATTTAAGATATATTATTTTAATATAAGTACGATAAAATGGTAGTAGAAAAAAATGTTTACTTTTAGTACTAAATAATATATTTTTAACAAGTACAGAGGGGTGAGGATGCAAACATGGTGACCGACTTCCTGGACACCCATCGAAAGGACGAAAATTTCATTGATGAGAGGGCCTCGGAGACCTATGTAAGTATTACTTTACTTTGTGTTAATTTTAATATAACTTAGGTAATTATCGAGTATCCAAACTTTTCTAGGCCGAGTTTCTTAGGCTGCGTGAGCGGGTGACTGCTAGTGCACCTACAGCTGGAGAGGCTGGTACTTCCTCACAGTCCGCTCCAGCTCCGTCGGCGGACGAGCTATGGGTGACCGCCGCTGGTGGTCTCCAGAGGGGTACGTACTACGGTACGGGATCCTATGGCGCCCTGGTTGCGATGCAGTCATCTAGGGCCTCCCCGACAAGTGCGCATTCTCCACAGCCCTCGCAGTCGTCGGCCCGAGTCCAGGAGGCCGTTGACCGTCAGATTGCGTCTCTCCGTGATGAGTTGCTGCGAAGGATGGAGGAGCAGCCCCGGTCCTAGCCGCAGGCAGATGATGCGACGCTCATCCCACGATTTGATATGCTCGAGCGCAGCATCATGGAGCTCCGGGATTTGATAACTGATCTTAGAGCCTCGATAGAGCACAGCGTGACAGAGCTGCAGGCATTATAGCTATCCATGGGTGAGAGGCTGACGATGATGCAGGATTCAATGGTTCATAGCAGTACGAGGCTGTTATCTACCATGGATTCTTACAACCAGCGACTCACAGAGTTGGAGCGGATGCGTCCTTCTGGTGCGCCTACATCGACACAGACTCTACCGACGTCACTGCCTTCTCCATCGACATCGGTATCAATTTTACGGGAGCAGTATGATCTGTTCTTATCCTTCATGCGCGCCGGTGGTCATCCTCCTGCAGATCCGCAGTAGTCCTAGTTAGGACCGTTTTATTATTGATTGTTTGTCTTTCAGACATTATTTTTGTATTCTTTAGGATGAGGCTTTTAATTTGCTGTATTCTTTGTATTATTTAGGATGAGACTCAGTTGTATGGATATTTGTTGTATTCTTTACGACGATATTTTCTCCTGATTCGGTTTTTAATTTCAATATTTTGTTTTCTTCAAATTTTATTATATTATTCATATTAAATATATGTTAATTTACCGGTGTTGAGTGTTCAACCTAAGGGGGTCGGTGAACCCAGTATATTCAACGGAGGGTTGCTCCGGGTCTATTTGTACAAATTGTGAATTAATAAACTGTAGGAAGAATAGTTTGAAAATAATTCAGTATTCTTTTTTTTAATTTTTTTACTGTATCATTAGCGACGCTTTTAGCGACGTTTAGCGACGTTCATACACGTCGTTAAATACGTCGCTAAGTTGTGACGTTACTAAACATCGCTTAGGACGTCGCTAAAAATATCGCTGTACGTTGCAACTTGCTGACATGGTAGTATTGCCAGGTCATAGTAACGTCGCTATAAAAGTCGCTACTTACGTCGCTAATTTGCGACATAAAGTGACAAATGTACACGTCGCTAATTAGCGACGTTGAGTCGCTAAACGTCCCTAATCTAGCGACGTAAATGCGTCACTAGAAAACGTCGGTATAGCGACATTTTTCCTGTTAGCGACTAGCTTAAAGACGACTTCTGTAAAATGTCGCTAATTACGTCGCTAAAATTAATTAGCGACGTTTATTGATCATTTAGCAACGTTTCTTTACGTCGCTAATTTGACTTATTCTGGTAGTGGTTAGAGTCATCTTATTTTGTTATTTATCGAACTCGAGTGACTCTTGTGATTGTCGAGGAGAGGTAAAAGATTTCGGCTGGGTGACAGAAGGTCAGTGGATCGAGCCACGGGGGCATATTATTCCTTCCATTTATAAATGGTGGGAGTTGGGGGACAATGGGCCCAAAAGATATGCAATACAGTGTGTACAAAAGTCTCGAGCGTTACGCCGGATCCTGTGCATTATGTCGGGAAGTCAAAAAAGAAAAAAAAAAAGGGACATGAGATGCAACCTAGGATTTTATGTCATTGCAATCTCCTTTCTCATATTCTCTCTTCTCCTACTTTTTTCCTTCTCTTCTTTCTCTCTCCAAACTTCACTTGGTATCGAAGCATTTTTTGAAAGTATTGTACCTCACCTGATAATTTTTTTTTTGTTCGTCTACTTTTTATGATTCGTCGTTCGTTGTTCGTGGTCGTTTGTAGTTCGTTTATAAGATCTAGGGTTTCTATATATCTCCGTACGTTGTTCGTCGTTGGTTGTGGTTTGTTGTGAGATCTATGGTTTTATAGATCTCGTCTTTCTGTTGCATCTGCAAGTATTGTGGGGACCGAATCTTCTGTCGAGGTTAATAGTGGTGGTAGCGGAGGTGGTTCTCCTTTTACTGTTATTTATAATGATAAAATAGAAAAGTTGATTACAGCGGTAAAATTCAATGGTGAAAACTACCTTTCCTGGTCCAAGTCTATTAAAGTAGTGTTGAGGGCGGAGAAGAAGTTGAAGTTTTTGACAGAAGAACCCCCGCCTGAAACGTCCGCTGAGTATGAAGATTTGATGAGTGCAGATGCATACGTTATGTCGTGGTTGTGGCATAGTATGGAGCCGCACATCGCTGCTAATGTTCAGTGGTGTGAATCGAGCAAACAAATTTGGACATCTCTGGAAAAATTATATTCGCAGAAGTTGAACGTTGTCTGTATCTATGAGTTGTACGAGTTATTGTTTAATACAAAGCAAAATAGGAAGCCTGTGAATGAATATCTGGCTTCAAAGAAAACTTTATGGGAGGAACTACTTTAATATCATCATGTTACTACTGATTTGAAGGAAACTCATAGACAGAAGAAAGAGTTTCATGTTTCACTTATCCTAACTGGCTTGGATCCTACGCTCGAATCTTATAAAGCTCAAATCCTTGCTGGAGAGCAGTTACTGTAAACCCCCAGATTTTTTTCAGATTTTTAAAAATCAATTTTCAGAAATTTTTCTGGAATTTTTTTAACTAATTAAAATCAATATTTTCTGGTATTAAATAATTATTTATGATTTTATTAAATATTAAAATATTATGAAAATAATATTTTTTGGTGTAAAAAAATTAATTAGATTTACAGCAATTTTTCTGAAATTTATTGGACCCCAGAACTATCTTTTTAAAGACCTAAAAATTAATATTTTTATTAAACTAAAACAAACCAAAATAAACCCGGTTTATTATTAAACCGAACAGGTTCAAAACCTTAAACCCAATTAAACCAAACCAACCCCTAGCGGGTCGGATCCGGACCCAAATCTATAACCCGACCCGTAACCCGACCCGACCCATTATCCCTAACCGCCCGTTCGAATCCCACCGCCGGCCGTCTCCCCCGCGAACGTTTTCCCCGTGCCTCTCCGCCTCCTCCGCGGATAACCGCCGCCGCCATCTCCTCCTCTCCACGCCAACGGCCGCCGGATCCCCTCCCCGCTCCTCCTATAAAACCCGCTGCCATCACCAACACCTCCACAACCACCACCGCTGAGCTCCCCGCCTCCACCTCGCCGCCCCTCCGCTAGCCAGCTTCGGCCGCTGCCACGACGCCTCCGCCTCCTTCCTCCCCCCCGCCGAGTTCTCCCGGTACCTCCTCCAGCAGCCCCCTCATTGAATCCCGCAGCCGGCGACCTCAACCCGAGCTCCTCCGACGATCTCCACCACTGCCAGCGACGACCAGCAGCCGCAGCAGCGCCGTGCCTCGCCGCCGACCGGCCATCGCGCCACCGCGAGTACGCGTTATACTGACGTCTCCAATGCCCTGTTCAAGTGAGCAATTCTCTCACCTCGTCGTACCATTTTCCGAGCAGTCAGTTGTAACCCATTTTCTGCGTGACCCTCTCGAACCCCGTGCCATTTGCCATGGTATCGCGTCCTATGGCGATCGCAAACTGTGACGCAAAATCAGGAAAATAAACCCCTTTTTCTGAGAATTCAGAAAATATCCCAAACTCCCCAGTTCGCGACCGTGTTGCGACCAACCTGTTAAATGTTTTCAAAATTGGCTCGAACAGTTATTTAGACCATATGACCAAGTTTTAAACCCTGTAATTAGTTTAATTTATTGAGCTGTAGTTTGTAATATTTTCTCGGGTGAAAATGACCAAAATTTTGGTTATTTAAAATCCTAATTTTTTCGGAACTGGGTGCGCCCTATTAAACGGGACGACTTGGTCGTGTGCGAACTTCACCGAAAGGTGCGCACCGTCAATACAGACGTGTAAGATTTTGCAGAATTTGATTTGGATGTGCGTGCACACCGGAATCAACGCGTATCCGTCGACAATGTCCCGTATCGGCCCTATTCTGAAACTTGTTGTAACTTCGTGTACGCTCGTCATTTCGAAACGAAACTTGCGCCATCAGGTTCGTAGCATTACGTTGGTCCTGTGACCCAAGTTGGTTCGATTCTGAGAACGTTGACAAAATTCCGTATCGTTGGCCCCACGGCTCCACTTGACGGGCGATTTTGTGATCGGCTCATCGGAATCCAGTTCTGGATATTCCGTTGGGTTCATATCGTCGTTCTGGACTTGTAGACACTAAGTTTGACGAATTTGGAGAATATTTTCTCTGGCACATTTCTCGGTGCAAAGTGGGCCACATGTGGACCCTGCTTTGACCAGAATCTGTCAATTTTGCCCTTTTGTCCAAATTGGACTTATGGACAGGAAATTCTAGCTATTTGATATCTTCTGAGCATGATGGTAACGTTTATTTCAGCAACCGGAGGAGTACCTGCAGATCCCGCTGATACCAGAGCAACAGTTGGAAATCAAACCCCAGGCAAGTGTACCTTGCCAATCTTGCAGTATTTGCTACATAATGTTCTCTTGATTTAATTATATGATATAAATGTTCAACCTAGGACCATATGACATTGCTTAGCGTTCGAATAATATTCGGGTGTCAACGCCGTACGCGGAGTTGTGTAACGTCACATAGAGATTTATATCGTGACCCTATATTTTCGTGCTTGTATTATCAAGTACGTCATACCATAGGACACCTGACACTGTTCATGAAACAGAATCTTCCTGAGTCATTCATGGTGATTCTGTATAGGCTACAGGATTTGTGACATAGACTTTATATATATATATATCATATGACTTGCTGCATTAGATATGATCTTGCGTGACATGGACATGAGATATCGTGGACATGAGACATGTGATTACATTGGATGGGGAGAGACACACAGGCTACAGGCTGATTTTATATATATAACTGTGTCGTAGGCCCACTACATAGTAAAACTACATAGTATAACTGCTACCGGCTCCCCGACATAGAGCTTGTAGTGGTCTCAGCCTGAGTTCTAGTGATGCTCTCATCTTGCATATCACTTAGCTGGTTACATAGTTTACCCTATTGATTCATTTATTATTGTACTGTATTTATTTTTGGCATGAGATATTCTTGTACCTTGCTATGTCCCCTGAGGACCTGGATCCGGATTATGTCCCCAGATTTAGCAGAAGAGATCTATCCCGAGGTGTATGGGACAGGAGCAGACATTGGAGCAGTACCAGTACCAGAGGATGAGGTGATCGCCGATGATTGCTCCTGAGTATCTGCTTTATCTATGCTCAGTATTTGCTGTGGTTATACTCTTTATTTCTTGTCTCTTGACTGCTGTATCAGACTCATTATCGGGTTGTTCCCCGAGTTATGTTTTATTGAGACTTGATATTGCTTTATGTTTCTGATATTGATTGTATTTATTTCTGTGGATGAGATTAGTACCATTGCCTATATTGTTGTTTTACAGCTTAAGTACACCCTGATGGGTCCATTAAATTGGGTTTGTCCATCGGTGTGTGCTGCTGGCCATTACTACGTGTCTAGTCCCTCGATATTTTGGGACTGGGGTGTGACATAGTTTTTGTGGTGGCCCATGCAGGTTGTAGCGCCCCGTTCTCCCGGTGCGGAGAGCGCGGCTAAGAAACACAAGACGGTATCGTTCGATCGGGATAGATTGAATTAAGAACTCGTCCTCGTTATGGATTTGTTTCTTCGGAATCGATTCCCATATTCAGTGGACTGCGCCCCCGGGATCGGCTTAGCGGCAGAGTCAGGAGGGACCTCTCCGCTGCTATCTTTTATTGCCTCGGTTTTCGATGTCGCTTGTTGCTTTCGTGCTTTGAGTTGGTTTTGGGGATTTGCTTGTTTTCCTTGAACGGTTTCGATGGTTTTCATTGTTTTCGTTCATTGAACTGCACTTCAATTCCGAGATTGGAAAGAGAGGAAGAAGTATTAATCGAGCTGTTCGTGTGCAGGTGAACGAGCAGTAGGCGGCTTACGAACGGAGTCGTGAAGCGCCTCTTTCCTTCTTCTTTCCAAAATCTAAGTGAGTGGCTACCAACCCGATTAGCTAGCTCTGCTTCCAGCTTCACTCCGTTGCCCCGATCAAACGATACCAAGTAATAATAAAAGAAACCAAGATAAAAGAGAATAGACTTGGTTAATACTGCTTGTCAATCAAAAACTGTGAACGGTTACTTACTTGCATGCGTGTTCGCTCGGAAATATTATCATATGCATAATACAAGTTTGAATGTATGCTCTTCTTTAAATTATGCTATGAACATAACTTATCCTGAATGCAATAATCTGATAGGGAGACTATGCCAAAGTAGCTCTCCTCCTGTTACTGTCCCGTACCTGTTGTTGCCCTGATTTGCCTCAACTACTAACTTAGTGTATATGTTGATCACGGACAACTTGTGCACAAGGTCTTAGTTCCTGCGGACGGTTGCTGGGGCACTGGCACCGATCCGATCCGGACGGAACTCCTGAATAGTCGCCTGTATCGGATGGAATAACTTGTGGCGCCCATGTTCATTGCGTAACTTGTTATTTCATTCATGTACTATGCCCCGTCCATTATGGCATCCCGCCAGTGATCCCCTGTATATTTAAACCTGTTGCATACTAACTTGTGTCTTCGTTTCAGGGAAGGCATGGTAAGTATTGTGCAGGTAATTCAGACGGTCAGGTAAAATCCACCGAACGGTGGCACGTTCATTTCAGTAAATTCAATATGCTGCTTACTTGTAAATGAACTAAGGCAAGATAGAAACCCACAAAAATATGCATGCTTCACTAAACAATGTGTTGATTGGTATAGTCAGGCTAGCTCGCCTTCACCAGCATGTTTCGATATGCTGACCCTCGTTGAAACAGGTTCTCCGCACCAAGGCGAACCGAGCGAGGAGCCGAAGTCGTCTTCCCGATCCAGTCCAGCTGTTAGCGCATCTTCACCGCGCCTCGAAGCCTTTTGAAGCCAGAAGCTGCAACTCTTCATACACAAATGCAGCTCCGTGGCAAAGCGATCCTCCAGCCTGGAGGTCTTTATCGTTTTGAGTTTATAAAAGGATGTAATGTACAGGACTGCTATCTCATTTTGAGTCAACCCTTTTGTAAGCCGTTCGGCATTTTAGCTAACTCGTTCAAGAGTTTGTAATAGATGCTCATTATCAATAAAGAGAACTTTTCTATGTTTCAAATATGTGTTTCAATTTATCTGCGTACTCTGAGTATGTGCTTGCTATGCAAATCATTAAAAAGCCTTGTGCGGGCGCAAATCCAGGCCCGCACGGCGGTCACGACTCGGGGGACGCCTCGGGGCGTGATACAGGTCGACGACTAAATTGCTTCGGTTTCAACTAAGGGACCGAGCAAGCCTACAATAAGGATAGGATAAGTTTTTATGATCTCATCCACTTGCTTGAATCGTTCTTGATCTCTATATCGGATTCAATTTAAATTTTTGACATGCATCTTGCCTTGATTCCTCTGTGCGCCTCTTATAGTTTATTTTGGATGCAAAGTAATGGATCCACGAGCAAACGATGAGACTCCTGCAGGATCACCACGAGGTGCTGTGGTAACTAACAAAGATGAAGTAACACTAGTGGATGGAGGTCAATCAACACATCAAAGCAGTCAAGCCAATCAGCATACCTCAAGGTTCCAGCGTGATGACATCCCACCTCCGCCGCAATTTTCTCTACCAATGCCCGTATTCCCACAAGGGCAGGCTATGGACGGGCATCAGATGTTTCAAATGATCTACGCAATGATGCAAGCTCAACAGCAGATTCAACAAAAGAATTTGTAAAATAGTATAGTAACCGCACTGGAGCAGGCGAATCTACCAGTTCAACGGCCATCGACGGGCTCTATCACCGATTTTTGCCAGCTGAAGCCCCGCACCTTTTCAGGCAAGGAGGAGCCCACTGAAGTTCATGAGTGGCTCACAAACACTCAACATCAATTGGAAGCAGCTGAGCTTCCAAGAGAGCGTTGGATGACTGTCGTCCGGATGTAGTTGACGGACAATGCACATCACTGGTGGCTATCTGAGGAGACACGGCTCGGACCAGACCGAGTCACTTGGGAGGAGTTCTCCAGACTCTTTCAGGAGATGTACATTCCATCTATTGTTCGATCAGAACTTCGGAACAAGTTCAATCGCCTCACTCAAGACAATATAGCAGTGGAAGAATACAACGCAGAGTTCATTCGTCTTAGTCGCTTCGCCCCTACCTTGATCCCGACAGAAGAAGAGAAGGCTGAGAAGTTCTTCAACGGACTAAACTTTGAGCTACAGAGACAGATTGGCACTGTTGCACCTACTTCTTACTCGGACGTCCTTGCTGCAGCACGACGCATGGAGCGCGTCACCAGGAGAGAGTCCAGCCTGAAGCGGCCTTTCACATCAGCACCAGCCAGAGCACCATAGGAAGAAGCTGCAAAGAGATCTCACATGCACCAGCTACCGAGAGCATCTCCGCAGATACTACCTGCATGTCAATATTGTGGCAAACGAGGCCATTATGAGAGCGAGTGCAAACGCAAGTTGGGATTATGCTTGATTTGCGGATCCAACCAACATTTAGCCAAGGATTGTCCTGAGCATCGAGAGGGAGCGCTAATGTTAAACTGACAAGCTTTACCAGCATCGAGGCCAGTCTATCCAACATTGGGAGCACCACAGCCGGGAGTTGAAGGAGTCAGACCACCAGCTTCAGGAGGATATCAGCCAAGGCCACATTTGGCACCACAAGCAGCACTATTCCAGCAGGCCCAACAGCAGCAGAGGAATCCACCACGAGGATGCGGACAAGCTTTTGCGATGACCATGGAGGACGCGCAGACTCGTGGAGTAGCGAATATGAGTAAGATTTAAGTTAATCATAGATGTCTATTTCTAGTAATGCTTTAGCATGTGCCTATTAGTTCATAACCTTAGCCTTAAACCTAGTATTTTGAAATGGTTAATAATTGCTAACCTAGTTTTCCAAAACTGTAGTTTTCCTTGCTCTATCCAGATTTCCTTCACTCTTGAATTACCTAATTTTTATTGTTTAGGGAAATATTTTATTCATTCCCTATGTGTTTTTCTTAACTCTCGTCCTTCAATTTATCTTTGGTCATAATTCTTTGGTTGTGTCATGCTTCGAACAATTCTTGCAACCGTGTCATCTCTTCTGATCGGTTATTTTTTATTGCGATGACGTAATCCTCTTAAGGGGGGTAGATTGTAAACCCCCAGATTTTTTTTAGATTTTTAAAAATTAATTTTCAGGAATTTTTAACTAATTAAAATTAATATTTTCTGGTATTAAATAATTGTTAATGATTTATTAAATATTAAAATATTATAAAAATAATATTTTTGGGTGTAAAATAATTAATTAGATTTACAGCAATTTTTTGGAATTTATTGGACCCCAGAACTATTTTTTTTAAGACCTAAAAATTAATATTTTTATTAAACAAAAACAAACCAAAATAAACTCGGTTTATTATTAAACCGAACCGGTTCAAAACCTTAAACCCAATTAAACCAAACCATCCCCTAGCGGGTCGGATCCGGACCCAAATCCAGAACCCGACCCGCAATCCGACCCGACCCATTATCCCTAACCGCCCGTTCGAATCCCACCGTCGGCCGTCTCCCCCACGAACGTTTCCCCCGTGCCTCTCCGCTTCCTCCGCGGATAACCGCCGCCGCCATCTCCTCCTCTCCCCGCCAACGGCCGCCGGATCCCCTCCCCACTCCTCCTATAAAACCCGCTGCCATCACCAACACCTCCACAGCCACCACCGCTGAGCTCCTCGCCTCTACCTCGCCGCCCCTCCGCTAGCCAGCTCCAGCCGCTGCCACGACGTCTCTGCCTCCTTACTCCTCCCTGCCGAGTTTACCCCGGTGCCTCCTCCAACAGCCCCTCGAGGAACCCCGCAGCCGGCGACCTCGACCCGAGCTCCTCCGGCCATCTTCACCACTGCCAGCAACGACTAGCAGCTGCAGCAGCGCCGTGCCTTGCCGCCGACCGGCCATCGCGCCACCGCGAGTACGCGTTATATAGACGTCTCTGACCCCCTGTTCAGGTGAGCAATTCTCTCACCTCGTCGTGCCATTTTCCGAGCAGTCTGTTGCAACCCATTCCCTGCGTGGCCCTCTCGAACCCTGTGCCATTAACCAGGGGTATCGCGTCCTGTGGCGATCGCAAACTGCGACGCAAAATCAGAAAAATAAACCCCTTTTTCTGAAAATTTAGAAAATGTCCCGAACTCCCCAGTTCGCGACCGTGTTGCGACCAACCTGTTAAATATTTTCAAAATTGGCTTGAACAGTTATTTAGACCATATGACCAAGTTTTAAATCCTGTATTTAGTTTAATTTATTGAGCTGTAGTTTATAATATTTTTTCGGGTGAAAATGACCAAAATCTTGGTTATTTAAAATCCTAATTTTTCCGGAACTGGGTGCGTCCCGTTAAACGGAATAACTTAGTCGTGTGCGAACTTTACCGAAAGGTGCACAATGTTAATACGGACGTGTGGGATTTCGTGGAAGTTAATTTGGATGTGCGTGCACACCGGAATCAATGCGTATCCGTCGACAACGTCCCATATCGGTCTTGTTCTGAAACTCGGTGTAACTTCGTGTATGCTCGTCGTTTCAAAACGAAACTTGTGCTATCAGGTTCGTAGCATTACGCTGGTCCTGTGACCCAAGTTTGGTTTGATTCTGAGAACGTTGACAAAATCCCGTATCGTGGGCCTCACGGCTCCACTTGACGGGCGATTTTGTGATCGGCTCATCGGAATCCAGTTCTGGACATTCCCTTGGGTTCGTATCGTCGTTCTGGACTTATAGACACTAAGTTTGACGAATTTGGAGAACATTGTCTTTGGCATATTTTTCGGTGCGAAGTGGGCCACATGTGGACCCCGCTTTGACCAGAAACTATCAATTTTTCCTCTGTGTCCAAATTGGACATATGGATGTAGAAGCATGAAATACGCTGGAGAATTGTACGCGTATTATACAGTCAAAATCCCCAACATACATGAAGTCCGCATAAAACAGAGCTTCAAGGCTGTGTGGCGTAAAATATAGCTTCAGAGCTGCCCGCGTAAAACAGGGCTTCAGAGCTGTTTGGCATAAAGTAGAGCTTCAAAGATGCCCGCGTAAAGCAGTGCATCAAAGCTGTTCTGCGTAAAAGGTTGCTTTACCCTCCTGCATAAGTTTAAAATATGTTGTTTTTAATGCAGCGTAAAGTTGTACGAGGAACTCTTCGTATTCCTCGGATGAATTTGTCAAACAAAACAGTGAACCTGACTCCTGACAAAAGTACTGCACAATGATCGAGAGGACGGCTGTGATGATAATTTTGCACAGAGACCCAGGCTGTCGTTTAGTGACATATTCTTGATACAAGTCATTTTTACGCATTCAAAGAATATGCTGCCTATTCTACATGGGCAGAAGTGAGTTTTTACGCTCAAGATAAAGACAAAATCAGACGCCACGTCAAAAGATGTTTCTCGCACAGAGCTCGAGGCATATCTCTGCATTTAATGCACGAGATGGAGGCATATCTCTGCATTTAATGCACGAGATTTGGTTCTATTCTTCAGATTTTGTCATGACTGGGAGAGCTAAAACTGTGACTAATACGCTCACATCACCATCCTTGCATTTTACGCCAACCAGGCTATTTTCAACTATAGGAGTACGCCGTATGCTATCTCCTCGAAATACGCCAGCTCAGGCTATATTTGCAAAGGTACGTGATAAGGCTATTTAGCCCGGAATACGCTCAAGACCTCAATCGTAATGGATAATTGGCTATTGTATGCTGGTTATCTATTATTCATGCACCATCAATTTTTACGCAGAGTTTGGCTTTTACGCCAACAAGACAGCTCTTTGGCTTTTACGCCAACAAGACAGCTATTTGGCTTTTACGCCAACAAGACAGCTATTTGGCTTTTACGCCAACAAAACAGTTATTTGGCTTTTACGCCAACCATCTTTACGCAGGGGGGGCAGTTACCTACGTGGTTTGCATGTCGTGATCTTCGATAAGCAGTTATACGCATTACCTTTTAATAGGACACGTGTCATACGCAGATTTAGAAGGTCATTCGAACGTGGGTAGCAGTTATTATAACCGCCGCGTAAAAGATACAACTTTCTTCATAGTTTGGCTTCTACGCCAACTAGACAGTTATTATGACTGATCTCTATAAATAGAGACCCCTGGTCACAGGGGATGGGGGATTAAGGATCAAGAGATCAGAGACAGAGAGTACAGACAGAGAGTGTTGATTGACAACTTTGGCAACAAGAATTCAATCCTACATGCAACCTTTAAAGCTTCTTCTTCTTCTACAACACTTCTTCATCATCGTGTGGTCCAAGGGACAAAGTGATCAACCGTAGATCAGACTCCTATAGCAATTCTTCTCCAGAATTATTTTTATTGTACTTAACATCCTCGTATAGGATTAATTATACTCTTTTTCTTGTTTGTAAACAAAAAGAAAGGTTTCGTATAAACCCTCTTCTTCTCTCATTTTTGTTTATTCAAACACAAGATGGCGACTCTGCTGGGGATCACTTTCTCATCTGATGAGAAAGTAATTGCTCAACACGATGTTGTATCCATTGGATCGACGAAGAAGACTTTGGTCGCCCAGTTCGACCAATCTGCTTATGAAGACATGCTTCGTGCAGACTTTCTGTCTAGAACAACAAAAAGCTGCATAAAGTGTGGATGCCCAAGACGTCCTCTACCCTTCCTGCAAGCTCTCCTTCTCTGATCAACAAGGTTGTGACAACACAGCCTATACGCCTTGTGCGTAAAAATTTGTCTCCCATCTATGACATGACAGAAAAGACTTCTGGCAATGCCTCAGTGCCAAACCAGAAGCCTCAGACGTGCTCTACGCGTAAAAATTCGTCTTCCGTCTGTGACGTGGCAGACAAAACTTCTGGCAATGCCTCAGTGCCAATCCAGAAGTCCCAGACGTGCTCTGCGCGTAAAACTTCGTCTCCCGTCTGTGACGTGGAAGACAAAATTTCTGGCAAGGCCGTAGTGCCAATCCGAAAATTTCAAACGCGCCCTGCCCGTAAAAGTACATCTCCCGTCTATGATGAGGCAGATGGACCCTTGGATCACATCAAGGGAAAACTAGTGGCGAACCTCCCAACCTCTAGGCTTGTACGCCCACAAGAGAAGAAATTGCCCACTCTTCAGATTACGCGTGACGCTGGAGGCCGTTTGAGGACTTTCTCCGTTTTACGCGAACCTGTGCAAAACTCCAAGTCCGTTCGCGTAAAGAAGACCCGTTTCACGAGAAAATATGCTCCTCTGACGGATGATAGATCGTATGCTACTCACATAGCTGAACTGCTGTATTCTTATGGCAGAGAAAGGATTATGGTTCCGAATCTCTACGTCCCTACTGATGTAAAAAGGCAGAATAAGCCTTCTTCTTCTTCTTCTTCTTCTTCTTCTGTTAATCCTCCTTATTTGCGTAATTTTGATCCAGAAACGCAAAGACAGGGGATCTCCTAATATGTCTATTACACCCCCTAGGGAACATTATTGTAATAGCCATAAGGTGGTAATTAACTATTGCTGTTCTAAAGCAAAATGGTCAGTTTTCGACCGGTTGAACTACTCTTTGTCCTTACAGGAAGAAAAACCAACATTTGCGTCAGTAAACATGGCTTCGCATATTCCTAGAGGAAGGTCAAGTTTAAGATGTCATCCCTCTAGAACTACAAGGCAAAGGAGATTTGACAGACTGATCGAGACTTTTGAAGAAGGTATTTTTCGAAACACTCGCTCGAGGTCACGACAATCGGCTTCAGATTCTTCTGATTTCGACACCGGGGGTCGCCAGCTTTCTGAATTTGATGCTGAAAGTATAGACTCAATCTTTACAGAGATCTATATTAATCCCTCAGTGGCATCCAGAGAAATGGGAGTTTATGCCGTTGGAGACGAACATGAAGAGGCTTCCCCATCAGGAAGTACTGAGCAATGCATCGCTGTATTGGAGGCATCGCTTAAAGAGATGCATACCATGATGGAGAGTATGTGCCAAATGATGGTGACTCAACATGCAGCTGCAATAGCTCAAACTCTACTACGTGTGGGGGTAGACATGCCACCATCCAATGCAAGCCAGGAGCCTGTCCCAAATCAAGAGTCAGCTGCTCCTCAACCCCTTAACCCGGAGAATGTATTACCTCCTGTTGGAGTTACAATACAACCGATCTCTCACCTCTCTGCTGTCCCTTTCCCAACTGAAGATCCGATACAGGCAGTTCGAGAATTAAAAGCCCAATTTGATGCCTTGAAGCATAAGGATCAGCTCAAGAAGTTGGGAATCAACCAGCCATACCCAGCTGTCTGGGATGAGATCCCTTTCCCGCCAAAATATAAACCACAGGCTATGGTTTTGTTTGAGGGAAAGACGTCGCGAAGCCAGTACATGAACTACTTTAGCATGATGACGGTGTTGTTGCAGGGGAATGATGCCCTTCTCACTCGAGTGTTTAAAGGCTGTCTGTCTGGAGTAGCCTACCAATGGTATCATAGTCTAGCGGACAACTGCATTACTTCTTTTGAAGATTTCAAGACTCTATTCTTCGCTCGATTCTACGAGGGAGGAATGGACATGTCTATGTCATCACTCATCGAAGTAAAGCAGAAGAAAAAAGAAAATGTTCGTACTTTTATTGAACATTTTCGTCAGGCTACTTTGCAGATGCCTCCTGGAGTTCCGGATTCAGCCTTGGTGGACATTTGCAGGAAGAACCTTCTCCCACTGATCTCAGTGTTCACGGGACCATATTAGTTCCATGATTGGCCCTCATTTATAATATCAGCGGTAGCCGCTGAAGATAACAGTCGGAAGGCTCGTGACAACGGAATCATGATCTCTACCTCTGATAGAGGGAAGCGATCATCGTCCAATAATGACCATACTCGTAGTTCAAAAGGAAAGGAAGCTTTGGCAATCAACACGTCCAGGAAACATACTCCAGTAACTATGCAGACGAATCCTGTGACTTCCAGGCCTAAAGAAGAATATTCTTTTGACGACGATGATATTCCAAGCATATTCGATTGTCAAGTCAAAAGTGGCAAGCTTACTTTCCCCGAGATAAAGCGTCCAAATGAAGTCGGTAGTACAAATAATCCTAAGTACTGCATTTTCCACAGGTACATACATCACCCCACAAAGGCATGCTATGTACTAAAAAGGAAAATTCAGGAGTTGATCGACGCCAAGGCCATCACTCTGCGTAATAGCGAGAAGACGGTCCCTGCCAACATGATCTCACTCCAATTTGGCAATCTGCCCCCTCAAGAAGTCCCGGATGGTGTAGTACCTATTCCACGAAAAATGATGAACATTGTTAATCTCTCTCCGACCATGGGTCAAAATTATGACTTAGTGCCCCTAACTACCAAGTGTGGGGAGATAATGTGGGTTCACCCTGATCTGGTATCAGAAATTGAGGAAGAGACTCAAGCTGCTAAAGCTAAGTCTAAAAAGAACTCAAGATGTAAACCATGCCATATGGTTACAATATTTCCGACATCGGAAGAAGAGGCTTTGGCAACCGGAACACGGTCAGGGAAAACCTACCTCAAAGACTATGGAGGGAACCAGGAGGAAGCAACGACAGACACTTTAGCTGCCAAACCTCCAGAGCCTGAACCTGTTATGCCAGAGGCAGGTCCTTCTAAACCAACTTCGGTGGACAAAGGCAAGCAAAAAGAAGTTCGTTTCGATAAACCTTTGAAGAATATTCAAAACAAAGGTTTAGAGAAACCATATAACTTCGATATCTTGGCTCAGTTGGCTAATACTCCGGCCAGATTGTCCATTTTTGAGCTACTTAGGCTATCCAAAGACACTCGTCAAGCCTTGAGTGAAGCATTAATGTAGGCAGATGTATGCTTGACTCAGCTCAAGTCCCCTGATAAAGAGCCTGTGGCATGTCCTCAATGCCATAGTGTGATGGAAGTGGTCCCTAACATCACTTTCACTCAAGAGGACATGTTGTTGAAACATAACAAATACGACATGCCTCTTTATGACACCGGATATGTCGGCTCCATTGAGGTAGAACGGATTCACATAGATCCGGGATCGTCGATCAGCATTATCCCTCATAGTCTTCTAAGACCGTTGAGAATTCCTACAAGCGAACTGGCTTACACTACCACTACAATCGTGGGATTCAATGCCAGGAAAAGCAGACCGTTGGGGAAGATTCGTCTTAGAATCCAGATTGGTGACCTTAGATCAGTGGCTACATGCTACATCATTAATTGGGAGGTGTCTTACAATATTCTGTTGGGTAGACCATGGATCCACGATCACAATATTGTTCCTTCAACGCTACATCAATGCTTCAAATAAGTAGACGTCCAAGGGACAGTGAAAATAGAATTTGCTGATATCAATCCGTTCAAAGGGGTTGAGTCCTACTATTCTGATGCCATGTTGTACACCCAAGACTACATGAAGGAGGTGTTAGGCAAGATGGAGGAGGAATCCCACCGGGAGCCAGGAGAACCATCTGCTGAGCAACCTTTGTCAATCCAGGTGAAAGGGTGGACTACCCGTCCGAAAGCCATGGAACCTATGACTATTCACTTGGTTAAAACAAAATCAGGAGGAGGAAATGATCATCTAGTGATCAGTCTGAACAAGAAACCTCCACCTCTGGTCACTAACCTTAGGCGCAACAAGCAGTCGGCTGATGTAAATATAACCGGGAACGTGGTTTCTGATGATAATAAAGATTCTTTTTTTCAATATACTGACGCCCAATTTCCTAATCAGGAATCTTCTCCTCATAAAGATATAGAACCCATAGCACAAAAAATTTTGGAAGCTATAGACTTCTATCATCCATATGTGTGGAAAGTGGCGTCAACATCTAATGTCATCACGACATATAGGCCGCATAAAGATTCCATCTTTATTGTTCCACCCACTCGCAACGATCAGCGTCCAATAGTCTTCGGTCGAATACGGAATAGACCGATTGTACAAGAAGATTCTTACGAGGCTGATGTTGGGAAAATGCAAGTCCACAGATATAGCCCACAGACTTTGAAGATTATGCAAAACATGGGTTATGATTTGCAGTTGGAGCCAGGCCTCAACTATAGAAAAGGCAGACGAATGCCATTGCATGGTGATCCCTATTGTCAATAAACTCATTTCAGGTTAGGGGTATACCACATCTTTTGCAACTTCAAACAACTCTGAGTCAAGTGAGAAGACCATTTCCTCTTCTCAAGATGATTTGTCGTCCTCCGATTCAGATGATGAACTCGAACGGGCATTATCAGTAAATATGGTGTTGACAGATTTCCTTAAAATAGAGGAACAAGAATCTGATCAATTTGAAAATGAATCCTGGGCACAGCAAATGGATACACAATGGGAACTCCGGTTCGAACAAAAAGAACCATCCACTGAAGATAAGGTTATCCAAGTCAATGTTGGGGATGAATTTTTACCAAAGCCGATATTTATCAGTAACAATCTTTCCGAAGAAGAAAGAGAAGAAATGATCCAGCTGATAAGAGAATATATCGATGTTTTTGCTTGGAATTATGAGGATATGCCAGGTCTTGATCCAAAAGTGGCTACCCATAAACTCAACATATTGTCCAATTCAAAGCCTGTAAAGCAACACCAATGCCGGTTCCGCCCGGATATGATGGATTCTATTGAAGCTGAAATCAAGAAACTAATAGCCTGTGGGTTCATCCGGGAAGAACAACATCCTGATTGGGTCGCTAATGTTGTCCCGATTATGAAGAAAAATAGAAAAGTTCGTATTTGCATCGACTTCCGAGATCTAAATACGGCTTGCCCTAAAGATGAGTTTCCTCTTCCCATTACAAACGTCATGATCGATAACACGTGCGGTTTTGAGCGTATATCTTTTATGGACGAATTTTCAAGATATAACCAAATTAAGATGAACCCTGAAGATAAGAAGCATACTGTCTTTCGTACACCATTGGGGGTATATTGCTATACAGTCATGCCTTTTAGATTAAAGAATACTGGGGCTACATATCAACGAGCTATGAGTAACATATTCCATGAGCATTTACGCAAAATGGTAGAATATTACGTAGACGATATTGCTGTCAAAAGCCGCCTCAAGGATAATCACATCCAAGATTTGAAGACAATATTTGATTTGATGCGCCAACATCAACTCAAAATGAACCCTACAAAGTCCTTTCTTGGTGTATCCAGTGGCAAATTTCTGGGATTTGTCATTACCGCTAAAGGCATTCAAGTTGACCCTGATAAAGTAAAAGCTATCATAGAAATGCGACCGTCCCATAATCTGAGAGAACTTAGGGAATTTCAAGGTCGTCTAGCTTATATCAGGAGATTCATATCCAACCTCTCTGGGAGATGTCAACCTTTTTCTCGTCTAATGAAGAAAGGTGTGTCATTCGTATGGGACGAAGCCTGTCAGCAATCGTTTAATGATATCAAACGCTATCTTACTAATCCTCCAGTTCTGGTGTCTCCTGTCATAGGAAGACCATTCTTGCTGTATGTTCGAGCAATGGATCATTCTTTAGGGGCTTTTCTCACACAGAAGAAAAATGAGGGTCATGAACAGGCTATCTACTATCTAAGTAGGATGATGGTCGGAGCTGAACACCGGTACAACCCAGTGGAAAAAGAATGCTTGGCCCTAATGTTTGCCATTCAGAAGATGCGACATTACGTGACGGGTCAAACTATCCATATCATCTCCATGATCAATCCACTTCGGGTATTAATGAGTAAGCCAGGTATTCTTAATTCCCGACTCGCGACTTGGGCAATGCTATTGACACCGTATGATATGGTGTACGTCCCTCAGAAGTCCATGAAAGGTCAAGCCCTGGCTGATTTCTTAGCCGCCCATCCAATTCCAAAAACCTCTAAATTATATGAGGACATTCCCGATGAAGTTGCAGAATGTAATTCGGCAATGGAAGGTGATACATGGCAGCTATTCTTTGATGGCGCTTCCAGAACTGGTCCCAAGGGAAATGTGGTTTCAGGAGTAGGAATTGTTCTAGTGACTCCTGATAAACTCATTATCTATCGAGCATATTCTCTTAGTGAACCATGCTCTAATAATATGGAAGAGTATAATGCTCTACTAATCGGACTTCAAGTCGCTAAAGAATTGGATATTGAATATTTGGAAGCTTTTGGTGATTCTCAGCTGATCGTCAATCAGGTCAGAGGAATATATAAAGTCCGCAATCCAGAACTCATTCCTTATCACCAAACAACGATCGAGATAGCAATATCTTTTAAAGGATTCTTCTTAGAGCATGTTTCTCGATCTCAAAATTTGGAAGCTGATGCTCTGGCCAGTCTAGCTGCAGATCTAGCTATTCCTATAAGAAGGCAGAATTCGATGATCCTTCTTAACAGAGATTTGTTTTGTGTAAAAAATAATTTTCACATAGAACGCAGCTATGTTATAAATACGGTTCCTCCTCAGAGATATTGGAGAAGTCCCTTTATAGACTTAGTACCAGAGGATCCTAAAGAAGCAGTATCTATCAAAAGACGATCATTACGTTTTTATTTTGATTCTTCTTCACAAAGTCTATATCGTCGAACATATGATGGACTATTGTTACGATGTCTCTCGGATGATGATGCAAAGCGAGTTATCCGAGAAGCTCATGATGGAGTATGTGGAGCACATCAACCCGGTCCTAAGTTACAGGATCGTATCAGAAGGATGGGCTACTACTGGCCTACTATGATTGCAGATGCCGTAAAATATGCAAGATAATGCAAAGCTTGTCAGGTTCATGCAGATTTTATACATCAGACTTCTGAGTATTTATATCCTACTATTGCATCATGGCCCTTTGAAGCATGGGGTATGGATATCATTGGTCCTATTCATCCTTCATCCTCTAGAGAACATCGGTTCATATTGGCTATCACTGATTATTTCTCCAAATGGGCGGAGGCGATTCCTCTTGCTGAGATAAAGACATCCAACGTGATCAGCTTTATCAAGTACCATGTAATTTATCGCTTTGGGATACCCCGAAGGATAATCATGACAATGGGCCTCAATTCATCAGTCAAGCATTTTACCGATTTTGCGATAAGAATCGGATACAAAATATGGCCTTAACGGCATATAATCCTGCTGCTAATGGTTTGGCGGAAGCCTTCAACAAAACTATCATCAAACTCTTGAAGAAGTTTGTCTCTTCGAACAAAAGAGATTGGAACGAGAAATTGGGGGAATGTCTCTGGGCATGCCATACAACGGTACGAACGTCAACGGGTTGTACCCTATTTTTATTAGTTTACGGGTGTGAAGCAGTTCTCCCCATTGAAGTTCAAATTCCATCACTCAGAATAGCAGTGGTTAATGAGCTAACTCAGGAAAATAATGATCGTTTAAGGCTTCAAGAGCTAGAAGGATTAGACGAGAAACGCCTTCAAGCTCAACAGCACATTGAGTTCTACCAGGCATGCATCTCCAGAGTTTTTAATCAAAAAGTGAAGGAAAGAGTGTTCAAAGTTGGTGAGCTAGTTTTAGCTGTGAAGAGGCCAATGATCATTACGCACAAAAGTAAGGGCAAATTTCAGCCCAAATGGGAGGGCCCTTAGGTGATTGAAACGATATTTTTAAATGGCGCTTATAAATTAGCCAAGCCTAATGGAGATTTGATAATGGCTCCTATCAACGGCAAATTTTTGAAGAAGTATTATGCTTGATCTCCCTTGCTTAACGGAGTATGATGAAGATTTTATTCTGACGATACTACGTACAAAGATTAGTTGGATCATATTCTATCATGTTCTTATGACCTCTGAATAAATATGTTTAGCTAATTTGAAACTTCAAAATCTATCACGTCCATATTACCTCTGATAGTATTTTGTATACAAATTTAGTTGGATCATATTCTATCATATTTATATTATCTCTGAATAGATATATTCAGCTAAACCTTACCGAAAGTATATCATGTTCATATTACCTCTGATATCACTTTCATCTTAGCCTATCATTTATATTCTAAAAGTGATGGATCCATAAAGTCAAAAAATGTATCTTTATTATCTCTGAGAAATTACAAGAGAAGCAAAAAAGTACATCATTGGGGAGGAGCAGTTAAATCCCTGATCTGTTGCGCCAAAGCAGCCTTCCTCTCTCCTGTACAAATCGCCATATAAAATCGCTGATTATCCCGAGCAAAGGAAGCTATGATATCCTTCCATGGTCCATCATTGCAGAGAATATTTGCTCGAAGACGTCTCTTTTTACGGCTCCTTACATGTTGGAAGAGCATAATCTTCTTCTTTCTCAGTTCAGCCCAATGAATCTCAGCAGCCATCTTTGTGGTGAAGGGAGTATGGAAAAATAAGTTTACTTGCTTGCCCTTATATAGACAGAAGAGAACATACAATTCCCAACAACTCCTTAAATAACGCCAAAAAATTAGCCTCGAAGAACGAGTCAAATTTGACCATTTCATTATTCATTCAAAGTATTTCAAATTACGAGGAATTTGAAAACTTTGAAGGGGGTCTTGTAGAAGCATGAAATACGCTGAGGAATTGTACGCGTATTATACAGTCAAAACCCCCAACATACATGAAGTCCGCATAAAACAGAGCTTCAAGGCTGTGTGGCGTAAAATATGGCTTCAGAGCTGCCTGCGTAAAACAGGGCTTCAGAGCTGTTTGGCGTAAAGTAGAGCTTCAAAGCTGCCCGCGTAAAGCAGTGCTTCAAAGCTGTTCTGCATAAAAGTTTGCTTTACCCTCCTGCATAAAGTTTAAAATACATTGTTTTTAATGCAGCGTAAAGTTGTACGAGGAACTCTTCGTATTCCTCGGATGAATTTGTCAGACAAAACAGTGAACCTGACTCCTAACAAAAGTACTGCACGATGATCGAGAGGACGGCTGTGATAATGATTTTGCACAAAGACCCAGGCTGTCGTTTAGTGACATATTCTTGATACAAGTCATTTTTACACATTCAAAGAATATGCTGCCTATTCTACATGGGCAGAAGTGAGTTTTTATGCTCAAGATAAAGATAAAATCAGACGCCACGTTAAAAGATGTTTCCTGCACATAGCTCGAGGCTATCTCTGCATTTAATGCACGAGATGGAGGCATATCTCTGCATTCAATGCACGAGATTTGGTTCTATTCTTCAGATTTTGTCATGACTGGGAGAGCTAAAACTGTGACTAATACGCTCACATCACCATTCTTGCATTTTACGCCAACCAGGCTATTTTCAACTATAGGAGTACGCCGTATGCTATCTCCTCGAAATACGCCAGCTCAGGCTATATTTGCAAAGGTATGTGATAAGGCTATTTAGCCCAAAATACGCTCAAGACCTCAGTCGTGATGGATAATTGGCTGTTTTACGCTGGTTATCTATTATTCATGCACCATCAAGTTTTACGCAGAGTTTGGCTTTTACGCCAACAAGACAGCTCTTTGGCTTTTACGCCAACAAGACAGCTATTTGGCTTTTACGCCAACAAGACAGCTATTTGGCTTTTATGACAACAAGACAGTTATTTAGCTTTTACGCCAACCATCTTTACGCAGGGGGGGCAGTTACCTACGTGGCTTGCATGCCGTGATCTTCGAGAAGCAGTTATACGCGTTACCTTATAATAGGACACGTGTCATACACAGATTTATAAGGTCATTCGAACGTGGATAGCAGTTATTATAACCGCCACGTAAAAGATACAACTTTCTTCATAGTTTGGCTTCTACACCAACTGGACAATTATTATGACTGATCTCTATAAATAGAGACCCCTGGTCACAGGGAATGGGGGATTAAGGATCAAGAGATCAGAGACAGAGAGTACAGACAGAGAGTGTTGATTGACAACTTTGGCAACGAGAATTCAATCCCACTTGCAACCTTTGAAGCTTCTTCTTCTTCTACAGCACTTCTTTATCATCGTGTGGTCCAAGGGATAAAGTGATCAACCGCAGATCAAACTCCTATAGCAATTCTTCCCCAGAATTATTTTTATTGTACTTAACATCCTCGTATAGGATTAATTGTACTCTTTTTCTTGTTTGTAAACAAAAAGAAAGGTTTCATATAAACCCTCTTCTTCTCTCATTTTTTTTATTCAAACACAATGGACATACAATTCTAGCTATTTGATATCTTCTAAGCATGATGGTAACGTTTATTTCAGCAACCAGAGGAGTACTTGCAGATCCCGCTGATACTAGAGCAGCAGTTAGAAATTAAACCCCAGGCAAGTGTACCTTGCCAATCTTGCAGTATTTGCTACATAATATTCTCTTGATTTAATTATATAATATAAATGTTCAACCTAGGACCGTGTGACATTGCTTAGCGTTCGAATAATATTCGGGTGTCAACGTCGTACGCGAAGTTGTGTAACGTCACATAAAGATTTATATCGCGACCCTATATTTTCGTTCTTGCATTATCAAGTACGTCATACCATAGGACACCTGATACTGTTCATGAAACAGAATCTTTCTACGTCATTCATGGTGATTCTGTATAGGCTACAAGATTTGTGACATAGACTTTATATATATATATATATATATATATCATATGACTTGCTGCATTAGATATGATCTTGCGTGACATGGACATGAGACATCGTGGACATGAGACATACGATTATATTGGGTGGGAAGAGACACACAGGCTACAGGCTGATTTTATATATATAACGGTGCCGTAGGCCCACTACATAGTAAAACTATATAGTATAACTACATAGTATAACTGCTATCGGCTCCCCGACACAGAGCTTGTAGTGGTCTCAACCTGAGTTCTAGTGATGCTCTCATATTGCATATCACTTAGCTGGTTATATTTTACCCTATTGATTTATTTATTATTGTACTGCATTTATTTTTGGCATGAGATATTCTTGTACCTTGTTATATCCCCTGAGGACCTGGATCCGGATTATGTTCCCAGATTTAGCAGAAGAGATTTATCCCGAGGTATACGGGACAGGAGCAGACATTGGAGCAGTACCAGTACCAGAGGACAAGGTGACCGCCGATGATTGCTCCTGAGTATCTACTTTATCTATGTTCACTATTTGCTGTGGTTATGTAAGACCCCTAATTTTATAAACCGTATTTATAGTAATTATGAGCTAAATAAAGAGAATAGATTTTATTTAATTTTTATTTGAGAAGTTTGTACACTTAGGGGATTTATGGGGCCATTATAAATTTTTCCTAATTTATTCCATGTAGGAGACCCTCTGGACAGTAGTTAGCTTAACCGTATGCACCAATATAATTTTCAAATTTTTTTCTATGTATAAATATGTATATATATATATATATATATATATATATATATATATATATATATATATATATATATATATATATATAGTTATAATTAATAAGATAAAGGAATAAGAAAAAAAAGAAAAAAAAAGAAAAGAATAGAAAATAGATTTTCTATTGGATCAAACCCAAAACCAAAACCGCAACTCCTAAACCCACTACCCGCTTGCACCCGAACCCGCATAGAACAAATATAAAACAGCAGCAGTAGCAAAAACCTACTTTGCTTTTCTCTTCTCCGCGCGTAAAACAATTCCACCGCTTAATTCCTTCACCCGCGCGTAAAGTAAACCCCCCCCCCCGCGTATATTCATTCTTTTTTTCCCGCATGTGACTCATCCCCCACCGCCTCTTTACCTATTATTACTAATCTTTCCTCAACCAAAATCAAAACCAATGAAAGACCAACGAAAGAAAAAAAGAAACAGCAGCGACAGTAGTTTCTTAACCATTAAGTAACCCCCACCGCCTCTTATCTCTATATATATTACAACTCTTCCAAACCCTAACTACAATTCTTCCTTCACAAACTTAAACACAATAATTGACGTACACTATACAAAACTTTTGCTCGACAAGTATACCTTGTCATTGTACTATTATTTACATTTCAGCTGATGCATGCATATTTATTTCTGCTTATTTAGTCAATTATTGCTAAATAAATTGTGTGTCCAAGAAAACTTGAGTGCAATGACGATGTCGTCGTATTATGTTTATTTATGTAGATTTTGGACCTACTTTATGAGACCACCCCAGTATTATGGAGCATCATTAGATTCATTGGCCGTGATACAGTTGTTACACGAGTTGTGAGTCACATATAGATCACGGACTGCGTAACAGGTCTGGCCTCCTGTACATATTGGTCGTGCGTTAGGGATGACTACTGATAGAAACTTTGTATGCTAGTAGACCTGGCAGTTATTTAGGGGTTTTATCATGTCATGGACGTGGCATGTTTAAAGCATGGGGTAGGAAGGACAACAAGTAAGGCATTTGGGCTCCTTTGCACTTTTTTCTTCTGTAACCCGGAAGCTCCACTGGAGATACGAGCAGTGATGACCCCATTTACAATTGGCGGCCTCTGCCGTTCAAAAAACGACATGCTTTGAGGCCCCTGATTCTCCGAGAGAGTCATGCCAATCCCATTATATGGCCAGATAGCCCACTTGGTGGAAAGTTGTTCTCAAATTGCATTCACTTAGACGGTTAGACGACCCATTGAATATTTATATTTCAGTACTTTATTGGCATGTTTATATGTATCTTGTTACGTCCCTCTGAGGACCTGGTCCCTTTCCAGATATGGACGAGCAGGAGTATCTGCAGGAGTACGGACCTGGACCTGACGATACTTACCAGACTGAGGAGGTCTTACCCTCGGAGTATCTGTGATTTTATTATCACTGTTTAGAGATTGTGTTGCTACTTCAGTATAGTCATTTTGTAGTGAATTTGTTTCCACCTGACTATCAGACCTGATACTTATCTTGGATATTCAGTTATTATTCAGCCCTTATTTCCTACTTATTATTTGTGCTGTGGATGAGATATAGATTGTGTGTGACTTGTTGTGACAGTATATTACCACTGGTGGATTGGATATTCATGTACAGCGTACGTATGTATATGGTTTCCATATATTGGAGTTCATATACATACGGCTGGGCGTGTTACGTATTCCTAGTCCTACGTATTTTGGGACAGGGGCGTGACATATTTTTGGTGGTGGCCCATGCAGGTCAAGAATATATTGTCTTGGTTACGTAACTGTACCAAACAAGCCTGCGTATAGGAATATAGTATAAGGATCTCATCCATGCTTGACTGAAACCTCATTCTTCCTTTTCAACCATCCTATATTTGGATAACCAAAGTTTTACGCCAAAGACCCTTTACCTTGTTGGCGTAAAAGGCCAAATGACTGCCTAGTTGGCGTAAAAGCCAAAAGACTCTAGTTGGCGTAAAGGCCAAACTATGAAGAAAATTGCCTCCTTTACGATGCAGTAATGACAACTGCTACCCACGTTCCCTTAGACTTCTAAATCTACGTATGACACATCATACAAGCCACGTAGGTAACTACCCCTGCGTAAACTTGTTGATTCCTAAATATTAGATAACCTGCGTAGAGTAACCTGAATAGGCGTAAAATGTAAGGCAGCGTAGAATAGCCTGATTAGGCGTAAAATGTAAGGATGGTGAGGTGAGCGTAATTTTTAAAGCCTTAACTTTCCCAGTCATGACCAATTAGAACAAAATCTCATGCATTAAATGCAGAGATATGTCTCGAGCTCTGTACAAGAAACAGCTTTTGACGTGGCGTTTAATTTTGAGCGTAAAAACCTATTTCAGACTTGAGCGTAAAAACTCATTTCTCTGGAATAGGCAACGTATTCAGAAGACTCCCCTTTCTTTCTTTTTGGATGCGTAAAAACCAACTTATGTCAAATATATCACTAAACGACAACTTGGTTCTCTGTGCAAAATCATCATCACAGCCGTCCCCTCGATCATCGTGTAGTACTTTTGTCAGATGTCAGGATTCACTGATTAGTTTGACAAATTCATCCGAGAAAATACAAAGAGTTCCTCGTATGACTTTACGCTGCAAAACGTATTTCAGATTTTTACGCGGGCAGACTTTACGCGCGGAAACTTTTACGCAGACTTTTACCCAGACAGTTTTGGATCTCTGTTTTACGCGGATAGCTCTGAAATCTTGCTTTACGCCAAACTTCTTTGAATCTCTGCTTTATACGGACAACTCTGAAGCTCTGCTTTACGCAGGAAGCTTAAAACAACATGTTTTACGCCAACTACCTTGAGTCCCTGTTTTACGCAGGAAAGGACTTCAGGTATGTTGAGGGGTTTTTTTTTTTGACTATAAAATACACAAAAAATTCCCCAGCATATTTCATGCCTCTACATTCTATTTAATACTTGCATCCTGTTTGATTCCTGTACTTCTTCTAAATATTGTGTACATCACCTGCAGAGAGATGGATATACAGAAGGGATGTACTGTCACCGATGGTGACACAACTCCTTGAGTCTGAGTCAATGGTCAGACTCAAGGAGGGACCTCAACAATTCCTAGACTTCCACGACCAGATGGACAGATTCACAATCCAGTTCCATCTGATCTTCCCATTCTACCTAATGGGAACCTTCTAGTCTCATCGACACCGCAGGATGGCCAGGCACAACTGTTCCAATTTTTCCAAATGATGATACAGGAACAGAGACAGCAAGCAGCAGAACAGAGACAAGAATTCCTAGCAGCACTTGAAAGAATGGCTGCAAAGACTACTACACCAGCTCAAGCACTAGCTCCAGTACCTCAAGCTAAAGTTGGTTCAGTAAAAGACATTATACAGATGGGTCCGAGGTCGTACAAATGCATTGAGAGTCTAGAGGAAACTACCAACTGGATCACTCACACTCGGAAGTTATTAGAGGCATCACAGCTACCTGCAGACCTATGGATGACAGGTGTAAGGACGCTTCTAGATGGTAATGCTCATCACTGGTGGGAATCCATGGAATGCCAGTTGGGTACATACCAGACTTGGGAGCAGTTCCTGGAGTGCTTTGAAAGGACGTACTTCCCGAACACCGTCAGAGATGCATTGTACGATCAGTTTCTCCACCTGGAGCAAGGGAACAGAACAGTTGACGAGTATGATGCCGAGTTTAGTCATCTCAGTAAATATGGCACTGCCCTGAAACCAGATGACTTGGCCAAGGCTATGAGGTTTTATCGCGGACTGACTCAGGAGCTACAATATTACACTAGCTCCCAGTCCCGAATATCTTATGCCGAATTGCTGACAGAAGCCAGATTATAAGAAACCATCAGCAGAAAAAAAGGAGGTCAGCCGAGGACACAACAAGGACCAGCAAGGATGCAACAGGGACCGATAAGGACACAACAAGGAGGACCTATCAGACGTCCCTTGGCACAGCAGCATCAGCAACACAGAGCCGGACCATACCAGATTCCGGAGAAACCCCAATATAATTATTGTGGGAAAATCGGACACATTTTGAGAGATTGTCAAAATTGCTTGGGACAGTGTTTACGATGTAGTTCCGAACAACATTTGGCAAGAGATTATCCAAGGCAACAGACATCGGCACTACCACTGACAGCACAGAGACTAGCACTTCCAGCACCAAAGCCAGCTCAACAGATGGCTAGACCAGGAGCACATCAACCTCTAGCAGCAGGGGGATTTCAGCGAGGACCACCGCTACCTACCCAGAAGGAACAATATATGAGGGCTGGATATGGACAGTCGCAAAGGAATGGGCAAGCTTTTGTAATGGAAGTGGATGACTTGGATCAGGAGGTGGATGTCATAGCAGGTATCACTCTTGCTTTTACTTTTTCTGCTGTGACATTGTTTTATACGGGAGCCACCCACTCATTTATATCATCTAGTTTTATTGCCAAACACAATATTGCCACTACACCTTTATCTAGTGGTATTAGAATTCTTACCGGAGGAGGAGTGGTACATGTTAGTAGAATTTGTAGATCGTATCCTATAATAATACATGACAGAGAGATGAATGCCCGACTCTTAGTCCTTCCTATGCCAACTTTTGATATTGTACTTGGAATGGACTGGCTAAGCAAGTACCATGCTTTCTTCGATCGCTTTGGAGGAAGCATTCTTTTCAAAATACCAGGCCAGCCTGAACTTGAGTTTGTACGAGGATCCATAGAAATCCTTGATGGTATGCAGCTCACAATGAACGATGTTGTCTATCATTCCATTATTATAGAATTTTGAGACATTTTTCCAGAAGAATTGTCAGGCCTACCCTTAGACAGAGACGTAGAGTTTTCAATTGAATTAACACCGGGAGCCGCACCCATAGCATCACATGTTTATAAACTAGCGAAAAAGGAGATGGATGAACTAAAGACACAGTTGAAAGAACTAGAAGAAAAATATTTCATCCGACCAAGTGCATCACCCTGGGGAGCACCAATGTTGTTTGTACCAAAGAAGGATGGGTCAGTGCGTATGTGCATTGACTATAGAGCCTTGAATGCAGTGACAGTGAAGAATAAATATCCACTACCACGCATTGATGACCTATTTGATCAACTTAGTGGAGCCAAGGTGTTCTCAAAGATAGATTTGATATCGGGATATCACCAGGTGAAGGTACAGAAGGAGGATATCCCGAAGACCGCATTTCGGACAAGATATGGACACTATGAGTTTTTGGTCATGCCATTTGGATTGACCAATGCTCCAGCTATCTTTATGGACCTAATGCATCAAGTCTTCCACCAGTATTTGGACCAATTCGTGGTCGTCTTCATAGATGATATACTTGTCTATTCAAAGAACCACGAGGAGCACGAGAAGCACCTACGGATTGTTCTAGAGACATTGAGGAGAGAACAGCTATATGCGAAGCTCAGTAAATATGAGTTCTTCTTGGACAGAATTTCATTTTTTGGGCATGTCGTTACCGGAGATGGTATTTCTGTTAATCCAGAAAAGATCTCGACAGTAGAGACATGGCCTATTCCTAAATCAGCAGCGGAGGTGAGGAGTTTCCTTGGACTTGTAGGATATTACCGATGGTATATGGAGAACTTCTCAAAGATAGCAACACCTATGACTCGGTTGACTTGCAAAGATCAAGAGTTCATATGGACCAACGAGTGTCAAGCCGCTTTCCAGGAATTGAAGAAGCGACTGACTTCAGCACCAGTATTGACTATTCCATCTGGATCAGGAGGCTATGTGATATACAGTGACACATCAGGAAAAGGTTTAGGATGCGTATTAATGCAGCACGGCAAGGTGATTGCATATGCATCTAGACAGTTACGAGTACATGAGAAGAATTATCCAACTCATGACTTGGAACTTGCAGCCGTTGTATTTGTTCTGAAGCTATGGAGACATTACTTATATGGAAAACGAGTGGAAATCTATACGGACCACAAATGTCTCAAGTATGTCTTCACGTAGAAGGAGTTAAATATGAGGCAACGTCGATGGCTCGAGTTGATGAAAGATTTCGAGATAGAGCTACATTATCACCCAGGCAAGGCTAACGTTGTAGCAGACGCATTAAACCGGAAGCCAGCAGCTTACTTCTTGACGACACAGAGGGAATTATTGAAGGACTTGCAAGGTCTTGGCATTGAAGTAATATTACCCGGAACAGATGGGACACTAGCCAACTTGCAAGTACAATCATCACTAGTAGAAAGAATCAAGGCAGCATTGCCTACAGACGCCAGATTCAGAAGATTAAAGGAAAGAACAGAGGTCGGAGAACAGACAGGACTGCGAATTCATGATGACGAGATATTACGATGTGGTAATCGTCTATATGTTCTCAATGGAGAGATTCGATAGGAGCTGATGACAGAAGCTCATAGTTCGATATATTCTATTCATCCTGGAGGCACTAAGATGTATCATGATTTACGACAGCACTTCTGGTGGCATGGAATGAAAAGAGAAATAGCTCGCTTTGTAGCGAAATGTCTGGTATGTCAACAAGTAAAGGCGGAGCACCAGAGGACAGCAGGATTATTGCAACCACTTTCGATTCCAGAGTGAAAGTGGGAACAAATCACTATGGACTTCGTCACAGGTTTTCCTAAGAGTCCAAGTAGAAGAGATGCAGTATGGATAATAGTGGATTGACTCACCAAATCAGCTTATTTCTTGCCTTTTAGAGTTGGCAAATCTACAAAAGTTTTGGCTGACTTATATATGTGGCAGATCGTGAGATTGTACGGCGTACCAGTCAGCATTGTATTAGACAGGGATTCATGCTTTACATCGCATTTTTGGAGGAGCATGCAAGAGAGTCTTGAAACTCGTCTGAAGTTCAGTACATCTTATCACCCACAGACAGATGGGCAGTCAGAGCGTATTATTCAGACATTGGAAGATATGTTGAGGGCTTGTATGTTAGACTTTAGAGGATCATGGGAAGACCACTTATATCTTGTAGAGTTTTCTTACAACAATAGCTATCAGGCAAGCATCCAGATGGCTCCGTTTGAAGCATTGTATGGAAGAAAGTGTAGATCTCCTGTGTGTTGGAGTGACATGGGAGAACGTCAGATTCTGGGACCAGAGTTAGTGGTCAACACCGTAGAGATATTTAAGAAGATACAAGAATACTTGCGAGCAGCACAAGACAGGCAGAAACAGTGGACAGACCTTCATCGTCGTCCCTTGAAATTTAAAGAGGGCGATCATGTCTTCTTAAGGATATCACCTACCAGAGGCACCATTCGATTCGGAGGGCGCGGCAAGTTGAGTCCAAGGTATATTGGACCATTTGACGTGCTAGAGAGAGTGAGGGAAGTGGCGTATAGACTTGCGCTACCACCTTCACTTGAGGGAGTACATGACGTATTCCATGTGTCACAGCTCAGGCGATATATGGCAGACAACAGTCATGTTCTCGACCATTCGGAGATCACCATTGGGCCGAGCTTGTCCTATCAAGAGCAACCCGTGGGAATCCTCGATCATCGAGAAAAAGTATTGAGGAACCAGTCTATTCCCTTGGTCCGCGTAGCATGGAAGCATGACGCGCCAGGAGAATCTACTTGGGAGCGCGAGGACGACATGCGCCAACATTTTCTGAACCTATTCATTGACCAAGGTATGAAATTACTTTGTTAATTTATACCTTATACCATCCTTGACTTGCTACCGTGGCTTAGTTTTAAATTCGAGGACAAAATTTTTATAAGTTTGGTAGAATATAAGACCCCTAATTTTATAAACCGTATTTATAGTAATTATGAGCTAAATAAAGAGAATAGATTTTATTTAATTTTTATTTGAGAAGTTTGTACACTTAGGGGATTTATGGGGCCATTATAAATTTTTCCTAATTTATTCCATGTAGGAGACCCTCTGGACAGTAGTTAGCTTAACCGTATGCACCAATATAATTTTCAAAATTTTTCTATGTATAATATGTATATATATATATATATATATATATATATATATATATATATATATATAATAAGATAAAGGAATAAAAAAAAAAGAATAGAAAATGGATTTCCTATTGGATCAAACCCAAAACCAAAACCGCAACTCCTAAACCCACTACCCGCTTGCACCCGAACCCGCGTAAAACAAATATAAAATAGCAGCAGTAGCAAAAATCTACTTTGCTTTTCTCTTCTCCGCGCGTAAAATAATCCCACCGCTTAATTCCTTCACCCGCGCGTAAAGTAACCCCCCCGCGTATATTCATTCCTTTTTTCCCGCATGTGACTCGTCTCCCACCGCCTCTTTACCTATTATTACTAATCTCTCCTCAACCAAAATTAAAACCAATGAAAGGCCAAAGAAAGAAAGAAAGAAACAGCAGCGACAGTAGTTTCTTAATCATTAAGTAACCCCCACCGTCTCTTATCTTTATATATATTACAACTCTTCCAAACCCTAACTACAATTCTTCCATCACAAACTTAAACACAATATTGGATGTACACTATACAGAACTTTTGCTCGACAAGTATACCTTACCATTGTACTATTATTTACATTCTAGCTGATGCCTGCATATTTATTTCTGCTTATTTAGTCAATTATTGCTAAATAAATTATGTGTCCAAGAAAACTTGGGTGCAACGACGATGTCGTCGTATCATGTTTATTTATGTAGATTTTGGACCTACTTTATAAGACCACCCCAGTATTATGGAGCATCATTAGATTCATTGGCCGTGACACAGTTGTTACACGAGTTGTGAGTCACATATAGATCACGGACTGCGTAACAGGTCTGGCCTCATGTACGTATTAGCCGTGCGCTAGGGATGACTGCTGATAGAAACTTTGTATGCTAGTAGACCTGGCAGTTATTTAGAGGTTTTATTGTGTCATGGACGTGGCATGTTTAGAGCATGGGGTAGGGAGAACAACAAGTAAGGCATTTGGGCTCTTTTGTACTTTTTCCTTCTATAACCCGGAAGCTCCACTGGAGATACGGGCGGTGATCACCCCATTTACAATTGGCGGCCTCTGTCGTTCAAAAGATGACATACTTTGAGGCCCCTGATTCTCCGAGAGAGTCATGCCAATCCCATTATATGGCCAGATAGCCCACTTGGTGGAAAGTTGTTCTCAAATTGCATTCACTGATACGGTTAGGCGACCCATTAGATATTTATATTTCAGTACTTTATTGGCATGTTTATATGTATCTTGTTATGTCCCTCTGAGGACCTGGTCCCTTTCCATATATGGACGAACAGGAGTATCCACAGGAGTACAGACCTGGACCTGACGATACTTACCAGACTGAGGAGGTCTTACCCTCGGAGTATCTGTGATTTTATTATCACTGTTTAGAGATTGTGTTGCTACTTCAGTATAGTTATTTTATAGTAGATTTATTTCCACCTGACTATCAGACTTGATACTCATCTTGGATATTCAGTTATTATTCAGCCCTTATTTTCTACTTATTATTTGTGATGTGGATGAGATATAGATTGTGTGTGACTTGTTGTGACAGTATATTACCACTGGTGGATTGGATATTCATGTACAGCGTACGTGTGTATATGGTTTCCATTTATTGGAGTTCATATACATACGACTGGGCATGTTACGTATTCCTAGTCCTACGTATTTTGCGACTAGGGCGTGACAGGTTATACTATTTATTTCTTGTCTCTTGACTGCTGTATCAGACTCATTATCGGGTTGTTCCCCGAGTTATGTTTTATTGAGACTTGATATTGCTTTATGTTTCTGATATTGATTATATTTATTTCTGTGGATAAGATTAGTACCATTACCCATATTGTTGTTTTACAGCTTAAGTACACCCTGATGGGTCCAATAAATTGGGTTTGTCCATCGGTGTGTGCTGCTGGCCATTGCCACGTGTCTAATCCCTCGATATTTTGGGACTGGGGCGTGACAGTTACCTACGGTGGCATATACTTTCTCTCGTCTTAATCATTCCTTTCTAAGACAACGTTCTGTGGTGCCGAGTATTGACTCTTCTGCCCTAGTTTCTAGTGTTGCTGGTCGTGGTAGTGGACGTGGTAGTGGATGTGGCGGTAGAGATAGTGGTCATAGTTTTGGTCTATGAGGAGGCCGTGGTGGTAGAGACAACTGTCGTGGTGGTGGCTGTGGTGGTGGTGGCCGTGGTCAACCACGAAAGTGTAACTATTATGGAATGCTCGGTCATGTTGAATACTATTGTTGGGACAAGTGGGGCAAACTATAATATGCACGTCAAGTGCATGATGAAAATATGCAGTCTCAGGTTACCACTTCTGCTCCCAGAGATGATAGTTCTGGTTTCAATCAGACTTCAACGTCCGATACCTTATCTCCATTTGAACAAATCCTCCAGAAGTTGAACGTGCTTGCTAATACCACCTCCCAACCTACTGCAACCATGTCACATATAGATAATCCTGCTTTTGTGGCAACCCGGTAACCATCTACCTTTTGGGTCATCGACTCAGGAGCAAGTTCTCACATGTCTGGTATAACATCTCTCTTTCATAATCGTAGTCCCATAAAACATAATATTATCTTGGTCGATGGGTCTACTCATCATGTGCTTAGGAAATGTGTCATTCATCCTACTCAATCACTATCATTATTTGATTCAATATATGTGCCTAATTTTTTATTTAACTTGTTATCTGTGAGCCAGTTAACCAAATCTCTTGAATGTTCTGTGACATTTTCTCTCAATTCGTGTTTTTCAGGACCTCAAAACGAAGAAGATGATTGGTTTGGGACATAAAAAAGATGAACTGTACTACTTGGATTTACTAGAAAAGGCTTTCACTTCTGTTTATACTTCTCCGTTGCAGTGACATTATCGTTTGGGACATTCGTCTTTGTCTAAGTTGAGTCAAGTTGTTCCTAGTTTGAGTCATATTTCTAGTCTTGAATGTGAGGCTTGTAAATTAGGCAAGCATCATCGTAGTTCCTTTCCTCGTTGTAGTGAGAGTCGTCAGTTAGAGTCTTAATCTTGTTCATTATGATATTTGGGGTCCGTCTAGAGTCAAAAGTCCGAAAGAATTTCAGTATTTTGTTATTTTTATTGATGATTATTCCAGAATAACTTGGTGTTATTTAATGAAAGAAATATCTGAGTTTCCAAATGTGTTATCTGTCTTTTATAATGAAGTCTATGTTCAGTTTAATAAATGTATCAAAATTTTGTGTTCTGATAATGCTTTGGAGTATACCCAATCTTCTGTGAACAGTTTCTGTGATGATCGTGGTATAATTCATCAAACTAGTTGTGTCTACACCTCTCAACAAAATGGTATAGCCGAACGCAAACATCGATACATTTTAGATATGGCTTAAACTCTCTTATTCAATATGCATGTCTCTAAACAGTATTGGGCAGATGTCGTTCTTACTACATGTTATCTAATTAATCGTATGCCATCATCTGTATTAAATAACAAAGTTCCATTTTTCATGTTACATACAGAGGTCGCATATTTTTCTTACTTCCTCGAGTGTTTGGATGTGTCGCTTTTGTTCATAACTTAGAACCTAATCGAGATAAGTTGGCTCCTAGATCTTTGAAGTGTGTCTTTCTTGGTTATCATCATACTCAAAAAAAATTATCATTGTTACAGTCCACAGTCACGCAAGTATTATGTCGGTGCATATATTACATTCTTTGAGTCTACCACTTTCTTTCCTTCAGGAGATCGTTGTATTCCCTTTACAACAGATTTGATATCTTTCATGCCACTTTCGGTCATTCTTGAATCAGTTTCTGTCTCAATTCCCCCTTTACAGGTTTATCAGAGATCCAAGGACGGACCAGTGGTTCTGCATGATTTAGCCCTCAACCAATCAGCTTTCGTGCCTGAGGTTTCTGCTCCCATCACCACAAATTCAGATGATCTTCCCATTGCTCTCAGAAAAGAAAAATGTCTTTGTACCACAAAGAATAAGCATTATATTTTTAATTATGTTTTATTACACCGTGCTTCATCATCTTTTTATGCATTTGTTGTTTCATTGTCTTTTATTTTTATCCCCAAAACTTACAAGCAGGCTATGTCATCTTCTAGTTGAAAAAGTACAATAGATGAAAAGATGTATGTTTTACATCAAAATTAGACTTAGGAACTTACATCACTACCTGTTGGAAAGCAGACAGTGGATTGTAGATGGGTTTACACTATTAAGTATCATCCTGATGGTTTTGTTGAGCGCCTCAAGGTACGGTTGTTTGCCAAATGGTATACTCAGACATATTGTGTTGATTATATGGAGAATTTCTCTCCAGTGGCTCGGCTAAATTTTGTTTAAATTTTTATTTCTGTGGCGGTTAATCGCCAATGGCCTATATATCAGCTGGACATAAAGAATGCTTTCTTGCATGGTGACTTACATGAAGAGGTTTATATGGATCAACCACTAGGATATACTGTAGCAGAAAATGAAAAACTAGTATGTCGATTGAAGAAATTATTATATGGACTGAAACAGTTACCTCGTGCTTGGTTTGACAAGTTCAGTTCAGTTCTCATTCAATATGGCTTTCGGCGCACCACATCAGATCATTCAGTATTTTGCTATTCTTCCTCAGCAGGTATTATCGTATTGATTGTTTATGTTGATGATATCATTATATTTGGGAGTGATCATACGTTAATTATGGACTTGAAGGCCAAACTTAGTCGTCAGTTTCATATTAATGATTTGGGTCTTCTTCGATATTTTCTTGGAATTGAGGTTGCTCTATCTAAGAAGGGTGTGTATCTGTCACAACGCAAGTATGTTCTAGACTTACTATTCGAGATTGGGATATTGGAGTGTCGGCCAGTTGAGACTCCTATGGATTATCATGACAAGCTTGATGTTGACATAAAAGAGTTATTTGAGGATGTTGGATATTATAGGCTTGTGAAAAAGGCACTAAAAAGAACACTCAGGACATCCTAAATTTTAACCCTTAAAAATTATAAGTTTGTCACTCCTAAAACTTGCTTAGGGATGCACATACCAACTTAAGTTAAAACTATTTCTCTTCTTTCTTTTTCACCTTCAAATGAAGAATTTATAATTCTCTCCAAGTCCTAAAACCTAAACCTAACTTTGGAATTGGATTATTGTGGTCCCAAGTGGAAGAAAATTCTGATTTGGTGATTCTCCAACGAATATTCTTTGTTAAATTCGGTATGTCTTCGATAACATACGATGAATAAGTTTCTCAAGCATTCGATTGTCACCAAATTATTGAGTTTTATTCGACCATTGTAGGAGCTATGCACGAAATTCTCTTCGATGATGAAGAAGGATCATGCAATCCATTAAATGTACACTCCATTCCTTCCGAAGAACATGTGGTTGTTCCGAAGCACCTACGGTACGCAAAATGATAATCCTATTTCGATTGTCATCGTATAAGGACTGTATAAATTACGAAAATCCTATATAAATATAGGTCTGTCATAATTTTGACAGTCTATATATTATGTGGACTGTCAAAATACTAACAGTCCTAAAGATAAAATGCTGAACAACATATTTTTTTCAAAACTGTAAAAAATTTGACAGTCTACTCAATACATTAGTCCGTACAAATTATGATATTCCTAATTTGGACTGATAATTATTTACAAGTTATTAATTTTTAGATTATTTTATATTGGTTATAGGACCTACCTTGTACATATATTGTGGCACATCCTGCTATTGGGGTTGATGTGGAGAATATATTCTCAACGGATATTCACTTTGTATCCCATAAAGAAGCATTAGATTGGTGCAGAGAAGTTAGAAGACAACATAACATAGTCATTGTCATTGTAAGATCGATCAGACCTCGGCCGGGTCAGAAATATTTAGAGATGGACTGTGAAAGAGGGGAGGTGTTCAGGCACCATGGAAAAAAAATTGTCATTGAAAGAAGTCCATAAGAAAAACGTTGGGACGAGAAAATATGGTTGTCCATTTAAGGTGTTGATTTTAAAAGTAGAAGATATGAAGTGGATAGTCGAAGTTAAGAATGGAATACAAAATCATCATATTCCAGAGACACTTATGGGTAATGCCTATGTGGCACGGTTGAACAAGGATGAGAGAAAGTTGGTTGAAGAATTGTCTCTTTTCGGAGTTACACCCAAACAAATTTATTATGCCGTGCGACAAAAAGAAGATGGAAAAAAATCAACCATGAGGACGATCTATAATACTTTAATGAGAGCGAAATATAATAGTATGAAAGAAAGAATGACGATGCAGCAAGTGTTGAAGTTGCTTGGCGAGCATCACTATGTGGAGTACTATAAAAGACATCCACAAAATGATGAACTCCTTTCATTTTTTTGGGCTTATCCTGATTGCACACACTTGGTCAGGTCCTTCGCAGACGTATTGGCCCTTGATTGTACATATAAGATTAACAAGTTCAAGATGACTCTTTTTCACATTATTGGATTTACGTCTACGGGGAAAATATTTTCAGTCGTTTTTTGTTTTATGAAGAGTGAGATAGTTGAGGATTACAGCTAGACGTTGAGGAAAATATAATCCCTTTATACATGATACAAAGAGCCCTTTGTTTTTGTTATCGATAGAGAATATGCCCTGATAAATGCTATATATATTGTATTTCCTCATGTGCATAGACTACTATGCACTTGGCATATAAATCAAATTATCCAAGCTCAATGCAAGAGCAAATTTAAAAATATGGATGGTAAAATCGACATGCTTCGCTTCGAGAAATTCTACAGTGATTGGAGTCTTGTATAGAAAGCAAGTACTAAAGACAGCTATGACACAACATGGTAGATGTTCAAACAAAAGTGGGAGACGAGTAACCCGACATGCATTTCTTATATCAAAGATAGTTGGCTAGAACCACATACAGAATAATTCGTCTTAGCATGGACGAACATGGTGAAGCATTATGGCACAATCACTACGAACTAGGTCGAAGGATCACACTCAAGTTTAAAAAGATATCTACGATCATCAGTTGGTAATTTTGTCTTTGTTTGACAATCGATTCATTTGATGATTATTTCCACGGTGAACGAGATTGTAACATCATTTGAGACGAGCCTCAATATTGCAAAGCATGAATACAAGCATAAACATCTCTTGGATGCTTTAATCCATGTAATATCTCACAAGTCATTGGGCTTATTATTTGAGGAGATTGGTAGGTCAAGGTTCGTTGGTTTTGATCTCGAGGTTTGCGGTTGTTTATATCGACATTCGCTTGCCTTCCTTGTGCACATGAGATTAACGAATATCGCCGTCAATTTATACCAATTCCAATAGATGTTGTTGATCAATATTGGAGACAGTTGTCGATCATGCCGATGGTGAAAGTTTACGATGATTTCTTTTCTTTGCCATAAGTGAAACTCCTTCACGCAAGGTGGTGTGTCGCATCGGAACTAGAGAGAAAATCCACTAAGGTTAAAATCCAAAAAATTGCAGTCCCGACAAAAACTCGATTGCAAAAGCTATCTGTTGTTCGAGCTCTTATATGATTCTCCATGCATTTAGAACTTGATATTTTTGGATTTGGTAATTGGATTAGTATAGATCTAAGTTTTAGGATTTTCTTTGTGTTCTTGAGTGTTCCTGGGTTATGATCTCTTAAAACTTAATGTTTTCAAAAACTTATTATTATATGTTGATGAGTACTTGATTTTGAATAGTTTAGAACTTTACTTTGCTGGATTTGGACTTCATTTGAGGTTTCTGTGGAAGAAACAAGGTTTGGGTTTCAGAGCTTTTTTGTAGCCAAATTTGCTGGTATGGGATGAAGGAGTTTCATGCGCCCAGCAGATTTTATGCGGCCTGGACTTCTCGCCCAAAAGATTTTATGCGGCCATCTTGTTGGACGTATGGAATAAATTTTTGCACATGCGTCCCTTGGCCAAATGCTTGAAACTTGAACTAATAAAATTTTCTCCAAGTCCCAAAAGATTTCATGCGGCCAAGTGTGCATGCGTCCCAGAGGAGCTTGCGGCGTAGTCGACCATGCAGCCAGGAGTTATGCGTCCCTCTTCTTCTGGACTCATAACTATTGACTGACTCGGCATAACTTTTTTTACTTTTTTTCTTTTCTTCAGTCACTTTTATCACATGTCACATCAGTCATTTTTTTGACTTGACTTGCATTTGTTGTTTGTTATATCATACGTTTCCCGAAGAGTGGAATTGGGTCTGCTCATGCGGCCTGTTGGTTTATGCGGCCTATTTGGTTATGCGGCCAACTGACTCATGAGTCAACTGTTCCCATGCGTCCACTTTGATACATGTTTGGTTTAATATTTATTTTTGATTAAATGATTGTGATGCTATGTGTTAACTTAGAAATAAATTATTTGACCCAGATGTGACCACGTGTTAAATGAATGAGCACCTAGCATGGGCTTGTAGATATGGCCCTACATGTACTTATTTACTGATTAGGCTACTTTTCCTGGATTACCTTATTATATATTGGACAGAATAAGGGAAGTAGTTCAACTCCAGAAAGGGCCTGCAATCCCGGTCCTTATTTGGTTTAAGGATTGTGGATCTGATCTCGGGGGGTTCTCGCACTACTCTTATTTTATCTATCGATATAATAAAGTAAAAAATTATTATGACCATCATTTGCTTGTCCTATCCTGAATATATTGCTACATGATAACTTGTCCACAACCTTGATACTAGAACTCATTCCTGCCCTTGTATCCGTGCTGATACACTTGATCGCACCAATTGTGCTACTTGATATAGTGAGCCGCTGTGCCATATACACATGCTACCTGATATATGTAATTATTTTCTTGCACGGATCTGGTAGTTGGACAGTGACTTTAGCCGTGGATAGATAGTATTGATTGTTGCGTCACACTTGGGTGAATCTAGATTTAACTTTAAAAAGACAATGTGGATTCGTATTAAGAGTTCCTATACTTAAAGTACGACATTTAGGAAGGAATGTTCATGTGACCACGGCATAAGATTCTAAATCACCTAGAGTTAACTAAGCAACTTAATTTGTAGAGCATTGGGAGGTAACGGTATCTCGAGATCGTGCATGTCGAACTATCCTAAGTTAGATGGGAGTAAATGTCACGCCCCAGTCCCAAAAATACGTAGGACTAGGACACGTAAGCATGCCAGCCGCATGGATATGGCAACTCCAATATATGGAAACCAAATCCATACGTACGCTGTATTATGAATATCAAATCCACAAGTGGTAAAAATGTAATACAAGTCACAGGGTAAAATCTAAATCTCATCCACCAAAATCATATAGAAATAAATAACCAGTATCTATGAAACTAGATCTCAATAAGAAGGATCTAAAGATAATAGTTGGATGGAAACAAATCCACTACCAACTCGAATGGAAAAGTAAATACAATATAAGTACAACTCACTCAAACAATATAAGTACCAGCTACCAATCACTACTCGAAGAGAAGACATCCACGAAGCATCTATATCCTTCCAAATCTGCGCTCCTGCAAATACTCAAGAACAGGTACACCTGGCAGCGGACCAGGTCCTCAGAGGGACATAACAAGTATACTTAAACACATGCCAATAAAGTACTGAAATAAATATCCAAAGGGTCGCCTAACCGTCTAAAGTGAATGCAGTTAAGAACAACTTTCTAACAAGTGGGCTATCTGGCCATAAATAGGATTGGCATAGTTCTCTTGGAGATCCAGGGGCCTACAAAGGCACGGTGTCTTTCGAACACCGGAGGCCCGCCATGATAATATATAGGGGTCATCATGACCGCGTATCTCCGGCGGAGCGTACGGGTTACACAAGGAAAGTGCAAAGGAGCCCAAATGCCTTACTTGTTGTTCTCCCCACCCAATGCTCTAAGCATGTCACCTCCATGACACGATTTGGTCCATAGCCTATCCTTAGTACCTAGCCCAATCCTGCAACCAGACAAGGACAAGGATGGGATCACCGTACTACAATAGACTATGTCCATAGACCTCTAATAACTGCTAAGTCTTTTAGCATGCAAAGTTTCTAACACCAGTTATTCCTAACGCACGTCCCACACGTACCGATGATCAGTCAATACGTGCGTCTGTGATCTATATGAGACTCACCACTCGTGTAAAAATATGTGTCACAGTCAAATGAAATCTAATGGTGCTACATGATAATGGGGTAGTCTCATGAACAAGGTCAATGCAATACATAAATAAAAACATAACGCGACAACACCGTCGCGCGCATTTTGTATAACAGTTAAAATATATGAACTAAGGACAGAAAATAAAGATGCATGCAACATATGGAGTATAAATAATAGTACAATGGCAAGGTATACTTGCCTGGCAAGAAACTGCAAAATGTCACGTCCAGATGTCCAATACACAGGACCAGAAGCTATGGCCTCAGAACAAATATCTCCGGATGCTGAAATAAATATCACCAACGTTTCCGGAATGAGCAAAATAGCTAAAAAGCACATCCCTTTAGTCCAATTTGGACACAGGGGCAAAACGGTAATTTCGGGTAAAAGTGGGGTCCACGTGTGGCCCACTTTGCACCGAAAAGCGTGCCAAGGGTAACAGTCTCTAAATAGGACAAACTATAGGTCAAACAAATCTAGATGTCAATACGAACCCAACGGTATGTCCAAATGTGGATTCCGATGGGCCGAACAGAATTATGTCCAAAAAGTCAACTGTGGGGCCCGCCAATTGGCGATTTGGTCAACCGTCTCAGAATCGCGTAAAATTTGGGTCACAGGACCAGCGCGTTACCACGAGTCCAGTGGCGCAAGTTTCGTCGCAATCTGACAAGCGTGCACAAAATACGTGCGAGTTCCACAAAAGTTGCGACACGGGATGTGTCCGCGGATACGGCCTGATTTCGGCGCGTACACGCGTCCGAATCAGTCCCCACAAAATTTCACGTGTCCGGTTACGCTGTGTGCACCATGCGGTACACTTGGTACACGGCGGGACGGTCCCGTTTGGCGGGGCGCGCTCCGTTTTCCAACTTTTGAAAAACCGGAAAAAAAATGGGTGCGCGCAGTTTTGTGACGAATATAACTATGTCCACAGCAACTATTAGCATAGGATTATTTTACAGAAATTAAACTAGGTCAGGTATTCTACAGGTATCAAAAATAATCATCGAGTTTGGATCTCTGTGGTGGGAGATACGAACTCGGCAATATGGGTGGTCATTCTGGAATTCTGCGATTCCAGGATTGGGTCTATCCGTCCACTTTGGACGCTGTTTTACACCTAGGGGCACACGTTTTCCGAGGTTGGCTATAAAACAAATATTGGAGAGGGTTAAGGGATGATCATACCGATGAAAACGGAACAGCGTTTGGTCGAGCGAGTCGACGGCCGGAGCGAAGGTGCCTCGAGTGGGAAACTGTAGTTCGCGAGGTCGGCGTCGACGGGATGGTTGGATGGATTGGTGGGGCTTCTCTGGCTGCGGTGACGGCTCTAGATGGGAAGGGGAGGTATGAAAATTCTAGGTTAGGGTTTTGAGAGAGAATTATATATATATATATATATTATATATATTAGGAAGAGAGAGGGGCGGATGGAGCGGGTTAAAGGTTTGGATGCTGGGTTCGCGGGTTGGCCGAAGGCTCTGGTCTTAGTGTTTGCAGCACTTTGGGATTAAGTGGGCGGTCAAAGGACAAATGAGCGGTCAAATGTAAGTTGCTGTAGAGCAACTTTAGCAATTGATGGTAGGAATTGTAAGGCTAAAGAGGAATAGTAGTTTTGTATTATTATTAATATTATTATTATATTAGTTAATTTCTTATTAATACTTTTGCTTTCTTTCTTTTCCTTTATAAAATATATATATACATATATATATATTTGTATATACATATATATGTATATACTCATAAGAAAATTTATAGATTAGGGTAATGCACATTGTTAGGCTAGCAACTGCTCAAGGGGTCTCCTACATGGAATAAATTCCGAAAAAATTCCTGATGGTCCCATAAGTCCTCTAAGTGCCCGAACACCTAACATAAAAATTATTAAAAATCTATTTCTCCTATTTAGACCTAATTACTACAATTAAATTATTAATAATAATAAAATATAATAAATATGGTTTTTAGAAATAGGAGTTTTACAGTAAAGGCTGGCCACCACGGATACTATATATCATCCGCACTAGTGGAGTACAGTATCTGATTTATTTATAAGCTGAGCCAATATCTTTTCTATAGAAAGCCTGAAACTGCTACTGATCATTAGATTAGCTCAGGGCCCTTATAAGGGACCGATGCATCATATATTCTTGCTTGTATATCATTGGTTCAGTCAGCCCTGCTCGATTATGGCACGATCATAGGATACTTATATATTGCATTACTGGAATAACTCATAGATTACATATCAAGCTGTAACACATGTTTGGCCGTTAAATCTGTTTTAGTTAGAGGAGTGGACCGTTGCAGCATGAAAGTTTAACGCATGTCCTTGTTTGGTTGTTGAGTTGCGCGGTCATGTTACAACGGGACACGGATCGAAGCTACTTATTATAAATATGTTATTTTACTTAAATATTGTATCCCTGCTTGTGTAGTGTGCCTTATGTTGAATAGAATTAGGGACATAAACTGTTATGGTATGATAGTTTAACTCATATCCTTGTTTGGTTGTTAGGTTGCGGTACTGTGTTACGATAGCCTGTGGACTGAAACTATGACGCAGAGTTATTCTAGCTTGACCATAATCAGGAGACGTATTCTATTTTGATATGATGTGGTACTTCCTGTCCTTATTTGGTGAAGGGGTATCATGTCATGTCATGGTTGGGACATATGCCATTGATTGTTGGTTTAAGCATCTCATGCTTTAGAACTGGTTTTGTTTCTTTATTTCGTGCTTCCTTTATGGTGCTATTTGGGGTCTAACCCCACTGGTTTTGCATGGCAAGGTTTAGAGACAGTACCGGAGGATCTAGCGTACCTCTCCCTCACTGATGGCATGCACTAGAAGAATGGCTGTTGAGGTTCACGAGTGGGTTCCTTCATTCACTGCTCTTCTTTTGTAAACTATAATCTTTAGGGCATTTATCCAACTGGCACCTGTTAGCCAGATAATTTAGATACTATTTTCCTACATGACATGTAATATATTCATACTGCAGCTGACTCACTGTCATGTATACCTTTGATTATGTATCTGACATATCACTTGTATTTGCTAGATCTCTAGAATATTCGGATGCGCCGTTAGGGACGCCTTACTGCATATTCAGAAATGTTCTATGTTATTGCTACTTGTTTGAATGATTGAGATATAGAAGTTATTGACCCTAGAAGACTTGAGTGTAGTATGCACACCCTTGTCTCTAGACAACCTTAACACATTGCGGGTTACTTCGGTATTCCGCAAGGTGTGGTTGGCTGAGTCATTCTTCCGCTCTCCAATATTCTTGATCTGGGGCGTGACAAGGGTTTAGTGGTGGCCCATGCAGGTCTATTTTTTAGACTTGTGGGGTGGCCTGATTATAAAAAATCTCAATCAAATATGTTCCTCCTTGAAATCTTGAATCTGCCTTCTCGATCTCAGCTTGACTTCTGTACCATTGATTCTTTGATCCTTTCTTGTCATATTCTTGATTTACCTTGTGTCTTTTTTTTAGGGCTTCTCCAGAATTGGTGGTTGGAGCCCCAGTTGTCTCAGCAGGATAAGGATCCGTTGGCCCATAATGAAAGACTTCACCTGTTCATGGAGGGATCAGGGTAGAACCCATAGAGGAGCACGAGGAACAACATGTGCCAGAAGTTCCAGTACCCCCGGTTATACCAGCAATGCCAGTAGCACTTGATACACCGACATTGCTAGAGATTATTCAAGGAATGATGGCGGCTCAACAATATCAGCAGCAGGAGCAGAATGTCTTGTTACATCAAGAATTACAGACGGCCTTGGAGAGAAGTGTTAGAACAAACTCAGGGGCGTCGGTGAGGTTCTGCCGACTCAACCCTTGGTAATTTAGTAGCATGGAGGATGCCATTACCGCAGATACTAGGCTGCAGAATATTGAGACAATACTGACAGCAGCAAGGGTTCCATTGAGCAACAAGTTGATCAGGTCCGATTGTAACTCCAGGACCTTGCCAGAGATTGGTGGGCAGCATAAGCGATTGGTTTAAGACAACATGTCTCATGGGACAACTTCAGAACCCATTTCAGGGTCAAGTATTTCGGAGTAGTAGCGCATCATTAGCTACAGCAGAGGTTTATCAATCTCAACCAATCTAGGAGGACGGTGGATGGCTACGCGGCAGAGTTCTGCAGGCTTAGCAGGTTTGCCCCAACAATGGTAGCAACAGAACCAGAGAGGGCGATGAGGTTTCAGTATGGCTTCATCTGGAAATTCAGCAACTAGTAGAGGGCCATAACTACCAGACCTTCGACGAAGTATTGATCGTATCCACGCGACATGAGCTGACAATGCAGAGGTTAGCTTCGAGGATAGGAGGATAGAAAAGGTCTCATACACAGAGAAGAGGAGGAGGACCAACACAACGGATGTCAGCACCATCTCCTGGCATTCTCATCTATGATACAACACCGAGGAGGCCAGTGGCATCGGTAGCAACAGCACCAGCTCAGTCATATCAGTCGAGGCAACAACAACAACGGTTGGGAGCCCCAGTCGAATGTACGTATTATGGCAAGGGAGGCTATACCAAGGATGTATGTAGGGAAGAACAAGGGTTGTGCCTACGTTGTGGTAGTCCAGACCATCGAATCGCCAGTTGTCCGATGATGTAGAGGATTGAAGGGCCAGTGCAGCGATTAACCTTACCAGCACCATGAGCAGCTCAGTACAGGGGACCAGCACTGGTAGTCAGGCCTTTGGCTTAGCGTCCATTGCCGAAGCAAACTCAGATGTACGACCAACAGAGGAATCGACAGTATGGGCAGCAGAGACCACAACTGCATATCCAAGGGAGGCAGCAACAAGGAGCACAGCGAGGCCAAAGACAAGCATTTACCCTATCTCTGGAGGAGACTTTGGCATCATATAACATGGTGACAGGTAACATTCTTGTTACATCTTTTTTTATCATAGCATTATTTGATTCGAGAGAATCCCATTCATTTGTATGTGCACAATTAGCGACACATATTAGATTGGAGTTCAAGGCATTGCCAGAGAGGCTGAATATACTCACTGATAATGGTCTCATAGGAGTTGATAGAGTATGCTTAGCGTGAACAATCATAGTGTACGGGTATTTATTACCTGCAAGGTTGATCGAGTTCCCTATGGGTAATTTTGATATTATTCTAGGCATGGACTGGTTGAGAGACAGTCATGCGACGATAGATTATTGTAGGGGTAGAGTATTATTTAATATCCCGGACAATGAAGAGTTTATCTTCAACAGAACAATGAGGGACCAGCATAAAGTTGGCATAGCAGCAGTAACGGGAATTGGGGATCAGATTTTCAGAATAATTAAAGAATTTCTTGATGTATTTTTGAAAGATCTTCGTGGATTACCCCCTATATGAGAGGTAGAGTTCTGTATAGAATTGAGGCCAGAGTCAGAACCAATTTTTAACAAAGTCTATCAGATATTACCAATGCAACTCAACCAGCTATTTCAACATATGGAGGAACTGAAGGCGAAGAAGTTCATTCGGGCTAGTGGATCACCATAGGAAGCACCAACGCTTATGGTAAAGAAGAAGGATGGGTCAACACGGTTGTGCATCAACTACAGGTAGGTGAATGCAGTAACAGTGAAGAACAAGTATCCATTGCCTATGATTAATGACTTATTTGATCAATTGAGTGAAACAAAAGTATTTTCCAAGATAGACCTTCGATCGGGATATTATCAAGTGAGGGTCCGGGAGCAAGATATACCGAAGACGGCATTTTGATCTTGATATGGGCATTATAATTTTTAAGTTATGCCATTCGAATTGACTAATGAGCTAGCAATATTCATGGATTTGATGAATCGTATCTTTATGCCATACCTAGATCAATTTATAGTGGTATTTATAGATAAAATTCTTGTCTACTCTAACAGTGAAGAAGAACATGAAGAACATCTTTGGGGAGTGTTACAAGTTTTAAGGGAGCATCAGTTGTATGCCAAGCTCAATAAGTGTGAATTCTGGTTAGGTTATGTGTCATTCTTGGGGCACATCATCTCAGGAGCAGGAGTATCAGTGGACCCCAAAAAGGTCGAAGCAGTAGAGAATTGGCCAGTCCCAAAGACAGTAGCAGGGGTGTGAAGTTTCTTGTGGTTAGCAAGATATTACCGGAGGTTCGTGGCAGAATTTGCACGGATTTCAGCACCAATGACTCGCCTAACTCGCAAGGAGGTAAAGTTTATTTGGACGACAGAGTGCCAAGAAGCATTCGAGAAGTTGAAAGAGAAACTGATATCAGCACCGATCCTTACACTTCTAGTAGGATCAGGAGGATTCACAGTTTATTACGATGCATCTGAGAAAGGACTCGGGTGTGTGTTGATGCAGCACGGAAAAGTGATAGCTTATGCGTCTCGGCAACTTCGAGATCATAAAAAAATTTATCCAACCTATGATTTGGAGTTAGAAGCAGTAGTATTTGCACTCAAGCTATGGAGACACTACCTATATGGCAATCGGGTAGAGATATTCATAGATCATAAGAGTTTAAAGTACATATTCCCCGAGAAGGAACAGAACATGAGGCAGAGCAGGTGGCTAGAATTATTTGGTGATTATGATGTAACACTTCAGTATCATCCAGGCAAGGCAAACATGGTGGCAGATGCTCTAAGTAGGAGAGGCAGCATATTTGTCTTGACAACTCAGAAGCACATATTACAAGATCTTCGAAAGATGGGCATCGAGGTAGTGTTACCTCAAGGAGCGAAAATATTAGCCAGTCTTCAGATTCAGTCAACCTTGGTAGAGAGGATCAAGGCGGCTTAAGCAGAAAAATTCTCATATTCATAAACTTAGGACAGAATATGAGTCAGACCTTAGGAAGGAATTAAGGATTCACGAAGACGGAATACTTAGATTTGGAAACCATCTTTGTGTGCCAAGTGGAGATATCAGACAGGGAGTAATGACCGAGTCACACAGTTCTCAATATTCTATTCATCTAGGAGGCAAGAAGATGTACTATGATATTAAGCTATATTTCTGGTGGAACAGAATAAAAATAAAGATAGCTAGGTTCGTTTCACGATGTCTCATATGTCAGCATGTGAAAGCAGAGCAGTCGAGACCAGCAGGATTATTGTAACCCCTGCCTATTCCAGAGTGAAAGTGGGAACATATTACGATAGACTTTGTGACCGGCTTACCTAGATCCCTTACTGGACTTGATGCAGTTTGGATAATAGTAGATCGACTCAGAAAGGTGGCACATTTTCTTCCCTTCCGAGTAGGACAGTCCACAGAGCAGTTAGCAGAGATGTATATGCGGCATATAGTGAGGCAACACAGAGTTCCAGCAAGTATAGTGTCAGACCATAATACCCGCTTTATGTCTCATTTTTGGAGAAGCTTACACGAGCGCTTGGGTACTAAGTTAAGATTCAGTACCGCGTACCATCCTCAGACATACGGCCAGTCAGAGAGGACAATACAAATATTGAAAGTTATGCTGCGGGCTTGTAATTTAGACTTTGGTGGGTCATGGAAAGATCACCTTCACTTAGTAGAATTCTCTTACAATAATAATTATCAAGCCAGCATAATGGCTCCATTAGAGGCATTGTACATAAGGAAGTGCAGGTCACCTTTAACATGGGATGTCATTAGTGAACGGAAGATGTTGGGGCCTGAGATAATCACACAGACCATTGAAGTGGTTAAGTAGATTAGAGAGTGGCTTCGAGTTGCACAAGATCATCATCGTCATTGGGCAGATCAACATCGTAGGCCGTTAGAGTTTTCTATCGATGACAATGTATTTTTACAAATTTTGCCTACCCGTGGAGTCATTAGGTTCATGGTTCGCAGGAAGCTTAGTCGGTGGTACATTGGATCGTTCGATATTCTCGAGAGGGTAGGGGATGTTGCTTATCGTCTTGCCCTTCCGCCTTCGCTACGTGAGGTACACGATGTCTTTCATGTGTCTCAGTTGTGTAGGTATATCCCGAATTTGAGTCATGTCCTTGATCACTCTGAGTTAGTCGTTGGTACCAACTTTACTTACGAGGAATTGCCCGTATCCATTTTGGATCAGGGAGAGAAGGTGCTCAAGAACCGGACTATCTGTCTTGTTCATGTTGCTTGGGGGCATCACTCTTTGGGAGAGTCGACGTGGAAGTACGAGGACGATATTCGATCTCGTTACCCGCACATATTCGACTCATAAGGTATATTTTCTTCGTGTGCCTTTGCATCTTTTATTCCATGATCGGCAAGCACTCATGAGGGATGAAGTTGCTTCGCTTTATTATAGGTATTATTTTTATACTTGCTTATTTGTATGTGTAGATTGCTTGTAGATAGTTGTTGGTTGCTTTGACATTTTTGGCTTGCATTGAGTTTAAATTTCGAGGATAAAAATTTTCTAAGGTGGGTAGAGATGTCACCCCCCATTCCCAATATACGTATTTGGAGCATAATTATTTTTTTGCTAGCATAGTTATATGTTGTAGAGAGACTAGACTCATTCTTTGGTTCACTTGGCTCTTGGTTTATTTGTTTGGTTTAGTTTTATCATGAGTTGAACCCATGGTCCAAACATCAAACCCTTCATATATAACCCAACTTCACACTCTCTCCTCTTATTTTCCTTTTTCATTCTCTTTCTTAGGTTTTTCTCTCCTCTCCATAGGCAAGTACATCTTGCAAAAAATGGAGAAACCCTTTATATTTTTATTCTATTATGTTCCTTATATGATTCTCCATGCATTTAGAACATGGTATTTTTGGATTTGGTGGATGGATTAGTGTAGATCTAAGTTTTAATTTTTAGGATTTTCTTTGTGTTCTTAAGTGTTCCTGGATTTTGATATCTTAAAACTTAAAGTTTTCAAAAACTTATTGTTCTATGTTGATGAGCACTTGATTTTGAGTAGTTTAGAACTTTATTTTGCTAGATTTAGACTTCATTTGAGGTTTCTGTGGAAGAAACGAGGTTTGGGTTTCGGAGCTTTTCCATGGATAAACTTGCTGGTATGGGACGAAGGATTTCCATGTGCCCAGTAGATTGTATGCGGCCTCGCCTAAAATATTTTATGCGGCCATCTTGTTGGACGCATGGAATGGATTTCTGCACATGCGTCCCTTGACCAAATGCTTGAAACTTGAATGAATGAAATTTTCTCCAAGTCCCAAAAGATTTTATGCGGCTAAGTATGCATGCGGCCTAGTCGACCATACGGCCAGGAGTAATGCGTCCCTTTTCTTCTGGACGCATAACTATTGACTGACTCGGCATAACTTTTCCTACTTTTTGTCTTTTCTTCTGTCACTTTTATCACATGTCACATCAATCACTTTTCTTACATGACTTGCATTTGTTGTTTGTCACATCACACATTTCTCGAAGAGTGGACTTGGCTCTGCGACTTGGCTCTGCTCATATGGCCTTGACCTCATGCGGCATGTTGGTTCATGCGGCCTGTTTGGTCATGCGGCCAACTAACTCATACGTCAAATGTTCCCATGCGTCCACTTTGACACTTGTTTGGTTTAATATTTCCACTTAATTAAATGATTGTGATACTATATGTTAACTTAGAAATAAATTATTTGACCCAGATGTGACCACATGCTAAATGACTAAGCACCTGGCATGAGCCTGTAGATATGGCCCTACATGTACTTATTTACTGATTAGGCTACTTTTCCTGGATCACCTTATTATACGTTGGACAGAATAAGGGACGTAGTTCAACTCGAGAGAGGGCCTGCAATCCCGATCCTTGTTTGGTTTAAGGATTACGGATCTGATCTCGAGGGGTTCTCGCACTACTCTTATTTTATTTATCGATATAATAAAGTGACAAATTATTGTGACCATCATTTGCTTGTCCTATCCTGAATACATTCTACTTGATAAATTGTCCACAACCTTGATACTAGAACTCGTTCCTGCCCTGACTATTATATCCTTGTTGATACACTTGATCGCACCAAGAGTGCTACTTGATATAGTGAGCCGTCGTGCCACATATACTTGCTACCTGATATATCTAATTATTTTCTTGCACGGATCTGGTAGTTGGACAGTGACTTTAGCCGTGGCTAGATAGTATTAATTGTTGCATCACACTTGGGTGAATCCAAATTTAACTTTAAAGAGACAATATGGATTCGTATCAAGAGTGCATGTACTTAAAGTATGGCATTAGGGAAGGAATGTTCATGTGACCATGGCATGAGATTCTAAATCACTTAGGGTTAATTAGGCAACTTAATTTGTAGTACATTGGAAGAAAATGATATCTCAAGATCTTGCATGTCGTACCACCCTAGTTAGCTGGAAGTAAAGGCTGGCCACCACGGATACTGTATATCATCCGCACTAGTGGAGTACAGTAACTGACTTATTTATAAGCTGGGCCTGTGTCTTTCCTATAGAAAGCCTGAAACTACTACTGATCATTAGATTAGCTCAGGACCCTTATAAGGGACTGGTGCATCATATATTCTTGCTTGTATATCATTGGTTCATCCAGCCCTGCTTGATTATGGCACGATCTGAGGATACTTATATATTACATTACTGGAATAACTCAAAGATCACATATCAATCCGTAACACATGTTTGGCCGTTAAATCTATTTTAGTTAGAGGAGTGGACCGTTGTAGTATGAAAGTTCAACTCATGTCCGTGTTTGGTTGTTGTGTTGTGCTGTTGTGTTACAACGGGACACGGATCAAAGCTACTTATCACTATGTTATTTTACTTAAATATTTTATCCTTGCTTGTGTATTGTGCATCTGTTGAGTGGAATTATGGACATAGACTGTCGTGGCATGATAGTTTAACTTATGTCCTTGTTTGGTTGTTGGGTTGCGCTACTATGTTACAATAGTCTGTGGACTGAAACTACGATACAGAGCTATTCTAGATTGACCATAATCAAGGAACATATTCTATCTTGATGTGATGTGGCACTTCTTGTCTTTGTTTGGTGAAGGAGTATCGTGTCATGTCATAGATGGGACATATACCATTGATTGTTGGTTTAAGCCTCTCATGCTTTAGAACTAGTTTTGTTTCTTCATTTTGTGCTTCCTTTGTGGTACTTGATATTTGGGGTCTGACCCCAATGGTTTTGTATGGCCAGGTTTATAGCCAGCACTGAAGGATCAAGCGTATCTCTCCCTCACTGATGGCACACACCAGAAGAATGGCTGCTGAGGGTCACGAGTGGGTTCCTTCATTCACTGCTTGTCTTTTATGAACTATAATCTTTTGGACATTTAGCCAACCGGCACCTGTTAGCTGGATAATCTGGACACTATTTCCCTATATGACATGTAATATATTCAGACTACATCTGACTCGCTGTCATGTATACTTTTGATTATGTATCTCACATATCACTTATATTTGCTAGATCTCTAGAATATTCGGATGCGGCATTGGGGATGTCTTACTGCTTATTCTGAAATATTCTATGTTATTGCTACTTGTTTGAATAATTAAGATATAGAAGTTCTTGACCCTAGAAGACTTGAATGTAGTATGCACCCTCTTGTCTCTAGACAATCTTAACACATTGCGGGTTGCTTCAGTATCCCGCAAGGTGTGGTTGGCTAGTCATTTCCCCGCTCTCCAGTATTCTAGATCTGGGGCGTGAAAATAGAAGAGATGAGTAATCCAAGGGGACAAGATATTGATACAACGGAGGATGAACTCTCACTACTTGGTTATATGAACGGTCTTGAGCTATCTATGATCTAATGATCTAAAATGGTGTCCATATATTCTATAAATTCCCTATAGCCAATATGCCTACATTTGTACTCGTTGAAGTTGTCAATTTTAAATCCTCAAAATTAAAGTAACCAATATTTAAATTTAAATTCAATCGATCATAATCTCATCTCAATTTCAAATAATTAAAATTTAAATATAAGTCGAAACTATTATAACCTCCTCAAAATTTAATTAACCAAAATCAAATTATAATTCAAGATCCAAGCTATCATAATCCCCTCCAAAATTTAAATAACCCAAAAATCTAGTACATCAAATCTTATTCCACGTTTCAAATTTAAAAATTTTGTAGCAATCAGATTCTAAATTCAATTTACTTCCTCAAAATTTTAAATAAGTGTTTCAACAATCAAAATTTAACGTTTAATTCAAATCATAAAATTATAAAATTTTAATTCAGTCTATCAATGTTCATGTTTATAATTCTATATTTAACCTCAAAATTTTAAATCAATGATTCAATCTCTAATATTCAAAATTCAAAATTTAAATCATATGCTCAAATTATAAATATTTGGTCCAATATATCAAAATATCAAAATTTATTTCATAAGGCATTCTTCTCTTTAAAGTTAAATCATCATCATCATAATCATTCTTCTAAAAATTATCAAAATTAAAATGACTTAATTCTGTCGATCTTATTTTATTAGATAACCTTCGTAACTACCATCTAAGATTTTTACCTTCATATAAAATTTTAGCTCAGTTGACAATGCAACTTCTATCCAACTTAGAATTTATCGATCTATCACACAAGACTATACTCCTAAGAAAAACTTTCTCAATTTTTTTTTCGTGTGATTCAATCCTCAAAAAAATTAATACAAAATATATCACTTATTTTACACCCTTAAGCACAAAAGACAACCACCTAGTAGTGTTGTTTGCCTATAGGATATTTACGTAGTAATATCTATGTGTCTAACTTTCGTCAAGCCTGAGTGATTATTTTTTCGAAATAGGGAAAGATGAAAACAATAATAAGAGTCCAAGAAAGATGTAATCGAATTCAAATACAGAGTCAAAGGTAATTGAAGAATCTAGGAGAGTTTCCAAGACGGTTGTGGGTTGAGATCATATTTGGTAATTTCTATTCGCAAACTCGTATTAGTACAGTTACGTAACCGATACATTATACTCTGGCCTGTCTAGAGGGCAAGTATATTCGTTTAATAAGCTAAATTAACTATATCTCAATCCACGTAGAGTAGTCATACAAAGAGCGAACCAAGTGCACTAAGGTTGATCAGACAGTAATACACTAATTTTAAATAGATAAATGTATTAGAGTGGACCCCCCAAATAACACATATGTCATGAACAAGCTCGATAAAAGAATAAGCTTTCAAAACTAGGTAATAATAGCAGCATAAGTCGAGGTAGTCCAGAAAATATAAGTACGTGAGAATATGGTGAATATAGGTAGAATAGTTCATGTTCATCAAGAATCTAAGACTCGTCCGATGTTTGTGCCTCTACAGTTACCATACTAACTTCTTGTCTAAGTCTCCGGTCGACCAAATGGGGGTATGGACCTCTAAAGTTCTACAATCTAGATAAACATTGTCTTCTTACACTAGTATATAGTTAGTGTTATTCAATTATACGTCATTAATGGCTCATAAGGACTATGTGATGCTAAGTTGTGGGACATGCTATCCAACTTACAAAGATTCAACTAATATTGTAACTGTCTTATTAGGATTCTATAAAATAGCCTTGTTCTTGTAGATAAGGTAGAAACTCTCATTAAGGTATACGAGGGAAAGATCTTGGTAATATTAGGTTATCCTAGTGCATTATAAAATTTTCTAAGGTAATGGTCATCCTTAAGTCTCAGTTATAGTGCTTATTAGAACAAAAGGTGTTAATATTAAGAATGGAGAAGTTACTGGCTCTCAAGGGAGAGAGACGATATAACCTGTAATAAGATATAGATACAGATTACGTGATTTGAATCTAATGGATAATCATAAAATTATATTTCACCTAAATGAACAAACCCATCCTATTAAGTTCTAACAACTTACAACAAAATCAGAATTTAAGATTAATAAACTATAATCATAAATAACCATAATCATAATCATAATAAATAGGATTTCTTGGCCTACAATTAGAAGAGTAATATGGTACGATCTAATTTTCAATCAACGTTTAAAGTCAACGATTATGGAGCGAGATTATGAGTTTCACGTAGGAGAATAACAAGTAAACCTCAAGGAGGAAAATTAAATAATTGGAAGAAAAAATATTCAATAGTATTGGATTCAGCGAACGTGGCACAATTTGAAAGATGAAGAAAAATAATTTTTAATTCTCACACAAAGTAAAGAGCATTGAAATTAAGGTTACGGAGAAACAAGATGTAAAAGTAATTATAGACTCTTGATGATAATATGGTTTTATAAGAGGAGGTAGTATGTTAGTTCCCGAGGTCGGAGGATGATCGAGAAAAAAGAATCTATTCAATTGCTAGGTTCCATTGATTATGGAATAATGACGATAGGGCTACGTTTGAGGGAAAGGGTAAGTAACTTATAGATAGTCAGAAGATTACATGGTTTCCCAAGAGGAGATATTTCACTAGGGCATGATAGTTTCCTAGATTGGTACGATTAAGAGAGAGATTCATACCATTGCAACGTTGAATAATTAAAGCAATGCCAAGGGATGATAAAGGAAGGATAGTACTTGGAAGGTTATGCCTCGGTCGATAACTTATGAGTACTCGAATATGAATACACAAAGGGTCACGGGTTCTAGGTAATCTGCAAGGCTGAAAAGAGAGTATTCCTGTCATACAAGGATATTGGTTCCTTCATCTTGGTTTTCTAAGATAATGCTTTGCTAAATATCAAGGTATGCATCCAAATTTATAAGCCCAGTTAACTCCTATATTATTTCACTATGTAAGTTATGCTTAGCCCTAATATCAAACCTTAAATTTCTATTGGTTCCTCAATACTAAATTCAAACAATCTAGTCAAATTTCTAACTAAACCTAGTAGTATCCATACTACTCTCAAGTCATGCCTAAATATATCAAGGGTAAGGGTCAATCACTTACAGGTACTGAATGCTTAAGGTTCATTCTTTATACTAAGCATTTGAAGTGGTCAATGTTCTAGTTTGTTTCCTAAAAGGTATGTCATCCTAGTCAACTTATGAAACCTTCTAACAACATGGACTTCTACTCTAGCCAAAAATTATACGCACGAAATAATGAAGAAAATATGTTCATCCCTCCGGGATAGAGAGAGGTGAGGAACAATGATAGTGAGGTCAGGGGAAAGTAGTAAATATAATTTCAAATACGAGAGAAAATAATTAGGTTCAAAGAATTTTGGAAATAAATCAAGAAAGGAAGTCAAATATGTGGATGAGATCCTATACACTAATCATAAATACAAGCTTGCTCGGTACAGTAATGTAATCAAAATAATATACTCTCGACCTGCATGGGCCACCACAAAAATATGTTACGCCCCAGTCCCAAAATACGTAGGACTAGAAATACGTAAGCATGTCAGCCGTATGTATATGACAACTCCAATATATGGAAACTATAGCACATACGTATGCTGTATTATGAATAATAATTCACAAATGGTATATAATGTCACAAGTCACAGACAATACTAAATCTCATCCACAGATGCAAGTCAATATATATAAACTAATCAATAGATCATAATGATTAAGTATGAAAAGTAGAAGAATGATAGCCGGGTGGAGACAAATCCACTACCGAACTAAGATAGAATAGAGTCCAGCTACTAAATAAATAAATGACAGAAAAGTATCAACTCAACTACGAACCAATAGACTCAAAAGTAAAGAACTCCTCGGAAAGGAATGAAGTAGCAAGTCATGATCCGTGCTCCTACAAATAGTCATAATCGTCTACACCTGAAAAAGGACCATGTCCTCAGAGGAACGTAATAAGATACATAAAAGCATGTCACAATAAAGTACTGAAAGTAAACATGCAACATGGTCGCCTAACCAGCCTATGTGATATGCAGTTTAAGAACAACTTTTTCGCGTATGAACTATCTGGCTAAAATAATGGGATGGGCATAGTTCTCTTGGAGATCTAGGGGCCACTGGCATAACGTCTTTCGATCATCATAGGCCTACAGTAAATAATGGGGTCATAACACATCGTGTCTCTGGTGGAGCTTACGGGCCAAAAAGGAAAGTGTAAAGGAGTCACATACGCTTACTCATTGTTCTCCCCCCCAATGCTACTAGTCGTGTCATATACATGACACGCAAATACCTCTAGTAACTGCTAACTCTTCTAGCATACAATTCTATTAGCAGTTATTCCCTATCGCATGTCCCATATGTATCGATGGCTAGTCAATACGCAAATCCGTGATCTACATGAGACTCACAACTCGTGTAATACCTGTGTTAGGGCCATATGAAACATAATGATGCCTCAACTCATGGGGTGGTCTCGTAAAACTAGGTCAACATGCATAATATAAATAAAAGATAAAGGATGATGCAATCGTCATTGCACCCAAGTCATTCTTGGACGCTCTGTTTAACAATATACATAAATAAGAAAATAAATGACAGAAATAAGACATGCATATGTGGATGTAAATAAATAGTAGTAGTGGCAAGGTATACTTGCCTGTTATGTCCATGCTGAGTTGAGATCCCAAAGTTTAACCAAGATATATCCATGAACCAACAATCTATGACAATCATGAATATCTACCAAGTCCAAAGAACATACAACTAAATATCATACATAAATATAATTACAAACAACCACTACTAAGTAGGAAGGTGGGATTAAAATAGGTCGTCTATCATTTATGTCACCTAAGCCATTTATTAGTTATAACATCTAGAACTAAGTCAAATTAGTCTTCTGTAATCAATATTTATTATTAAAATTCTGAATTATAAGTTATACCTAAACATAAATCATGTTTGCAAGTTTAGGATTCGTGGCACGCAAATCAAGGTATTCCGTTGACCAAAAAGTCAAATAACTGAAATTCTGAATTTGGGTGTGGAATCCTGTAGATTTCAGTGCTAATGAATATTGGAATCGACGGTTTCACAAAATCATAAGCCTGTAAAGAGTTATGGCCAATATGGCGCACATATGAGAGTTTTTGGTGGTTTTTCTAGTAAATTTTAGGTTGCACGAATTTTCCAGAATAGTAAACTAGAATATTAAATTCTGTAAAAAAAAATAGGTCATGTTTCATTGTGTCAGATTTTCTAAACTTCAAACGGATCGTGATTCCGAGTTCGGGATCTCCCAAAATCTCGAACACACAGAAACATGTTAGATTTTGGACAACCGACACTCCACAAATTTTACATAATTTTTTGTACATAATTATTAAAAATATATTATATATTATGGAATCTAACCTCAAGACGGTTCCAACGCAAGAAACAGGGATATGTTTGGAGTCCGGAGCTAGGAGATATGGCTTCTCGAAGTTAAAGTAGACCCTAGATGAAAACATCCACAAACCTCTCTCTCTCCTCTCTTAAATTCGGCGAAAATAAGAAACCCTAAACACCTCTACAAATATATATATAGGCAATAGCTTACCGGTGGGCTAGGAGGGTATGGTTAGGGCTGACTGTGCATGTTGACTGTGTATTTAAATAGGTTTTAATATCAAAATTTTATTTATTAAGCAGTTTTAACCTAATTAACTCCAAATAAATATATAAAAATATCAAAAAATTCTAAAAAAAATTCAGAAAATATAAAATAGCATAAACCCTAGAAAAATATTTGGAGCCATTTTATGGTCATAGAATTCTACCATAAATTCTAAAAGTCTTAGAAAATTAGTTATTAGCCTATTTTAAAACCAAATAAATTCAAATAAATTCTAGAAATTCTAAATAAATTACAAAAAATATAGTTAAGCATTTTAACCCTAAAATAAATATTTGGTAGAAAAATATGCAAGTATGTTCTCACAGTAAATCATGGAAGCCTTAGAAAATTATGTTTTATAGGTTTTAAATACCCAAAAATTCTAGAAAATTCAAGAAATTCTAAAATAGCCTGAAAATAATTCTAAATATGTATTTATACAAGTAATTAAATCAAAGAAGTTATTTTATAATTAACCAACAAAATAGCCAAAAGAAATTAATAATTTAATAATAAAATATTAAAATTATAAATTATAAATTTGGAGGTATAGAATAATAGAAACATAAGCCGCTACGCTAGCACGAGTCTAAAGGGTTAGTGCGAGGATTAAAATCATGCAGAGGCATATAGTGCGACGTAATCGATAAGATGAGAAGTGTAAACATGTGAAGCAGTGTACTACGAAAAGTATATAATGATCCACTCGAAGAATTAGCGGAGTCTACTTGCACGAAGCTAAAGTAGCATGTGAGGGTCCAAATATAAGCCAAATTTTATTTCCATGTTCTAACACAAGCAATACAAGATGAGATTATTTTCTTAGCTAGGTGTGTTGTATTCTTATTAGCATGCAAGGGGTGATTTGCCTAGTGTAAAGCCCCTAATATTTTAAAATTTTATTTTAAGTATTTATTAAATTATTGAATTTCTTTAAAGTATTTTCATAGTTAAATAGAAAAAAAAATTATTACTTATATAAATACTCATTTAGAATTATTCCACAAAATAATTTATATTTATTTTTAGAGTCTTGCTAAAGGGTATAGATTTTCTGGAATTTATTTTGGTATGCAAATATTCTTTTTGAATTTTTATATAGTCTCGTCTATATATGTAAATATATGTGAATAAATAATAATAATAATAATAATAATAATAATAATAATAGTATTAATAATAATGGTAATAGTAATCATAAAAAGAAAAAGAAAAGAAAAGAAAAGGATAATATAAAAAAACCTAAACCCTAATCTATTCCCTAAACAAAATCCTAACCTAATAACTAAACTAATCCTTAAACTAAAACCCCCCTCTTCACAACAGCAGCCCCCACGACCCAGCAGAACCTCCCGCTCTCCCCATCTCTCTCTCTCTCGGTATATATATATATATATATATATATATATATATATATATATATATACACATTCAACCGAAACCCTAACCATAATACCCTACCCAGTCGCCGGCTGACCTCCGAGCCCCCCCCCCTCTCGACGTCGCAGCTCGCTGCGCCGCCACAGCCGCTGGCGACCGCCGCCGTCCGCCCGCGCGCGCGCGCATGTGGACAGCCCGAGCCCATCTTCAAGGTATGATATCTCTCTCATCTCTCGTTCTTTTCTCGAGCGGTTTGTCCGTGTACGTTCACAACCTAACCCTCTAGGTTTTTCCTTCAAGCGGGACGAGTTTTTGTTTCCTGGAATTGGTCGAAAAATCGACCGAAAATGACCGAAAAACTGACCAAAAGTCCAGAAACTTCAACCCAAACCCCCATGTTCATGCCTAATTTGCAACCAACTTGTTTAATATTTTCAAAAACTAATTGAAGAGTTTTCTTCTCAATATAACCGAGAATTTTTCTGTTCTTTTAGTTTTTATTAATTCATTTTATGTGTTAAATTATTCGGCCTCCAAAATTACCAAAAACTTCATTTTTCAAAACTAGGATTTTATGATACGGAGTGCGCTCCGCCAAACGGGACCGCCTCGTCGCGTACCAATTGCACCGAAAGGTGCGTATGATATATTCTAACGTGTGGACTTTCACGAAAGTTGGTTCGGATGTATGTGCGTGTCGAAATCAACCCGTATACGTAAAAAGTCCCCGTATCGTGACTTTTGTAAAACACCATCTCATTTTGTGTACGCTCGTCAGAATGCGACAAAACTTGCGCCATTGGATTCGTGGTATCACGCTGGTCCTGTGATCCAAGTTTCACACGATTCTGAGACAGTTGACCAAGCCGCCTATTCGTGGGCCCCACGGTTTGACTTTAAAGACGAATTTGTGATCGGCTCATCGGAATCCAAAATTGGACATATCATTGAGTTCGTATCGACATTTAAAATTTTTTGACCTATAATTTATTCTATTTAGAGACCTTTACCTCTGGCACGCATTTTGGTGCAAAGTGGGCCACATGTGGACCACGCTTTGACCCAAAATTACCGTTTTGCTCCTGTGTTTAAATTGGACGAAAGGGTAGTATTTTTCTAGCTATCTTGCTTATTCTGGAAATATTGATGATATTTATTTCAGCATCCGGAGACGTTCATTCTGATGCCATAGTTTCTGATCCATTGTGCCTGACGTCTGGACTCTTACACTTTACAACTTTCTTGTCAGGCAAGAAACCTCGCCAAATTGCTTATAGTACTTTGCATGCTTATCATATTTTTATATATTTATTATATATGTGTTTTGTTTCAGTCATAATTATATACTATATATATGTTGACACACACTTGACACATAGTATCATGGGAGGGGAGGACAATCAGTAGGCGTATGGGCGACCCACTCTGGTAAACCGTAGTAACTAGCACGCACTACGGGAGTTATGTCATAATGGTCGCTATCCTTGCGGTATGTCGGCTGATGGTGTCACGATGGTCGCTACCCTCGCGGTATGACGGCTGATGATGTTCATGGACGTGTGTGTGAGTTGTGAGATAGATAGAGTATCCTACACCTACCCATACGTCGAAAGGTTGTCCTCACTATGCATTTTTATATAGATTGTCTAGTACAGCGTACTTATATATTTTCTGTCTATTATGCATGTTTTACTGTATTCAATTGGCATGCTTCTATGTATCTTGTTACGTCCCTCTGAGGACCTGGTCCCTTTCTAGGTGTAGACGATCATGACTATTTGTAGGAGCACGGATCAGGACTTGCTACTTATCTCTCTTTTGAGGATGTCTTCTCTTCGAGCTTTATTGTTCACTAGATGTACTTATTTTATTTCTCTTATATTCTAGTTGGTAGTGGATTTGTCTCCACCCAACTACTTGTTCTTATCAAGCATTTTATACTTGATTCAGTTATATAGTTAATTTGTTATTTAATTTTGTGGATGAGATCTAGTTATGCCCTGAACTTATGATAATATATATACCACATGTGAGTTAATATTCATATTACAACGTACGTGTGTATTATGGTATCCATATATTGGAGTTGCCATATACATACGACTGGCATGCTTACGTATTCCTGGTCCTACGTATTTTGGTACTGGGGCGTGACATATTTTTGTGGTGGCCCATACAGGTCGAGAGTATATTGTCTCGATTACGTTACTGTACCGAGCAAGTCTGCGCATAGGATTAGAGTATATGATCTCATCCACATATTTAATCACCACCCTTGATTCCATTTCGCATTATTATTTGATTGTTTGCATTGCATCTTGCTTGATCCTTTCACAACGTTAATCTTATCTTTTCTTTTGTGCTTGATAGGGGTTAGGAAGATGACTTGTACTAGGTATATACACTCTATTATTCAATAATACTATTAGTTAAATTTTTGTAAGTTGGATAGTATGCCTCATAACCTAGTATCACATAGCCCTTTTGACCCATTAATGAAGTGTAATTGAATGACACCCACTGTAGGCTTGTATAAGAAGATAGTGTTTATCCAGACTGTAGAACTTAGAGGCCCATACCCCCCATTTGGTCGACTAGAGACTTAGACAAGGAGTTAGTATGGCAACTGTAGAGGCACAACACCGGTCTTCTTAGTGAACTTAAATTATTTTGTACCTTCCTTCATCATAATCCAGCGTACTTATATTTTCTGGACTACCTCCGCTTATGTTGCTATTTTATAGCCTAGTTTTGCAAGCTTATTCTTTTATCGAGCTTGTTCATGACATATGTGTTATTGGGGATGCCTACTAATATATTGTCTAAATAAGAATTAATGTATTACGGTCTGATCAACCTTAATGCACTTGGTTCGCTCTTCGCATGACTACTTTACGTGGATTGAGATATAGTTGACTCAGCTTGTTAGACGAATATACTTGCCCTTTATACATGTCTGAGAATATCGTATCGGTTACATAACTGTACTGATATGAGCATGTGAATAGAAATTTACCAAAATAGGATCTCATCCGCAACTGCCCTTACAACTCTCTCTTTAAATTCTTTAATCGCCCTGAACCTCGTACTTGTATTCTATCATCTCCTCCTTGAATTCTTTATTATTGTTTTTCGTCTTCCCCTATTTCGGAAAGACAAATGCTCGTGCTTAATATAAGTTTGATACACGAAGAGTACTAGATATACCCTATAGGCCAATCACATCACTTTGTGACTATCTTTTGTAATTAAGGGCATATCACATGTGATATATTGGGTGTTAAAATTTTTGAGGACATGTTGATATTTTAACAAGATGGCATACCCACGATGCTAATGGATGACACGAGTAGCAGTAGTAGTATTCTCTTTCCTATCACCATCTCGTCCTCTTAGGTGGCTCATCTTCTCTTCCATATCCATTCCTTATCCTATGCTTAATTCTTCCTATCGTAGTTGCATCTTTTCGTGCCATCCTAAATTATTTAATTTACTTCAACCTCACCCTTATTTTGTTAAGAGATTCCAGACAAATATCCCAAAAACTTTCGACCCAATGAATAAATTCGTCTTACAACCTAGACAATAGCCTCAAAAGACTTTGAGTACTAGTAAAATTCTTGTAAGTTGGGTAGTGAAGACGAGTTAGAGGATAAAAGAATAGTGTACAGACAATAAGAGAGGAAGGTGTTAGGATGGCTGACCATAACCTTTTAGGAAGCGCTGCAAGCTAGCAATAAAGTGTTAATAGCTATAGTGATTTATTACGAATATGGGTTAGTGTTAATTTCGAGGACGAAATTATTGTAAGTTGGGTAGAATGTAAACCCCCAAAAATTATTGTAAGTATTTATTAAATTATTGAATTTCTTTAATGTATTTTCATAGTTAAATAAAAAAAAAATTATTACTTATATAAATACTCATTTAGAATTATTCCACAAAATAATTTTTATTTATTTTTGGAGTCTTGCTAAAGGGTATAGATTTTCTGGAATTTATTTTGGTATGCAAATATTCTTTTTGAATTTTTATATAGTCTCTTATATATATGTAAATATATGTGAATAAATAATAATAATAATAATAATAATAATAATAATAATAATAATAGTAATAATAATAATAATAATAAATAAAATAATAATAATAATAATAATAAAAAGAAAAAGAAAAGAAAAGGATAATATAAAAAAAAAACCTAAACCCTAATATATTCCCTAAACAAAACCCTAACCTAATAACTAAACTAATCCTTAAACTAACCCCCCTTCACAGCAGCAGCCCCCACGACCCAGCAGAACCCCCCGCTCTCCCCATCTCTCTCTCTCTCTCGGTCTATATATATATATATATATATATATATATATATATATATTCATTCAACCGAAACCCTAACCCTAATACCCTACCCAGCCGCCGGCCGATCTCCGACCCCCCCCCCCCCACGACGTCGCAGCTCGTCGCACCGCCGCAGCCGCCGGCTACCGCCGCCGTCCGCCCGCTCACGCGTACGCGCATGTGCACAGCCCGAGCCCATCTTCAAGGTATGATATCTCTCTCAGCTCTCATCCTTTTCTTGAGCGATTTGTCCGTGTACGTTCACAACCTAACCCTCTAGGTTTTTCCTTCAAGCGGGACGAGTTTTCGTGCCCTGGATTGGTCGAAAAATCGACCGAAAAATGACCGAAAAACTGACCAAAACAGTCCAGAAACTTCAACCCAAACCCCCATGTTCATGCCTAATTTGCAACCAACCTATTTAATATTTTCAAAAACTAATTGAAGGATTTTCTTCTCAATATAACAAGAATTTTTTTGTTCTTTTAGTTTTTATTAATTCGTTTTATGTGTTAAATTATTCGGCCTCCAAAATGACCAAAAACTTGATTTTTCAAAACTAAGATTTTGTGATACGGAGTGCGCCCCGCCAAACAGGATCGCCTCATCGTGTACCAATTATACCGAAAGGCGCATATGGTATATTCTGACGTATAAGCTTTCGCGGAATTTGGTTCGTGTGTGCGCGTCGGAATCAACCCGTATCCGTAAAAAGTCTCTATATCGCGACTTTTGCAAAATACCACCACATTTTGTGTACGCTCGTCAGAATACGATGAAACTTGCGCCATTGGATTCGTGGTATCACGTTGGTCCTGTGACCCAAGTTTCACGCAATTCTGAGATAGTTGACCAAACTGCCTATTTGCGGGCCCTACGGTTTGACTTGAAGGGCAAATTTGTGATCGGCTCACCGGAATCCAAAATTGGACATACCGTTGAGTTTGTATCGACGTTTAGAATTTGTTTGACCTATAATTTGTCCCATTTAGAGACCTTTACCTCTGGCATATATTTCGGTGCAAAGTGGGCCACATGTGGACCCCGTTTTGATCCAAAATTATCGTTTTGACCCTGTGTCCAAATTGGATGAAAGGGTAGTATTTTTCTAGCTATCTCACTTATTCTGGGAATGTTGGTGATGTTTATTTCAGCATCCGGAGATATTCATTCTGATGCCATAGTTTCTGATTCATTGTGCCTGACGTCTGGACGCTTACACTTTGCAGCTTTCTTGCCAGGCAAGATACCTTGCCAAATTGCTTATAGTACTTTGCATGCTTATCATATTTTTATATATTCATTATATATGTGTTTTCTTTCAGTCATAATTATATACTATATATATGTTGACACACACTTGACACATAGTATCATGGGAGGGGAAGACAATCAGTAGGCATATGGGCTACCCACTTTGGTAAACCGTAGTAACTAGCACGCACTACGGGAGTTGTGTCGCGATGGTCGCTACCCTTGCGGTATGTCGGCTGATGGTGTCACGATGGTCGCTACCCTCACGATATGACGACTGATGATGTTCATGGACGTGTGTGTGAGTTGTGAGATAGATAGAGTACCCTACACCTACCCATACATCGAAAGGTTGTCCTCACTATGCATTTTCATATAGATTGTCCAGTACAGCGTACTTATATATTTTCTGTCTATTATGCATGTTTTACTGTATTCAATTGGCATGCTTTTATGTATCTTATTACGTCCCTCTGAGGACCTGGTCCCTTTCTAGGTGTAGACGATCATGACTATTTGCAGGAGCACAGATCAGGACTTGCTACTTATCTCTCTTTCGAGGAGGTCTTCTCTTTGAGTCTCATTGTTCACTAGATGTACTTATTTTGTTTCTATTATATTCTAGTTGGTAGTGGATTTGTCTCCACCCAACTACTTGTTCTTATCAAGCATTTTATACTTGATTCAGTTATATAGTTAATTTGTTATTTAATTCTGTGGATGAGATCTAGTTATGCCCTGAACTTGTGACAATATATATACCACATGTGAGTTAATATTCATATTACAGCGTACGTGTGTATTATGGTATCCATATATTGGAGTTGCCATATACATACGGCTGGCAGCTTACGTATTCCTGGTCCTACGTATTTTGGGACTGGGGCGTGACACCTAGCGACTAGCATGTATCGTCCATATTTTTAAGTGTACAGGCTAAGCAAAGACAGGTTCATCGTAGACACCCACCTTAGTGATGATTAGCCTCGGTCGAGCGATACTCCGAGTGCGTCTTTGAAAATCTAAGTCTGGATTCTTGAAGGGCCAAGTCTGAATTCTTTTGCCTCAAGCAACTTTTCTCGCAGAGCAAGACGGGACAGATCGTTACACTTGTGCTGTTTGAATCGGCTATCCGCATTAATGCAGAGCGGGTCGTTACAATTATCATATGCGTGGTTTACTCTATTGTTTATATTTTCTTTGCATGAATTATTAAAAAGAACCTAGACAACTAGAAAGATCATCTAATAATGCTAGCTTCACTTGTATACTTAGTGTGGATTTCTAGGTGAGTTTGGCCACGGTCGCTCACCAGTACATGTTGTAGTAGTGAACCACGTTTGTGGACAATCTCCAGGTTCTGATAACAAGAGTTTGGCGAGCATTTTGAAGCTTTAGGAGGGCATCCCTTCAAGCAGAACCGTGCCCGTGCTGCTTCCATAACTTCCCTCTCCTAGGTAAGCTCTTTTGTTAGGTATTTTATTTTGGTCCTACTAAAGGGATATGATGTTTGGGCATTGTGGCTAGTTTTGTGTTTGTAAAAAGAGTTGTAAGACATCTATGGCATATTTTGTAATCAGCCAAGCTAGTACTTTGTAATCCAATTTTAAGTATTCAATAAAGAAAGTATTTTGTGTTTCTATCAAATGTGTTCAAACTTTGGTTCTCTGCAATTTAAATTTTGTGCTTCTACATATATATATTTTTGTCTAACTTGTGTTTTGTGCAGGTACTATGCCTTGTGCAAGTGCAACTTAGGCTTGCATGGCATCACGTCCAAGCGAGGACGAGCGGCCCTTATGGGATCGGGCGTGATAGTTTGCGCTCGACTATCCCATTCTGTTCATGAGTATAAGGACATGACTACTGAAAAGGGTGACGTGAGATTGAAAAATAGATCTCATTGTAGTGAAGAGATACTCACAAGAACAATCAGAGCAAAAAGTTCTAATCCTAACATTGAAATGAGTAGTAAACCTCATATAAATGGTAGGGAGTTCAGAATGGTGACGCATAAGATAGATCAAAGTATAACGAGGGTAATCATCAATAAAGCTCACGTAATAAAGAAAACCACATATATATGGGATAGGAGCAGGTCCTCATATGTCATAATGAACTAATTCAAAAATACTATTTGATTTAGATAAACTCTTAGGAAAAGGTATGGCTATATGTTTTGCCAACTTACAGTCCGTACATGCGGATAGAGGAAAGAAAGAACCACGTCCAAGAGCTCCACTATGAAATAAAGTCTTCATATGTGACTCTGAAATATAACCTAAGCGTCTGTGCCATAAGTCGGCAGCAGACGTGACGATAGTAGCATGACTAGAACTCAATGGTTAAGTTGATGGAAGATGAAGAAACTCTAAGTGGTACAATCGCCCATTCCTATGAGCACAACCAATCGTCTGGCTCGTATGAGGATCATTCACAGAACATGTGAGAGAATCAAAAATAACAATAAACCCACTCTCACAAAGGCTACTAACTGATATGAGGTGTAAAGTAAGATAGGGAACATGTAAAACAAAAGGAAGACTCAAGGTGTCGAAAATAATGAAACCAGATTGAGAAATGACCAACTGGGAACCATCAGCTGTGTGTAAAGAGGGAAAGTGGGATTGTAAATATGTAATACTAGATAAGAGACTAAGATCAGAAGTGTAAGACCCCTCTATTTTTAAATATTTATTTAATAATTAATACAAATAATAAATAGAGGAATTTTGAATAAATAAAATATAAGAAATATTTTAAAGGAAATATTTTGGTTTAACTATAGAAAAAAAAAAGTTTCAAAAAAATACAAAAGAAAGAGAGAGAGAATTGAAGAAGGAAAAGAAAAACAAAATAATAATAATAATAATAATAATAATAATAATAATAATAATAATAATACATATATGAATAGTACCATCTTCTCAGAAATAGGACCCATCCATGATCGGCGATCCTATGCTTCGCTGCGAGCCACGCAACCAGATCCCAGCGAGCGGACACTCACGAGCGACCCATCGTAAGCCGTCCCCGACCATCCAACGGCGACCACGATGCCGGCGCACCACCCTGAACTGCCGGACATCAGAGACCTCTGTTCTGACAGAATACAACCAGGTAATCCTCTTCGAAGACCTATTTCTCTTCTATTACTCGATCAAATTTTGATCTACTTGAACCTATGTGTAGGCTAGTTATTCCCCCTTCAACTTACATTAGATAGTTCAAATTAAATCATATTAAAAAGTAGTGAAAATTGGACTGGAAATGTCGAAAAAAAAAAAGACTGAAACCTATAGTTGTACTTGACAGTTTCTAATCAAAATCCCCTTAATAGGAAGGCTATTTTCTATCAGACCTCAAAGTATTTTCCAAAAATAATTGAACCGACTTGTAGACAACCCGAACAGCTTCGCAACAATATATATTTTGTACAGAATTGTTCATTGAATCTATATTAAAATCCTTGATGAAAATCATGAAAAAATTGTTTCTAAAACTTTGAAAATCTTCGATACGGGTCCGTCCCGCCAAACGAGACGACTTCGTCGCGTACCAATTGCACCGAAAGGCGCGTATGGTCTTTTCTGATGTGTGAGATTTCGCGGAACTTGATTTGGACGTGTGTGGACGCTGGAGTCAACCTGTATCAGTCGAAAGTCTCCCATATCAGTATTTTACAAATTATACCATTAGTTCGTGGGCACTCATCGGATCATAACGGAACTTATTTCATTGGACTCATAGCGTCTGACTTGTCCTGTGACCCGAGTTTCTATCGATTCTGAGTCAGTCGACAAATTACCGTTTCGTGGGCCCCACGATTCGACTTGACGAGCGATTTTGTGATCGGCACATCGGAATCCAAAACTAGACTTACCGTTGAGTTCATATCGTTGATTAGGATTTGTTTGATCTATAATATGTCCAATTTAGAGATCTTTAACTTTGGCATATTTTTTCGGTGCAAAGTGGACCACATGTAGACACCGCTTTGATCCAAAATTATCGTTTTAGTCCATGTGTCAAAATTGGACTTATGGATAGTCAATCCTAGCTATTTCACTCATTCTGGAAATGTTGGTCATGTCTATTTCAGTATCCGGGGATGTTTGTTCAGCTTCCACATTTTTTGTGTTCGTTGTGCCTGATGTCTTGTGTCGTTTCAGCACCAAATAACTACCAAGCAAGTATACATTGCCACGATTATGGTTTATTTACATTCAGTTATGCATGTTTCATTTCTTTCATATATTTTCTTATTTATTTATATTATTATTATACCGCGCATCTAAGAAATAATTGGGTACAACGATGGAGTGCGTCGTTTATTTGTCTTTCTATTTTTATTATGCATATTGACTTAGAGTTAAGAGACTTTTCCATGATTTTGAGACATCATTATGTTTTATTTTGCAATGACACATGTGTTTCACGAGTGTGAGTCTCATGTAGATCACGAACTTACGTATTGACTCATCATTAGTACTTATGGAACGTGCGATAGGAAATAACTGCTAATAGATATATATACTAGAAGACTTAGCAGTTATTAGAGGTATTGCATCGTGGATACGACATGGATAGAGCATTGGGTGGGGAGGATAATGAGTAGGCACATGGGCTCCTTTGCACATTCTCTTTTGTAATCCGTACGCTCCGCCGAAGATGCATGGTGAGATGACCCTTATATTATTTACAGGCGGCCTTTGACGATTAAAAAATGTTATGCTTTGATGGCCCCTGTTCCCCGAGGGAACTATGTTGATCCTATTTTTAGCTAGACAGCTCATGCGTTGGAAAGTTATTCTCAAAAGTGTATTTCATATATAACGGTTATGAGACCTTTTGGATGTTTATTTTCAGTATTTTGTGGCATGTTGTTATTGTATCTTGTTACGTCCCTCTGATGACCTGGATCCAGATATTTTTCCAGGTGTAGACGATCATGACTATTCGCAGGAGCGTGGACCAGGACTTGCTACTTCATTCTCTTTCAAGAAAGTCTTTCCTTCGAGCCACTCTGATCATTAAATGATGTACTTATTATATTTTCTTTTATTTTGTTATAGAGATCGGACTCTATTCTTAATCTTATTTGGTAGTGGTTTGTCTCCACCCAACTATTAGTTTCTTTCAACTATTTTATATTTGGTTCATTGTCATATCTGATTATGTATTTCTATTTGCTTTTGTGGATGAGATTAGTTGTACCCATTGACTATCATTATCTGAGATATTATTATACAGCTTACGTGTGTATTCGTGGGTTCCATATATTGGAGTAGCCTACGTATACATACGGCTGGCATGCTTGCGTATACCTGGTCCTACGTATTTGGGGCTGGGGCGTGACAAGAAGTCATCGATGCTTCCATGCAATGATCTATTAAAATATGCTACTCTCTGACCCGCGTCCCTTTACGCGAGGCTGATGTTGGCGTGGGTGAACTGCACATCCCCGTTGACGGACATCTTGACCACCTTCTTGTTGGCCTTGAGCTTGAGGTAGACAGATTTGATCCTCAATCGGCAACCCCGATCAAGCAGAGTGTGGACGATGGCTTCCGGTCGTCAAAAGAAAAATCTATATTGTTCAGCGCACAGGGTAGCTCAGCGTGCGATACAGCTTGGTTTTGTTGGCACGATGGGTAGCATAAGAGATAAGACGGTGTTTGTGAAGCTAATCAACAATATTGATTATTTGAAAGAAATCCTAGGTTCTGATACCATGAAACAAATAAACAATATTAATTTTATTAATAGATGATATTAAAGGCAATACAACTACGAATATATATAGAGAGAGAACGTATCCATATCCGGATAGATGTAGGAGAAGAGATATGTACCCATACACACTGACGGAGCATCAGCTGGGGCTGTAGTCCGGGCTTAAACAAATACAAAAGGTTTTTATTAGGGACTAACTAGTACTTGTAGCTCTGTTGGTAGTGTGGTTGTGTGTGGAACGGAAGATCCTTGGTTCAAGTCATGTGTTACGTTGTGTGAATATTCATATGTGTTTTCATAATTTTGTTTATTTTTTGAGTCTGTCATGCTCTCAGCCCCCTCTAAATTTTTTTTTGGGCTCCGCCCTTGACCATACATGAAAAATAATCTAATACTAAATCTAACTAATATCTAATCCTAAATCTAATTATTGTTAACACAACCGAATGGTTTCACTTTCTAGTGAATAATTGTTACAAATGTTGAGATACATAACATATATGAGCCAACTCATAATCTTTAGGTAAACAAAATATCACAATACTAATGATTCTGTCTTTCATTTATTAGTCAGGATTAAACAGCCAGGGGATTTTTATACCTGATACCCACGAAGCAAGAACACTACACAAATCAGCTTCTTATCGGACATGATACAGTACAATAGGACACGTTAAAGTAGATGTTGTGGCGCATCACAATACCTATCGAGCATAGAAAATGAGTTGGTAACTTGTACAAACATGAGGTTTCATATATGTCTCTCTGATGATAGATAGACATACAGAAAGCTATTGACTTGATGATAAGGAAGAGATAATCAGTTAGCATGAAACCTTATTGGCTTCATCTGACTTGTGAGCACTAGAATAGCAGAAAGAGGCTCTACTCACATGATAATTCATCTTGTCCAATATGCTTGCTATTGTTCACACATTTTTACATAGAAGGAAAAAAAGAGTATATATATATATATATATATATATATATATATATATATATATATATATATATATATCCCTTCTTGTTTTCATTCTTCTGGTGCCTTAAGTTTGACAATTGAGAAAGGTTGGTGGGAGTGCCTTCATTAGGGGGGGTGGTCTTCTATCTGTAGTACCGGAAGTCACAAGCACCCATGTATAATTTCGGGAGCTACTAGGAAGCTCTTATGCAGTTTGGGAAGAGGGTAGCTTCATCTGTATTTGCCATTTGGCTTTTCCTTCTTTGCTAAATATTAAAGTTTGATATAAATATGCTTATTATATATCTCACTTTAGCATGTTGCATTTGTTTAGGAACATTTGTTAATTAACATATGCTACCATTTATTCTTTACATCTCCCTTGCTAAGTAGCAAGAACATTAAACTTCATATTTGTCTTAAGTAGGCTCACTGACATACAAAACTTCCCCATATTATTTCATTATATGGAGTTCTCTGTCACTAAAGTATATAAGGTTACTAACATCTGATATTGCTAAAATCTAGATCTCTTTTACTTTACTATTAAATGTTTGTTAAAGTGATAGTCGGAAACTTGAAATCAAAGTTAACAAAGATGTATCCTGATGGTGTACGACTGAATAACATTTTTCTATATACTGAAACTTTACCGTAACTCATAGATATGATTCCATAAAACTACATAATAGGAAGTAATACCTAAAATTAACGGATATATAATCCCGAATGATTGTCCCAACTCATTAAAAAGTTAGAATATGCCGGTCATTTCAGAAGGTAAGCACAATGTGGCAGTTTAACCATCTTTGTCAAGTAAGTTATGCTTCTATGCTATGTTGTGACCCAACGCATACGTCAAGATCACTTGGGTTTAAAAAAGTAGGTTGTTTACCATCTTTTTGCATGCATATCATGAGTAGGTCAATGACCTAATCTTGGGTTTAATGTGCTAACTATAATTTTCTATTATACTTTGGAGAAGCCTAGAAAGAGTACAAGCTGAAGCTATAATGACCTTTGCTAATTGCCATATCATTTATATGAGCCAATTCCAGAGTTTTCAGACTACCTGCGGCTTTGTAGCTAGTGTATTTTTCTAAATTTGGATTGTGATACAGTTCGTTTCTGTTACAGACTTCAGAGATGTTGAGGGAGGAGCATGAGAAAAGGTCTAAGATACTGAGAAAATTGGAGGTGAAGGGAGTGGTTGCCACCTTATCGAGTCATTGTTGTTGATATAAATAATGTGATAGGTAATGTTCGAGTATAATATGCTTTTATGAGCAGACAACATGATGTTCTAATACTTGTCCCATGTCTTCCTAGTATATATTTCTTTCAAAGATGGCTTGCAAAAGACATAGTTGTTCCGAAAATTTTGAGAGAAGATTTGTTGTTGTTGTCGTCGTCGTCGTCGTCATCCAAATGACATAATTGTTATAAGAGCCCGGCTATACACACCCCATCCTCTACTTAACACATCATATATTAAATTAAATAAAATATATATATATATATTAAAAGACATGATTACTCATATTCCAAACACCCTCACCTAATATAACTTCTAAACACACCCCAAAATTAAATTTCTCTCTTATATCCAATAAACATCTTCTTCTTCCTCTTTTTCAAAGTTTCAAACTCACTCTAAACCCAAAAAATCCTAGAAATCCTACATTGTTTTGTGAAGAAAAAAGTACCATGGAGCATCAAAAAATACTTGGAAGTAATAATGTAAGTTCTATCATTACGTTTTTTGTGGTTTTAAGTAGTGTATGAAAAGATTTCGTGTGCTAAAAAAACAAAAATTCTGCGATGAACACGACAAATACAGGTAGAACGGAGCACTGTCCGTTCGATCTGACCTGGCCTATAATTAGAGTGAATGTTCAACTTACAGGGGCCGAACTGTACATATAGTGCTCGACTTACGTAGGCCGAACAATACATATAGTATTCGACTTACGTGGGCCGAACAGTACATATAGTGTTTGACTTGTACTCGTCAAACTGTTGATGTGGAGTTCGATTTTGTCTGGTCGACAGTGTATTTTTTCATTTCCGTCATATTTTTTCGCTGAACAATATATTTATTACGTGATTTTTGTATATTTTTTACAGGAAAATACTTCAAATGACACCGAATTGAGCACTATTAACCGAATGGAAGAACATCAGGCGACAGATTTGAACCTCATCATCAATCCCATGTATGAACTAATAGATTTCTCAGAAGAATTTCGGACGGATGAGATATTTAAAATCGTGAATCGTTGGTGAGTTGGGCATATATGGTAGAAAACCGGCATAATATGGTCATTTTGATTAGACGATCGGATAGCGGGGATAGTGGAAGGCAAGCTCGAATATTTTTGGGTTGTGAGCGTGGTGGTAAATATCAGTCGCCTAAGTCGAAAGTTGCTCGAGAAAATTCGGCGAACATTGAAAAGAAACTAAGACAAGAAAGGCTTACTAGCACAAAAAATGTGAATGTCCGTTTCTTTTGAAGGGGGTACAATTCAATGACATAGGACAATGGTCATTAACGGTTATATGCGGCTCACATAATCACCCAATGGGACGATATTTGGTAGGACACTCATTTGCCGGTTGACTAACACCCGTTGAAGATCAACTTGTTAAAGACTTGTCAAATAACAATACGAAACCGAAAGATATATTGAGCATGTTGAAGGAAGATTTTACTGAGAATGAGTCGACGTTGAAGACAATTTACAATGCTCGGCAAAAGCATAGAGTTGTCAAGCATGGAGGCCGATCTCAAATGAAATACTTATTGGGGAAGTTGGATTTAGAAAAGTACCAATATCTGGATAGGAGATGTGAGCAAACGGATAGGGTGAATGATCTTTTTTATGCTCACCCGACTAGTGTGGACTTATTGCGTGCCTTTTTTGATGTTTTATTGATGGATTGTACCTACAAAACTAACAGGTATAGGATACCACTTTTGGAAGTGGTTGGGGTCACACCAACAAATATCACATTTTCTGTGGCATGCGCTTATTTGGAGGCCGAGCGCGAAGATAATTATAGATGGGCGCTTACTATGCTTAAGGATTAATGGACCAATCATGCTTACCAAGGGTGATTGTGACTGATCGTGAGATCGCACTGATGAATGCTATAAGCGTTACGTTCTCTAGCTCCACACACTTGCTATGTCGGTAGCATATTAACAAGAATATTTTGGCCAACTGCAAGAAATTATGCCATCAAGAATTGGATAGAGCCCTATAAAGAGAGATCCGTCTTGTGTTGGACTAACAATGTGATGCATTTCGAGAACACGACAACTAGCAAGTACGTATCTTTAAAGGATATATGTATATAAATGTTTATTACCTTATAAAGTACGATTTTGACTCTATGAATTTTAACTCACAGGACGGAGAGTGCGCATGCAAAACTGAAAAAACAACTAGGCGAGTTAATCTACTTTTGAGATCATGGGAAGGGATACATTCTTTGCTGATCACGTCACACAACAAAGTGAAGGCCTCATTTGAGATAAGACTTAATGTGGAACCCCATTGTTATAGTTCTTCCATTTTCAAGATCATTCGAGGATTGGTGTCATATCATGCTCTTGGTAAGATTTTTGACGCGATGAAGGGTATAGATAATACCGGTGTAGATTCCCTCCTTTGTGGTTGTATGTTGAAGAGGACTTGCGGGTTATCTTGTGCACATGAACTTGCAGAGTTGAAACGGGATGGTCAAGTTATCCAGCTTGAGATGGTTGACAAATTTTGGAGGAAGTGAGGATGTTGGATTGTGAACCCTCGAAGACAAACAGTAGAGTTGATGCTGATATCCGAAGCCGTTGGGTGGAGACCGTGGGTGATATTAATTTTATGTTTTAATCGGCTACCGATTCCCAAAGGTTATTGATGCGGAAAAGACTTCGGAAGATATCAATCCTTAAACATCTTCGTTGCTTGAACCGGTAGTCAACACACGTCCTCGTGGTAGGCCAAGCAAAATAAAAATTCGTACTTCAAATTCAACGAAACGTGAACCAAGCAAATTTGAAATTGTTGAGTGTAAACCCCCTCACCTAGAAATATGTTATTTTAATTTCATATAATATTTAGAATTATGTTTTTTATTATTAATTAGGATTAAGTAAACAAAAGTATCATCTAAAAATATATTTCGTAGCTTTAATTTTTAGGAGTACAACATTAGCCATTATCTCCAAACAAATTTTATATGCATGATCTAGACGAGCCTACCTTCATTTATGATTATCATATCCCACTCAAACACATATTCTTGTGCTCTATTATTAATGTAAAATATTCTGGTCAAAAACTCAACTCTAGCACCTACAGTGCAACCGTTGATCATTCCAATTTAAATTGGAGATCCAATTTCGACCAATTTTTTTGACCTAATGCATGGTCGTGATCCAAACTAGGTCTAAAACATACATGTGTCCCACTCTATTGAACTTCTATGTGCTACCTACCCTCAATAGTCACAAATGACCCATTTTCTAGTCAAACGGACCAACCTAGTCAAACTAAACCGCAATGACCCGAACCTGACCCAACTGGAAGTAGTTGGACTTAACCTAGGTTGACTAAGCTAGGTTTGACCATCCATATTAAAATATCATTTCAGTTTTGGACAGCCATGGGTTTATTAAATCATTAGGGTGGAATGTGAAAGGGAAGGGGTTATAACTTGTGACACTTCCTTACCCCATTAGTAACTCCTCATCATCAAAGCCTTAAACCCCCACTTAATATCTCTCTCCCTCATTTCTCCAGCCGTCATTCACCTCTACAACTCTTTCCCTCGCAACTAGAACAAAATTTGTAACCCTAAACTCTACCTCTCCCCTAATATCTCTAAGCCTCAAAGCACTTGGAGAAATATTTTGAAGCCCCGGACAGCAGCTACGAGCCGAAGTGTCCAAATCTGGACAGATTTGTGCAAGCAGTGCACAGTCCTCCTTTTTTTTCTATTTTACTTTGGTAAGAGCTCAAACTCCACCTACTCAACCCTCTCTACATGTACTTCATATCCCTATTAAATTTTACCAACTTTCTATTCATATTTTTTATGATATTACACCAAGAACATTTACTACTTCTCATGTCTAGACTTGAATGTTATTTATGCACTTGTTGTCCTATTCACTTTACCATGATCTAAAACCCAAGTAACCACTTGCAAAACATGATTTTTACTCCAATTGTCACTAAATTTTAGAATATATAACTTTTGTTTAGGGTGTTATATATAAATATATGCATGGTTGAGACAAGATTAAATATTGTGCAACTAGTAGTGCACTTTGTCTAGGTTTTGTGCTAGCTAGTTTTATTGTTTATAAACACTATGTTAGAATGTAGAAGATGCCATGCTAGGATTTTGCACTAGTTGTAGTAGTGTTTACACACTTTCTTGGTCATTGACTAGTAAACCTTAGCCAACCTACTTAGTTAGAACCCCTAATTATTTTAGACACTAAATAACTGATATCATTGTGTAAGTTATACCCTTGATTAATTTAGACCCTAATTGTCTAATGATTAATGACGTAGAGTAGTTGTACTCTTGTGCATGCTTAGTAAACCGTGTCATAGTGACTGATTTTATGATATTATATATTTAGGCTATTGGGATCGCACGAGCGTAGATTCGAGACCAGGTTCTTTGTATTATCAGCTTAGAGTTCCAGGAAAGTGTACCTTGCCAAACTTACAGTAGATCATGTTATATTATATTCTTCTATTTCTTTCCATATATATATATACTCTGGTGATGTACCTGTTCAACCTAGGACCGTGAGACGTTGCTTAGCGTCCGAACAAGATTCGGGTGTCGACGTTGTACGCGGAGTCGTATAACGTCACTTCGAGAGTTGACTTCACGATCCTATTTTTACGTGCTTGCTTTATCAAGTACGTCAGACTGTACGACACTTGACACTATTTCATGTGATAGAATCTTTCTTGAGTTATTCATGGTAATTATGTATAGACTCACTACCAGAAAAAGTCAAATTAGCGACGTTTAAAAACGTCGCTAAATGACCAAAAAAAGCCGTTAATCACATTTAGCGACGTAATTAGCGACGTTTTAAAGAAGCCGAAACAAAGCAAGTCGCTAAAAGAAAAAATGTCGCTAAACGTCGCTATGCCGACGTTTTTTAGCGACTTAAATGTGTCGCTAAAATTAACGACGTTTAGCGACGCAACATCACTAATTAGCGACGTTAATTAACATCGCTAAATGTCGCTAATTAGCGACTTATATAGCGACGTTACAACGACGTCTTTAATGACCTGGCAATACTGTCATGTCAGCAATTTGCGACGTACAGCGACGTTTTTAGCGACTTGTTTACCGACGTCATTAGCGACGTTTATTAACGTCGCTAATTAGCGACGTATATAGCGATGTGTATACACGTCGCTAAATGTCGCTAAACGTCGCTAAAAACGCCGCTAATTTTACAGAAAAAATAAAAAAAAGAATACTGAATTGTTTCCAAACTATTATTCCTGCAGTTTATTAAATCACAATCTGTACAAATAGACCCGGAGCAACCCTCCGTTGAATTTCTGGGTTTGCCAACCCCCTTGGGTTGAACACTCAACACCGGTAAAATAACATATTTAATATGAATAATATAATAAAATTTGAAGAAAAGAAAGCATCCAGCAAATCTCATCGTAAAAAATACGGCAAATATATATCCATACATTCTCATCCTAAATAATACAAAAAATACAAATATCCAGCAACTATCTATACTACTGCGGATCTGCAGGAGGCTGACCACCGGCGCGCATGAAGGATAAGAACAGCTCATACTGGTCCCGTGGAATCGACACCGATGTCGATGGAGAAGGCAGTGACATCGGTGGAGTCTGTGTCGATGTAGGCGCACCAGGAGGCCGTACCCGCTCCAAGTCTGCGAGTCGCTGGTTGTAAGAATCCATGGTAGATAACAGCCTCGTACTGCTATGAACCATTGAATCATACATCATCGTCAGCCTCTCGCCCATCGATAGCTGTGATGCCTGCAGCTCCATGATGTTGCGGTATGTCGAGGCTCTAATATCATTTGTCAAATCCCGGAGCTCCGTGATGCTGCGGTCGAGCATATCGAATCGTGCGATGAGCGTCGGATCGTCCGCTTGCGACTGGGACCGGGACTGCTCCTCCATCCTTCGCAGCAACTCATCACGGAGAGACACAATCTGACGGTCAACGGCCTCCTGGACTCTGGCCGACAACTGTGAGGGCTGTGTGGAATGCGCAACTGTCGGGGAGGCCCTAGATGACTGCGTCGCAACCAGGGCGCCATAGGATCCCGTACCGTAGTATGTACCCCTCTAGAGACCACCAGCTGCGGTCATCCACAGGTCGTCCGCCGACGGAGCTGGAGCGGGCTGCGAGGAAGTACCAGCCTCTCCAAGTGTAGGTGCACTAGCAGTCGCCCGCTCACGCAGCCTAAGATACTCGGCCTAGAAAGATTTGGAAACTCGATAATTGCCTAAGTTATATTAAAATTAACACAAAGTAAAGTAATACTTACATAGGTCTGTGAGGCTCTCTCATCAATGAGATTTTCGTCCTTGCGATGGGTGGCCAAGAAGACGGTCACCATGTTTGCATCCTCACCCCTCTGTACCTGTTAAAAATATTTTATTTAGTACTAAACTTAAACATTTTTTCCTACTACCATTTTATGGTACTTACATTAAAATAATATATTTTAAAAGAAAAAACATACCAAACGACAAAAATGTTCCGTCATCGGAATCGAGCTACCATACCACTTGGCAACATTCCGCCTAGCCGCCTTGGCCTTCTCAGACCTTTCCTTGTAGCTCGGATCGTCGAATCTAACCCTCATCGCAGTCCACTGCTCAGGCGTGATCCAACCTTGGATCGATTTTCCAGCACGATCACGAGCCTTCTAGTCATCCAGAGCATCTCGGATAAGCTTGGCGGCAACGGTAGGAAAGAGCCGCTCGATCAACTCGGCCCGGTGCGGAGGATAGAAATACGTTTGCTACAATAAATAACTTAGTAAGTGGGTATCACGGATAAGTTATATAATATGCATAAATTAGAGGATTTATATAATATACTTTTACCTGGAAGTGCGCAAACCAGAATGCCTTCCTCTCCTCCGGAGCCTCAGAGTAGTTGATCCAAGGGCCACCGTAGTTGTTCCTCAGAAATTGGTCCAGGCATCTCTGAACCGACGATGGACGATATCTATACAGAGATAATTATTTTGATCGAAAAAGTCAATATACGATGAATAAAGAAATACACGATATATATTATGCTAAACCATCTAATTGACTTACTTTGTACCATCGGCCCAAAACTGTCATCGTCTCCTCCGGAGGTGCGCATGGAGGATCTTGCTGATGCTGGGATAACATGGGCACGACCTCCTCGACATGCTCATCTGTCCCCATGGTTCCGTCAACAGGAGGAACGCTGGACGAGGGAGTACTATCACGCCTGGAACTACTCGTCCCAACAGTCGGAGATGTGAGTGATCGATATACTGGAGTACTGGGCAACGATGATCCGGAACCAACAGTAGGCAGTACCGGAGGAGCACTCTGTCTACCTCGGGACCTCCCGAATCCTCCGCGTCGTCCTGTCATACCTGATAACAACATATGATGAATATAGAAAAACACAAATATATAGTACATCCTACAGTCAAAATGTGATGCATATCTCAAAGCATTCTACAGTCAAAATATAATACATATATTCGTTAAAATAGTACATTCTACAGTCAAAATATAGTTACATTCTACAGACAATATATTTTATTTTCAATCATCTTCAGAAAATTCATCTTGTTCGCCTTCCTCGTCCTCCTCTTCCTCTTCCTCGTCTTCACTTTCATATACTTCGTCTTCGTCTTCGTCTTCCTCTTCGAATAATTCTACATCTTCTACATTATTACTCGTGTAATGAGTAACTTCCGTTGAGTCCACATCTACAATATTTGTTACAAGAGGTAGATTGTCCTCCTGATAAGCTATTTCGTCAATGTCAAAGGTATTTCTAGCTTTAGTCTTGCATACTGCCCACCAATCCGACCTCGATGTCCCCCGTCTAGGATAAGTTGTGAAGTACACGAGCTGAGCCTGACTTGATAGGACAAATAGTTCGTAGCCTTGATATCTACGCTTGTAGTTTATATCCACAAGGCCATGCTTGTCAATTTTCCAACCTTGATCTTGAATCGGATCGAACCATTCACACTTGAATAGCACGATATTAGCAGGGTATGTGCCATAATTATATGTCAACTCCACAATCTCTCATAAGATGACAAAGAAATCATTGTCTGGATCGACGTCTTTGTAGTTCGAAGATTTGATACACAAACAACTGTTTTTCGTGGAATCAAGATCCAAAAAACTGTCTCTGATAGGAGCATTTGTTGACTTGAACCTGAACCCATTCACACAGAAACTTGGCCATATTTTAACGGCAGTAATTGGTCCCTTGGCTATATCGATCCCAAGTCGGTAACATACTTCACGTCACAGGGTTGCATAATTCGACGCCCGAGTTCAGATTCGTCTGGAGGAAGAATGTGGTGCTGAGCATCGATGCGGACAAGACCGACGAGACCGAACTACAGAGGACGGTGAAGCGTTCGGCGGAGCTGATCAAGCCCTATGGTGCGAGTGTGGCGGACTACACTAGCAAGCTAATACAAGTGTGATCCCTGGGCACTATGTCATCTACTGGGAGCTACTACTGGTCACGGACCCAATATTGACCCATGTTGGGCCAAGTGACCATGTCCTGGATGTTGGGAACACGTGCGCTCTAATACCACGTGTTGGTCGCGCAGCGGAAGAAGTGTTTGCCAACCCACCTGAGATAACCAACCAATCTACGAACACCAAGCACAGATGAAGACAAGTATATGGCGGTGACTACGTCACCTGGACAAATTCCAACATTTATAACTCAGATGAAATTACAAGATTGCAAAAAACTAATGTTGAAATCCTTTGCCCTAATAGGTTCAACCCTCTCACCACACTCAAGAAGAAAGGCAGAAGATTATAATTGAAATCACTCACCAACCCGTAGCAATCTCCCTAACCGAAGTTGACGACTTCTCGATTAGATCTCCTTCTTCCTTATGTCTTGGATGGTGAAGTCCTAAGAACAAAGCACGAACTTTCTCTTAGATTTTCTGTGAACGAGCACCCCGAATCTCCAATTTGTGCTTCTCCTTTGTGCCTCCACCCTCCTCCCTATTTATAGGATGAGAAATCTATTTTAGGGTTAGAAAACCCTAAAAATAGCCAACCATAAGATCCAGCCGTCCACTAGCATCCAACGATACAAAATATAACCTAAAAACTCCAAAACCCGAGCAGCCGCCACCGACACCGAACTCGGACCGACGTCAGTTTTGAGGTTCTGGAATATCACACCGAGTTCGGCCCGAACTCGGCCAGGGACCGAGTTCGGACCAAACTCTGCCCCCTTCAGCAAACTTAATTCCCAATAATCTTTCCCCTCCAGTCTAATGAGAGGTGTTGGCTCCATGGCTCCTCAACTGGACTCCATGCATGTCGTCCCGCGACAGAAATTCTGCTCTCTCATGCCACCGATCTCCGATCCCCCGAGTTGCTTTGCATCTTCCGTCATCTCCAGCTCCTCGACCGTCACATCGATGCTAGATGTCATGCGTAGCACCTCCTACACCACTGAGATTCTGCCTATATCGATGACACGGCCAAAACTGAAGTCTCTGATGATCAGCCTCACCGTGAGTCTTGGTTGCATGTCCCCGACTTTCGTCTTCCACCGAAACGTGTTAACGTTCCGACGAGCTTCTTCACCCTTGGCTGGCCCAACCAAGCGAACGGTGCGATTCACCCGAGATTCGAACTCCTGAATATGTCCACCTTCGTATCCGAACTTGAAGCTCTCTCATACAGATACGTCCTCGAGCAGAACATCACGCACTGTGCATGCCATCGATGACCCACAGCTTCCCCTGAATTATGTGAATGATGATGCTCCTGCCTCAGATTGAGTTTGCTGCAAACCTTGATCTCCTCCTTGGCTTCAAACTGAGATACCAATGTCGCTCCGTGAAGCTTTGGCAAACCACCCATCGCCATAACCGGATTCGTGGAACAACCCCCACCTAGAGACCGACCAGCTATCATGGGACCGACAGACTGGCCCTCAATCTTTGACTCGTCATCATTCGTCGTTTTGTCTCGACGAACCGAATCCTCTGTATCCCTCAAAGTATCTCGAAGCCCCTCCAAGACAAGTTTTTGACGATCCACCTCTTGTCGAATATCCCTCGAGCCTCCATCCGGTGTCTGTGGCATGCATGTACACCTCAATGGCTTGAGCCTGTACATGCCACAACACAAATCTCCTTGAGCCAGCTGCTGGGAACCCTTCGTAAGAATCCAATCTTTGTCCCCAAACAAACTGCGGCAACCATCATCCGCCAGCCTCCCTATGAAACTAACTTGTAGTGCAAACTCGGTACATGTCGCACATCCTTGAGAACGAGCTTCTCACCAAGCTCCGTTGTCAGGTGCACATCACTGATGCCTACAACTACAGTCGTCCCCTTGTTGTCCATCTTCACACATCCAAACCTGCCGTCGTGGTATGACGTGAAGATCCTTCTATATGGAGTGGCGTGATACGACGTCCCCGTGTCCATGATCCAGTCGTCATCATGACACATGCCACAAAGTTCCTTTGGGTCGGTTGCTGCGATGATGAGATCTCCCATAGTCGTGAGATCCTCCTAATCATCCTTGCCTTTAGCCTTCTCAGCTTTGAGCTTTATGCAGTTTCTCTTGATATGACCCATTTGGCCACAGTGATAGCAGCCCTCCTTGTGGTCCACAATCGCAAGATTCTGAGAACTCCCCCATATCCTCGCTTGTGACTTGGGTCTTCTCTTCCCGTAGGAAGCCACCAGAGCGGACTCATGTGATGATTCCACTTGCTTACGCCGGATCTCCTCGTTCAACAAGCTACTTTTGACTGCCTCCATCGTGATAACTCCATCAGGAGCGGAGTTGCTCACCGACACCACCAACGTCTCCCAGCTTTCTGGCAGAGAACTCAAAAGCAGAAGGGCCTTAAGCTCATCCTCAATCACCATCTTTATCGCAGACAGCTGATTTATGATGCCCTGAACCTAGTTCAGATGTTGTGCCACCGGTACATCCTCCGTGTACTTCGAGTTGACGGATTGGCGAATCAGAAATGTCTTGTTGCCAGCCGTCTTTCTTTCATACAACGAATGCAACTTCTCCCACAATGCTTTTGCAGAATTCTCCATGGACATGTGGTGAAACACCGAGCCGTCCAGCCATTGGCGGATGAATCCAACAGCCTTCTGATCCAGTTATTTTCAGTCATCAACACCTTTATCCGTCGGCTTTGCGCTGTCGCCCTCCAACGGACCATGCAAGTCCTTGCACCAAAGTAGATCCTCCATCCCTGGTTTCCAAATCGCCCAATTTTCCCCTGTGAGGGTGATCATACGAGTGTTCATCTGCTCCGTAGACATAGTTGCACCTTCCATGTCGAGAAGAACCTGGCTCTGATACCACGTGTTGGGAACACGTGCGTTCTGATACCACATGTTGGTGGCTCAGCGGAAGAAGCACTTGTCAACCTACCTGAGATAACCAACCAATCTACGAACACCAAGCACAGATAAAGACAAGTATATGGCGGTGACTACGTCACCTGGACAAATCTCAACCTTCATAACTCAGATAAAATTACAAGATTGCAAAAAACTAATGTTGAAATCCTTTGCCCTAATAGGTTCAACCCCATCACCACACTCAAGAAGAAAGGCAGAAGATTATAATTAAAATCACTCACCAACCTGCAGCCGAAGTTGACGACTCCTCGATTAGATCTCCTTCTTCCTTCTGTCTTGGATGGCGAAGTCCTAAGAAAACAGCACGGACTTTCTCTTAGATTTTCTGTGGACGAGCATCCCGAATCTCCAATTTGTACTTATCCTTTCTGCCTCCACCCTCCTCCCTATTTATAGGATGAGAAACCTATTTTAGGGTTATGAAACCTTTAAAATAGCCAATCATAAGATCCAACCGTCCACTAGCATCCAACGGTCCAAAATATAACCTAAAAACTCTAAAACCCGAGCAGCCGCCGCCGACACCGAACTCGGACCAACTTCGATTTTGAGGTTCTGGAACACCACACCGAGTTCGGCCCGAACTCGACCAGGGACCGAGTTCGGACCGAATTCTGCCCCCTTCAGCAGACTTGATTCCCAACACTGGATCAGTGTTGCTTAGAAATGGAGGAGGCAATGAGTTCAGTGTACAGGAAGTACAGGGTGGCTTATGGTATTGGGCCATTGGAGATCAGGGCGGTGAAGAGTAGAACATTTGAGGAGCTCATGAACTACTGTACATGTCATTGCAAGAGGTTGACCTATATATATATATATATATATATATATATATATATATATATATATATATATATATATATATATAATCGAGAGTGAAACTATGCAAATAAAACATTACATGTGTGTGTACATTTGTTAAAGATATAGCTATATTTTAATTATAATTTGTTATGGATATATGTGAATAAAAAATAATTTTTGGTTATGCGGAAGAAAAAAAAAGTTTAAATTATAATTTTTTGTATTTTTTAATTAAATGGTTATATATATATATATATATATATATATATATATATATATATATGTGTGTGTGTGTGTGTGTGTGTGTGTGTGTCAAAAGATCCGCCCTCGATGACCCGCTCGAGCCCCGCCCTCCCCTGATTAGTTGGATCGGGGGACCTGCACGCGCGTCCGCGTGGGACCCGCTCAATCCAACGGTCGGGAGTGACGGGACTCCCGATATATATGAGCGGATTCGGAGTCCCGCGAAAGTTTCTTCGCTCTTCACCGTTAGATCACACAGACCCATGCGGATTCCGCGATCCGTTGGTGCAGGAGAGCTTGGCTTCGGGCTTTCGGCTGGGCTCCGGGTGATCGCCCAGTGAACTTAATAAAGAGAGTGACCAACATGTATTTTTTATCATTTTGATAGCAGAGAAATGCACTGGACATATATGAGTAATCAAAAGGTATAAGAAAAAGACCTGGTTTAAATTAGAAAGGGCTCTTGTTGCTTGAGGCAGAGACGGATCTACTAGCGAGTTGGAGTAAAGTCCAAAGTATACATTCGAACCATTTCTCCAAAACGTTTCTCCAAAGCTACTATAATAATATTGATAGTATTAAATACTGTTATAGTAGGCGTTTAATTTTTTACACTTTGCTAGTAATACTATTAGGGGGCTGTTTTGATGGCAGCAACTCTCCTGCAATTGCCACTTTCTGCAGCAACTGGGTGGCAGATCTTGCAGTTTTGGTGTTTGGTTCAACCGAAAAACTCTCCTGCAAGTATCCTTTGTCTGACATAGTTCACTTGTTGTCCCCATCATTTCTTTGATTTTCAGTTGCTTCAAAGAAGACGGGGAAGTGTGCTGCAACTGATGGGGAGTCTGCTGGAGGAGGACCTCAACGACGGCCTCCGTCGGATCTACGTTGCAACTTCTTCATTTTTATCTGAAGGGGACGGTGGAGATGGAGGGGGATGGTGGAGACTGAGAGAGGAGGAGAAGGAGGGAGGAGGAGACATGGAGATGGAGGGAGGAGGAGACGGTGGAGAAGGTTAGAGAGAGAGAGAGAGAGAGATAGAGAGAGAGAGAGATGGATGGACTTTGGGCTGTGCCGTGTCATGTTGTGTCGTGTCGGATCTGGACTTCGGACTGTGTCGAATCGAGCTTGGGCTTTAGGTCGTGTCAGACTGGACCTGTTTTATGGACCAATATATATGATCCGACACGATCCAGTATATCGGACCAGGCCAGTCCGAACCTACGATTAAACTGATCGGACCGACACATGAACTAATTTTTAGGATCGGATTCGTTCTGGACTAGACCGGTCCGACCCAATTGACAGTTCTAATCGAAACAGCACCTTATAGTATCCGTTTCTGCACTTTGTTGATGGAGGCAGGTATTTTAACAGCACGTATTAAATTGTATATGCACGTTGTTCTAATATAATTATAGTAGCACGTGTCTCACGAGTACGCCAACAGCCATATCCACTTATATTTATATCAACTTGTCAGCTCTCTCTGTACCAACCTTTAATAACAGGTAAACTAAAAAGAGTCGAACAAGAACTGAAAATAATAATTTGGAATATAGTTATGATAGTGTGTTTATTTTTTATTTAGGTTCTTAAAAATGTATTCTCTTTTTTTCCCACACACCTCCTCTCTATGAATAGCACGCGTACCCTTACAAAATCCACAATACTCCTCCTCCTCCTCCTCCTCCATCTACAACTTTGTCACCCCAACAATTCCTTCTTCTTCTTTTGCGATCAACCAAAATGGTAGTCCATTCCTCCAACGAATCGACCCCTCCGCTCGGGACTGCAGCCGTATGCAAGCAGCATCCGAGGAAGCTGGCCTTCCTCGAGGACATAACAATGAACACAAACTTGGTGCAGGGGAAGGTCCTAGCGGAGATCCTCGCAAGGAACGGTGAGACCGAGTTCGAACTAGGCGCTCCACGGATAGGAAGACTTTCAAGGCCAAGGTTCCGGTCGTCGAATATCCAGCCGGAGATTCAGAGAATCATGAACAGCGACAGGTCTCCGATTCTCTCCGCTCATCCGGTTTCTGAGATCCTGATCAGATTTGGTGTAATAATTAATTGTTGATTATATATATATATTATATATATATATATAATATATATATATATATATATATATTATATATATAGCAACTTTGTTTGTTATATTCAATCTATTCTTATTCAAAGTATGGAGATCTAGTGGCAGATCTCGATGACTGTTGGCAGCTCGGGGACGTCGGCCGGCCAAAACAAGTTCCTGCCGACGATCGAAGAGGAGCGCGATCGGATTGCGCTTTTCAACAGCCTTGTCATGCCTGTCATGAGCATGTGAGTAGTCCTCTTCTTCCTCATCTTCTTGAAGAGGTTCTTGACCGTTAGAAGTTTCTTAACTAGGGAAAATGGTATAGTGAAGTTTATATTACAGCACATTGGTACCAATGGACTCTCAATCATTTCAACAAAATCTTCTGCATTTTCCAAGTAATCACGTAGATTTCAGAGCCTGAGTTAAATTGATAGACAACTACTACTATCCATGGATACGGATACACGAGATTTTGGAGTCTCACTCCTTGCAATGGTGAGCATCAAGACAAATCGAACATAGTATTTCTCGGTGGCTACGTCATCTGGACAAATCATAATCTTTATAACTCGGATGTAGATACAAGATTGTATAAAAATAATATTGAATTATTTTTCAAAGAATCAACCCCCTCACCCAACTCTAGAAAAAAAAAGTCAAAAATTACAAAGAAATTACTCATTCTGTCCGTAGCAATTTTCCTGTACGAAGATGACGACTTCACGCACATATCTTATCTTTCTTCCTTCTATCTTGGATGAAGAGTTATAACAGCAAAGTATGGACTTTCTCTTAGGATCTGCTTGGCAATTGTGGGAGAAGCGGTTATGATGTATTTTTAGAGTGCCGGTTTTGAACGGTTATAAGGGGTCGAGTTTTGAGTGATTTTAAATAGCGACTTTTAAACCAATCTAATTCATGCTTGTTAACGAGCGGTTCTGAAATTTTTTTACCAGAATAAATAGAATAAAACACTAAAATCCCTCAAAACTCATCGATTTGGGATGTTTACAAAGCCACCCAAAATTACATTACACTGAATTTAGGATTTTTTGACTCGACCAAAATCAGTCTCATAAAAATTATCAAGCAGAGATTTTTATAAACGATCGGTTCAAAAATACCCCAAAACCGGTAAAAACACATTTACCAAGCAGACCTTTAGATTTTCTATGGACTTACTCCTCGGATCTCCGTCTTGAGTCTCCTATTGCCTTCCTCCTCCCTCAAAACACACACACACACACACACACACACACACACATATATATATATATATATATATATATATATATATATATATATATATGAGAAACCCTATTTTAGATCATAGAAATTTCTAAAATAGGAAACTCTATTATTAAAATAAAAGACACTAGTTTAGGTAATATAAATCCTAAAATAGTCCAGCATTAATTATAGATATCTAAACATAATCAAATCAAATATTTGATAGAGATTTGCAAATCTAATTAAATATTTGATACAGATATCCAAATCAAATCAAATATTTGATACAGATTGGAAAAAGTAGTCACATATGTTGTTCCTAAATCCAAACTGGAACCAATAATCAGGATAAATAGAAATAAACAAAAAAAAATTTTGAGTTGTGCCCTACTTGTTTTACCATGATTCAATGTGCACCCCTACGAATTACCATAATGCATAAAATTTCTGGAAACTATCAATGACTACAACTCCTTTGACCTACATAAATAAATAAAAAATTGTGTTACACACCACTTATTTTATCATAATTCAATGTACACTCCACTTATTTGAGAGTATTTTGGTCATAATTCAAGATACAATCCACTTATTTGAGGGTATTTTGATCATAAATAGGGGTCAAATGAGTTGACTTTTAGTCATTGACGATTTTCGTTAAAAGTGAAATATTTCATTCATTATGGTAACTCGGTGAGGTATATCTTGAATTATGATAAAATAAGTACGGACATCTCAAAATTTCTGAAGGAAAAAAAATCAACAGAAAATTACTTAAAAGGCAAAAAACTTTAAATATATTATAGAAAAGGCATAATGTTCTGTATATTTGTATATACAACATATTATCGCCAAAAAATATGACGTAAAACCTTAGAAAAAATAATAAAATAAAATAAATACTCACGTCCAAAAATAGGACATAAGTTACTAATTTGCGTCATATTTTGGTGCTTGAGTAGGTAATTACCTAATTAATTTAAATTTAATCCCGGATTAAAAATAAATAATCGTGGTTTTAAAAAAAAAAATTAAAAACTAACTCCTAAAAATTAGGCGTAAGTTGCTAACTTATGTCATTTTTTAGTGCAAAAATTTAAAACTAATCATGATTAAAATTGGATTAAAATATATATATATATATATATATAACTCACGCCTAAAAATTAGGCGTAAGTAATATTAAAACAATTATTGAGATGGCCGAGTTGGTCTAAGGCGCAAGACTAAGTTTCTGGTCTAAAGGATATAACGGTACTCCTCCTCCGGTAGAGCAGCACTTCACACCGTAGGAACTGACGAAGCAAAGATGAATGTGTGAAAATGAATGTGTGAAAATGAATGATCCAAAAACTAACATAACCCTCCTTATATAAATGATGAGGGGACACAAATAGTGAATAGACACAATGTTTGGAAGGGACACACATATTCCAATATACACACATATTCCAATATTCATTCAATTTTTCCAACACTCATGCCCCTTGCTTTTGTTCGTGCTATCCAGATAGCATACCCCCGCCTCGAACAACTCTAACACAAACCCCTAATTCTCTGCTCCCTCAACATCGTCAACAAAAGTTCATTCTCCTTTAATTCTTCCCACACTCATTCTTTCCCTCCATTAAATATTTCAATCTAACTTCCTCTCATATAGTAAGCTCATTCGATCCCTAGATGTTTTGCGGAGGGAAGGAGAGTTGTGAGGATCTGTAAGGAAGGACATTGCGGAAAATGTTGGAAGAAACATCGACATTGGAGAGGTACTATATTTATAAGACTAATCTGGGTTTGGGTAATGGATTCACCAATAGTCCCTGTCCACAAACAAGTTCCTAAGAATTCTTAGTGCATTCAAATAATTTCTTGTGACATTTTATCAGATAGCACATGAGGCATGGAGTAGAACAAAACAGTTCAGGAGGCATCCAATGCTACATGCCTTTTCAACTCTTTAAATCAGTTGCATATCATTAGATATAGGTATAGAAGTATTAACCAATGATCAAGCAGACTGTAGAGACGTTACAGTCAAATCAAATGATTTTAACTGCATACAGATGTCCTAAGCTTGGAAGAGAGGCAAGGGAAAGAAAGTCAGGAGCTGCTAGTTTCAGTTAAGCTTGACCAATGCATGAACGTCAAGAAAAAAAGAAAAAAAGTCCGGTGATGCTGAGTCCAATCCAAGTTTGATTTCCTCCCACAGGTAATTGTATCGGCCCAGATCTGCTGCAGATACAATTAAAAAAAAAAAAGAGGCTCGTCGCTACTAGTTTTCACGAGAGGCACTTCCATGGAAAGTGGAAAAGAGGAAATTCTGTTAACTGTAACAATTAAGAATTTAAGATTCTAAGATTTTGGTTACAAAGACCTGAATGAGGTCCATATATTGTAAAGGAAAAGATTTGTATGCATGAGGTCCTACTTAAAGTATACATTAGTCTTTTATCGGATGTCAAAAGAAAGTTCATGAGCCATTTATTTCTCTAGTGTACAGTTAAGTATCAACCCTGGTATCTGAATTCTCTCTCATTTCAACCACCCAAGATATTCAATATAAGCAAGAGACCAACTAAGATGCAAATTATAGAACAAGAAAGATATCTCATTTCTTATACTCAAAATTATAATATCAAGTGCAAGTTCAATTTAGGGTTCAAATTCAACCATATACTCCATGCGCATTCATACATCATACTAACATAAATATATTTGACAATCAACAAGAAAATTAACTCGATACGAATAGGGAAAGACAAGGGTGATACCTTCAAAATCTCTATGGAAGAAACATGAATGAACTCATGGAACGAACTTGGCAGCCTTCACTTTATCGATCCAACAAGTAAACGAATAGACCGAATTCCTGAACCCCAAGAACCCGTGCTCCTTGCTCTTGTTCATGTTGTCGAGACAACACGTCTCCGCATTGAACACCTCGTCGACGAGCCCCCAATGCCCCACCTCCCCCAACTTCGTCGGCAGAAGCTCATTCTCCCTCACGATTTCCTCCCACACCTCGCCCTTCCCCTCCATCGCGTCCTCCAACCTAAACCTCCTCTCCTCCGATTCGTACCCGGACCATTCCACCCCGAACTGCTCGGCCAGGACCTTCCACATGTGCTTCCACCTGAACACGTCCCCGTTGCTGCAGTTGAACGCCTCGTCCTTCGAGTAGGGATCGACCGCAGCCCAGATCTGCTGCTCGGCAACCAAGTCTGAGTCCGACGCGTCGAAGAATCCCTCCCACTGGGCCCTGTTCCCGGGCCACCGCAGCAGCGCCCCTTCCTTCCTGCAGACCGCCGCGTACGCGCACAGGCTCCTGACCAGGCCCGTCGAACTGAAGATCACGGTCGGGCGGTGGGCCGACCAGGAGACGTTCCCCCTCTTGTGAATTTCGTCGAGCAGTACGTCCTCAAGAAAATAACAAGGGTTCGGGTTCTTCGAGTCGGTTCGAGGGAGGTCTTCGTGGAACGGGGGGTCGTGGCCGAGGTAGTGCCCGCGCCCGGTCTGTAGACACACGTGCTGTAGCCTCTTCGCCACCGGGAGGATGTTGGAGAGCACGTGGCGGAGGGTTTCGAGATTGGAATCGGAGTCGTCGACGAAGAAGATGTGGGTTATGGAATCGCGCTCGAGGTGTTCGAGGGAATGCTCGAGAGGAAGGGAAGGGAGCGTGTGGACCTTCCAGGGACCGCCGGGGGTGTCGGAGAGGGGGAGGATCTCGGCGAGGCTGGCTCCGACGGCGGAGGACTCGCCGACGATGAGGCCGACGCTCTGGAACTTCGTCGACATGGCGGACGAGTCGTTGCTGTTGTTGCCGCTGCCGTCGTCGAGTTTCTTGCGCGCGGCGCCGACCGCTCCGGCCCACCACCAGCTCATCTCTTTGGTTTGTTTGGCTTTTGGGGATGAGAATGATTGGAATGGGATTTTTTTTTTTTTTTTTTTTTTTGTTGGTATTGTAATATTTTATTTGTTGGAGGAGTGGCTCTTGTTATATAGAGAAAGCCAAGGAAAAACTGTAGGAAAAATTGGTAAATGATAAAGATTTATTTAGGACTACGAGTGTATGAAGTAAGTGTCGTGTCCCGACTCGGGTGAAGGAATCGACTGATTAGAGTCACCACGTAGAGTCATGTGTCGGGTTTTGGTTGAGGTAATGCAATTATTGTCCAATTAAATATGGATTAGTTGTCAATGCATGATTTACTTGCGGCGAGGTTGCTATTGATGTAATTGTTAAAACGTGCCACGTGTTGCGCACTGTTGGAACTGACACGTAGGTAGGTGAATGCGAGATGGAGAGGAAGATCAGTCAGGACGGTGTATAAGAAAATCCTGTCTAATGGGCTGGTCCGGGTCAGACCGGGACTAATTTTAATCCGGTTTGACCAGATCTGGTCATTCCTGCTAGGAAGTTCGGTTCGGATTGAGCCGGATTTTTTTTAACAGAACCAAAGTATGGCCCGGTACCCAGAAAAAGTCGGAGCAGGTTTAACCAGACTGGGTCTGAATCGGGTCCAGATTGTCCGTTTGTGTTAAAAAATATATATATATATATATATATACTGTATATGTATAGCAATTAGGGGGACCAATCTGGATCATATAGCTACCATCCCACAATTACACTGCAATTAACTTTCTGGGTTTAGATCCTCTATTGTCAACGTCTTACAATGTTAAGAGAACCGACACAACTAAGGGAACTACATGAGACATTGACAATTCTTTGTGACCACTCTCTTCCTGCAGATACGTTAGTATGGCATTGTCATTACAGACGGGAGATAATAACATTAGCGGATCCAACCATGTCAAACAAGTGAATCATGGGACCACATATCAGAATACAATCTATAATTGACAAGGGAGAATGGAGACATAGGTGAAACATACTGCAGCATGGGACCAAACAAGTATGGTGTGAGAAACAGTGATAACTAAAAAAATCAATGACGAGGCACCAACTAATCAAGCACGAGTTGCAGTACGCGTTAGATAAGAGGACAGGTTTGCTCATTTTTACAGTCCAGTGCAGACGGATGACAGACAATTGGGTCGAAAAACCACGCTGGCGAAATGGTTTAATAGCATCACATTGGATAAAGTACAAAAAAAATCCTCCAACCTACTATCGAAAAATAAGACCTATTAGACGTTTACAGCAAATATATCCTCCCGTAATAGAAATTTTGATCAAAATATCCCCTCTCGTTAACTAACAGTTTAGAATTCACGGTAGTCGCTGTTTTTTTTTTTTTTTTTTTTTAAATTGAAATACCCAAAATACACCTCCCTCCTCCCTGGCCGGTTCCCCCCCCCCCCCCACTCTTCCCGTGCTGTCAGGCATCCCTCCCCCTACGCTGGCCACCCCCCTCCTCCCTCCTACCTGCTACACCAATGCCGCTGCGCTGCCGCCACTACCACAGAAGGAAGGAGGCTACCGAAGAGAAAATGGGACGAGAGAATGAGGGGGAAAAAATTTTGCATGAATATAATCATCATTTCAAGGCTAATTTGACATCTATTAACAGCAGAAATCAAATTAGGTGTGAACTGAACCAAAATGAAAATGTAAATTTTTTTTAAGCTAAGGGACCTTTTTTTTACTCTAAACCTACATTTATCGGATGAGAAATGCCTGTAGAATAAACAAGTATACAACTGACTATACAAACAGCATAATGTAATTTTATTTTACAATACAAAATAAAGATCCCAATATGTATATAAATGCCACATTTGACCAGCAAGCTTGTGCTGCTTAAAACTAATCTTGAGTCTGGAGGTCACATAAATTTTAATTACAAGATATCACTTTATATTGACTCAAGTCATCCCACAAGAAGGGGGAAATTGCTACATCTTTAAGAACGGGTACAACATATGTATACATTTAGAACCTTTTCCTCTATATGCAGAAAATACACATTGGCTTATTATTCACTGTCTATCGAGTTCAGCTAGCTGGTAATAAGGGTATATCTGCACAGAAATAAACTTGGTCAGATATTCTTATCGACCTGTATCTGGCAGGTTATGCTGAAATACTGCCAAACAATAATAGATCAACCTAAATGGTTGCAAGGGTTGTAGTATTTTATGCACCTTAAGTATTGTAAGAACTTAATGCAGCAATAATTGATCCAGTTGTGCTAAATGTTGAAGACACATCTGGGTAGTCTTTCCATGCGGTGCTGATTCTGAGCGATGGATAGAGCCAACTCTTCATGGCTTCCAAAAAAGTGTCAGGGCTGGATGACAAGATGGCTTCCCAATCAACCTGAATACCTGATGGGATGTTTCCTGTAACCTCCATGTTAGCTGCAAGAAATAAACCAAGTAGAACAGTGTAACCAACTGCCGAAGAGCCCCTTGCTAACGGCATGAAGTTATACCTGAAATTCAATTTATACGTTGAAATTACAAAAACAAATAACTATGGTTGACCTCATTGATACAAGGGGGCTGATGTTATTACCAGTAGTACGTCATTCTCAGGATAGCGTCCTTCACATTCTCAAGCATGCTCAAATCACTTGAGCCATATGATTCACCGCAATAAGCATTGCACAGGGCCTGACAAATAAATCACTGAAAAACATAAATCTCTCCGTTGAAAAGTCACATTAGTAAAATGAATATATTCATAGTCTAAGATGAAAAAGAAAAACTATACATATAAGAAATGCGGAACAATGATGGAATAGTTTCAAGAAAGAGCAAGCTACAAGCGAACAAAGAAAATTAGTATCCTGGACCTTGTTCACTGTTCCTTTCAAAGTCCTTTTGGCGGTCTACAACCCCCAAAAGAAGGCTACCTACTTGAGGTTGACACACAAATGGCTCTGTAAGCATAGCTTAGCATTTCAAATCAGAACAACCAGAAGGCACAGTTTCAAGTACACTAGATAATTTGGAGTTCAGAGTTCAGATACATGCTTATCAAGGTGTAGTTCTGCAGTCTTGCCAAATGAAGCCCAATCTAGAGGCTTACACCAAAAATGTACTAATTTCAGGCCCTTAAGCTTGCAAGGAATTAATCAAGTGTCATTTCCTGCAACCAACTTTAACATTTGGGCGACACATGTGAGATCAGCAAAAAAAGAAAAAAGAAAGAAGGATCCTCATGTTTCTTGACAAGCTCCATGATCACCATGTAAATTCAAGATAAAAGCATAAATTTTGCTATTGCAAGAAATAGCAACTTGAGTACATTTTATGCAAAACATGGCAACTATACCAGTCGATGTCTCAATGTGAAAGATGGGATTCCCCCCTCCAGTTTTAAAGAAAGATGATAACATTAGAACAACGTTAGAACTCAAACTTGCTCCAAATAGGAGGTTAATGATGACTGTTGCCTCAAATTTGAACATGTTGGAGTGAAATGCTTTCATGTAGGTAATCAAATGGTTATTTTAAATTAAACAACTTATCTAGATATCATAGTAAAATCCTTTAAATGTTGAAATGACCAGAAAGGCTGAAGTACAGCTCCATTACACCTTACCTCCCATGCAACAGCCATTTCTGCTTCATAATCGTTCCATCTAGAAGGCGTACAAGGGGTTCTAATTGCAAAGTCAAATCCTCTTTTGTCCCTGCAGGCCACCAAATGAGAATGTAAGAAAAGAACAAAATACCTGCAGAGAGATTGACAGAGGCAAATACATTTTTTGAACAGTAATTCTTGTCCCTTCGAGTCGCTTCTTGGCAAATGCAGCCACCCTACAGTTCAAAGGAGCATGTACAGAAAAATGGAATATTAATGAGCTGTAAATTACGTTCTAATCAAGAAGTTTTTGAACATTCTTGAAGACCTCATGGTATGCATAACAATTAAGGATGGCAGTAGATCAACTTAAGACGGACTTACCCCTCAAATGCTGTACTATCACAAGTGGTAGCTACCCAGAAGTTCTCTCCAATGATACTGTAAAGGTCATTACAGGAACTTGCCTGCTTTATCTGTAGAGGATTTCACCATTCTAATGTTTAGAAACTCCATTATACATGATCATTACAAAGAGTGTTTAGAAGTTAGAACCATAAAGTGGTAAGAGTACCAGAAAAAAAAAAGAATTATATTTTGTAATCATATACATATATTGTAAAATCATCACAACTACAACACATGGACATACAGTTCCTTTATAGCATATATTTCCAAACGTGTATTGCTAACCTAGCATGGAAAGTCCCAGCTGTTTCAGGATGAAAAACTTTGTACTAAATAGACAAGTTGAAGTAACACAACAAGCAACATAGGCATGCATAACTCACTTTTTCTAACTTGTCAGCTTCAGAGAGCTCAATAATGTTATCCTCAGAATTATTTGCATATTTTGCCTCCTCCATTATAGATTTAGCCAAATCAATTGCCCTGCAATATTAGGCATCATATCAGCAAACCTTTCAGAGAACAATCTCCAAGTAAGATATCTGTTTATACCTTTGGTAATATGGAAAGTAGCGGACAACTTTTGCTTGGCCAAGAAGCATAGGTGTGTGTGAGCCAAATCCAGAATTGAATTCTTCACTGTGTTTAATAGAAAAATGCAGGCACTATATAAGGATGATGAAAGAAAGATAAAAGGATAATGATGCAAATAATGTCTTCAACTAATAACTTTGAGGGATATATTTGACATATGCATTTGGTTTGTTGCATTAAAGCAATATATTTCAAGTTTAGTATACCAGATAATGTCTAAAATATTGAGAGAGAGATTGGAGAAATTAAGTTTCTAAATGTGCATGGAACTGATGGACATGTTAGCTAAACCTTCATAGTTTTCTGGATAAAAAAACACATTAGCATAGGACACTCGGGTACGGGTGTCGGGTACGGGTACATATCCAAGAGTTGGGTCCTTCAAACTCATAAAGGACACACGGACTCGGCTAAAAAGGATCCAAACTTTGGATACAGGTACGGGGATATGACTATTAAAATAAATACATTTGAATATGGTTTCATAAAAAGACACATCATGTAATTAAATTTGTATGGCTTCATAAAAGACATGTAATTAAATTTGCACGGTTTCATAAAAAGGTACTCTCTGATTAAATTTGTATGATTTCATAAAAAGACACAGTTGTAATAAAGTTTGCATTGTTTCATATATTTAAGTTTATAGTTAAATTTGCATGGTTTCATAAAAAGACATCATGTAATTAAATTGGTAAGGTTTCATAACTTTACTACAAATACACCATTTTAAAATAAACTATTTACTTCACTACCACATTAAAATAAATTATCTACTTCACTACCAGTCTTCCGATTGTCACCATAAAGGACCATGAAGGATCCGATTGTCACTATGGAGGATCGGATACGGATTCCATATCCATACCCATGTCCTACCCGGTGGACACGGGTACTTCTTCTAAAGTGGAGAGTCCGGGTAAAATAACAGGACCATTGTTAGCAGTACGGAGAAAAATGTGGGATATGATTTGGGCCATGGGCATAGGATGTGGCCTATGAAAGTATGGAAAACATAATATGCTATGAGTAATACTTCATCTACCCACCGCCTTATCAGTTCACTGACAGGTGGTCAATAGTGGTGCCACATGTCACCGTAGAGTAGGTAGGGGCAAGAAAGTGAGGGGGCAGGTAAGGAAAGCAATTTTCTGTGGCTAATGGCTACATATTTATGGTAAAGAGGAAAGGTAATATTAATAAGTGAAGCTTTTCTGAAATTTACGAGAAAGGGAGAAACAATGACAATAGTTCGACAAAATTGTAGAAAATATTTGGACATAACTTACAGGAAACAACTTAAAATCTAATATTTATTTATGTATTCGGATAATTGACCAAAATCCTCCAGTTAAATACTAGATTTCCATTTCCAATTTTGCTAATATCTCGTTTCAAGAAAGACTTGTACATCTGTATCATTTCTAAACTAATTCACATAGAATATAATCAGCAATATAAACAGAAAGAAGTTTGTTAAGGACATAACCAATCTGCATATAGGATAGCTTTCATGTTCAACACAATTAAATGTGGAGCAACCTGTTTGTGAGTTGTATTTATAACTCCTGTATTCAGAGATATAAACAAATGTTTCTGTGTTCAGAGATATAAAGGAATGTTTCTTTACATTTATTGAGCACAGAATTTGTTTGAAGTTCTGTCTGCAGTAATGTGGTCAGATGCCCCCACTTCTTTCTTTCATCTATCAATATGTCGCTTGGCTTTGCCTAAAACCAAGGACACACTCTGGGTGACATGTGCATGATCTGATTGCAGAAACTAAAGGGCAATTCCCACAGCGGCTCACTTATTGAGTGGTTACGCCATCGAAGGGAAGGATAGTCCATGAAGATGAACAACAAAGTATAAATTTGAACTGACGTTCTTGGAAATTTGGAATGTCGAATTGTAGAAATATCCTGGCTTTTTAAGACCTTCATTGGTATCAGCACGCTACCATAAAGGCCTCGTTTAGTTCGCGAAAAGGAAAGGAAATCAATTTTTTGCTCTTTCCTTTCCTTTGGGAAATTGCAATTCCCATTAATTTTCCTTTCCGGTGTTTGGAAAGGCCCGGGAAAACGGGAGGCAAAGTGAATAATTGGGGGGTGGGAAAGTGAATCCATGGGGTGAGTGGGGGAATCATCCCCACATCCTTTCCTTTCCCTTGGGAATCAATTTCCATTTTTGCTCATTTCCTTTGGCATCCAAACACAGGAAAGGAATTACTTTCCCTTTCCAAGGTCCTCATTCCACAAACCAAACGTGGCTCAAGTGAAACCCATCTGTTTAGGCAAGTTATTACCTAGAAGAAAGGGATTCACCGGATAAAAAAAGTAAGTGTGGTAAGAGATTATGGGTTAAGGTGTCAGAGGACTACCGCATCCTTAAACTTGGAAGGATATGATCTTTAGATAGGTGGGGCATCCCTTTGAATGTGACGATCAACTCTTTGTTAGTTAGGATGGTAAGAAATCCAGTAGCTTCAAGAATTGGCTGTTTTAGTTGGCAACTAAAACTTGGGACTAGCATGTGATCCACTCAAAGGTAAGAAAGTGATTGTCCTTAGTAGGGTATGCTCATCTACAAAGTCCAAAAAGGAACAGAAAATAAGAAGACTAAGTTAGGGGAAAAGAAAGAGTAGGACCCACCAACATAACATCTGAACTGTAGGTGACAGCTTATTAGTGGAACACCCAAAAAGTCATCAAGACCGAAGATGGTCTATTTGGGATACAGGAGTTGATTGCTCACAAAATTCCAGAGAAGGAACAGATTTTTTTGTTGATAGATTGGTTCAAAACCAGTATGAGAATATATCCTTTTGGCTAATTCTTAAACCTTGCTGTAAAGCTAGCAAAGGCGATAATCAAAGCATAACATAATTTAACTGATGACCTTAATCTAGGGGATCATAAGAGAGTTAAGAAACCTAAAAGAAAACCAAAGATCTTTAAAGTCCTTCAATTAGCTCAAAGTTTTTTTTTTTTTTTTTGCAATTATAAAGGCAGATAATATATGACTCTAAAGGTGAAACATGTGAAAAGATGCAAATTGCTAGCAGAACTAAAGAAACCTACCTTAGTTTGTTGATCCAAACAACTGGGTCACAAGGTTCAGAGATTTGCCTCCATTTCACAGCTATGTTGTAAATATCTTGCCAACAAAGGAAACGTCCAGATGTGTATTTATCATCACTGAAACTATACGAGGTTGAACTTTCTGAACTACTAGTGGTACAGCACGCACCACCTCTATTTTGGCTCAGCATACTGAGTTTTTCCTTCTTCCTAGCTTTCTTTCCATTTTTGTTTATGCTTCTCATAGAACGCCATGCCTTTATCACCTTTTGAGCTATCTCAATTGCAGCTAAGCCAGCCATACGGTACTGCAAATATTAGAAGAAGAAAAATTAAATCAATTGGTAAGCAATAGTTAAATGAGATGATTGAAGGAGAACTCATTGTGCATGCTCGACAAAGCGATAATTTACTGACATCCCATAATTTCTCAGCCATGGATAATATCACATGTTGCAAGAAACAAATTACAAAATAAGAAAATAACAACAAAAACATGTGCCAAATCAGATAATGAGTTGTATTAACACCCTATTGCTTAAAACAGTGAGTATATCAAGACAAGTTAAGCCTAAACAAGGATTCCTACAACAGTTCAAAACAGTCTCACTTTATTGTCTTTAGTACAGGTAGCATGTTCCGTTTAATTTTAAAGGCTTGAAGGAAGCTGCCTGGAGGCAACAGATGCCATCCTTGTTTTTATCTCCATAGAGACAATTGGTCAATAATTAGGATAATTCTTCTCAAGCAACTGAAATGGGAACATATTTGTGGTGGATGCATTAAAAGTTTTAGAAAATTGTTTTCACCCTAAGATATAAATTACACAAGAAAAGAAGAGATAAACAGTGTACTTAATGCTCCAATTGGTGGAACTGATAGCTAAGGCAATTATAAAACATATGCCTTCAACAAATGTCTGAGAGCATTTGTACTTCCGACTGACAGACGAATCATATTTGTATCAGTTACTCGCCCAAGAATCCAAATCCGATATGTGTATACATTGAAGTATTAATAAAATGAAGAATATGGGTGGGTGTTATAATTTTTCTACTGAATAAACAAGGTTCTTTATAAACTTGCTGCTCTTTCGGGGTTACTTTATTTTCTAAGAATTGTAATCTTGGTGGATATTCAATATGAGGTTTTTATGTCATTGTGTGGAATACACAAGCATACTAGCATACTGCTCTGGTGTGCAGGAACGTGTTTAATAAACCATGCAAAACCATAGTGGCATAGTGTAAAAGACATTTATAAACTTCTAATCACATCGCAATATGAGCCTGCACTCACATCCCTTCTCCACATTACCATTTCCTTATTGTCCTCCAATTGGGACACATTTAACTTGTCCAAGAAGGAATTGCCAAATAATTCCTCTAAAAGTTAGACATGAACAATACTACATAAGTTCATTATTTTTGTTTCTTATGTAATATAATGTACTAGATACAGTAAGATTCAGTGTAATTCGTTATTTTTGTTTCTTATATTATTCAGATAACTATAGAAAGGCTTGGAAAAAATACTCTGGAAGAACAAGTTGATCGAACCTAGTCACCTAAGCTTCAGAGAAAGCTAGTATCTACATGTTCGACTACATAAATTAAAACATTCAAAAACTTGCTAGTCAGAAAATTCACAAACCCTATTAAGTTCCATTCCAGAAAAAAAAACAGAATGCTATAAATATATCATACAGATGAAACTACCTGACGTCTATTGGGTAAGAAACCTGGGCAACTGTATTGTATCTTCTGTCCAATCAAATCGGCTACTTGTAGAAGAACTGTTTTTTGCTTCGTGAAAGCAAATTCTTGCTTCCTAAGTCGCCCCTTCTTCAGTGAATCTCGCAAGGGTGGTTGTCTGAAGACTCTCTCACATACATACTTCGGATGCAATTTTTTGCACCAGTATTCCTAAAAAAAATCCATATATGAACATGAATTTAATAAGAAACAGCAAACAGTAAGAGAAATTATAGGATAAATAGTTCCAAACAGCCAGTACATCAAATAAATTTTGGACTATATTGCATAACCTCATAAAAAGAGCACATGGAGTCATGGACGACAAAAGATTAAACTATACAAACACATAAAGGGCAATGAAGAGACTAGCGATTCTCATGGTTCTAAATTTTGCTAGGCGAAATCGGTGCGCAATTGGGCCGCATAGGCGGCCTCCTAGAATTTTTCTTTTTCTTTTTTTGAAATTTGAAGTTTGATTTTTTTTCTCAAAATTTTGAATTTTTTTTAAAATATGATTATTTGAATTTTTATTGAAACCTGAATTTTTTGGAATTTTCTTTTATATTTCAAATTTGAAAATTTTATTTTGAAAATTTTGAAATTTCAAATTTTGAAATTTTCCACCTGGCCGAACAGGCCGCCGAGGGCCAAACAGGGCTACCTAGACGCCGAACAGGCTAGCCTAAGTCCAAACTGGGCCGATTTTCTGCCTAGGTCCGCCGATTATGGGGTTTCCGGTGCAGCCGGCCTAGGCCAAAATTTAGAACATTGGCGATTCTTTTACAAGACTATAAATCTTTGACCCAACCATCAAAAGTTACGTTCTGATGGGATCAAAACCTATTTATGAAGTTGAATTATATTTAATATATTGAGTATTTGAGTCATTAATCATTATTAAGTTCATTAAGTTTTACTGAAGTATATCAGATTTAGTTTTATTTAACTAATTTTCCTACTCATATTAGGATTTAGGAGTCTTATTTCTTATGAAAGTATTTTCATGTTTGTATTAGGGTATCTACTTCTAGTTGAATTAGGAGTTAATACTTGCTCAGAGATTATTGGTTAGAGCCTACATAAAGGTATTGCACTATTGTACTCATCTTTTAGAATTAACGAGTGAATGAAAAGTTTTAGAGAGAGAGAGAGTTCTCCATGTAATGGTGTGTGAAGCAAGAGTAAAGAGGTATCCTTCGCAACCCTTTTCTTCTTTCCTACATTTTTAACCCCCAAAACCTCCATTTTCCACTTTCTTGTCCGAAAGAAGCCCATCGTATAGATCTAGAATCTGCAGAATCTAAAATCCGAAACTTGAACGGTCTGAAATCTGCACTCGAGATATGGCTGCCTTTCTTTCCATAGTTCTTGAACCACACATTTCCAGTACCCCCATTCCATTCTCAAACAGCTAACAACCCTCTCTAATTAATTACCCACCAATCAATCTTCCTACACTCAATCCCTACCAAATGTTTCTGTAAAAGCCCTGGAAAAGCAGATTCTAATCATTGTTCTATGTTGCATGGACATGGTCAGGGATAAGGACACAAGACGAATATGGAATACAAACATTTTATGATAGGTACAATAACTAGCCACCTATGTTGCACGAACATGGACAAGTATACGGGTGCGGACAAGTTACAGATACGGATACCATTTTCCCGTGTTCGTACATCATAGCCACTGTTATAATAGAGAACTGCCATTCCAGACCCTTTCAAACCCTAAAGTCCAATTCCTGCAAACCCTAACCCACTCCTCAATTCAAAACCTTAGATTTCCAAATTCTTTCCTAATTTTGAATCTCATGCCTTTTATATAGTGCTGCCATTCTGGACCCCTTTCAAACCCTAGTCACCAATATATTAACACCAATTCCTACAAATCATAACCCTAATTTGCCTCGATTCAAAACCTTAGATTTCCAAACTATTTCCTAATTTCGGATTTTACACCTTGCATATAGTACACCTTCCCAGTAATGCGGCCCATGACATTCCATTTATGCTTCATAGTCGGTCCAACTACAAAACCAACGTGCATGACTAGCTGTTAAAAGTTAAAACAGATCAATCAAAGTCCAGCCCCATTCCCTTAATGTGACAAAGGGTTACACAATTGGTATTCCATCGAATCCATCCTTTCTTACTATTTATGAATCATTTAGTTCAAATTAATCATATATGGGCATAAAAAAATTGAACATATATAGAAAAGAAAGAAGGAACGTTGAGGAAATACAAGTGGCTATGTTTTCGGAACCCATGACTAGTGTTCTAATATTCGTTATGCGAATTAGGTGCGGAGGAGGGGTGCCTAGCGCCTAAACCGTCTAGGTGCCGAACGGATTTTATTTTTGTAACAGTTTATATAGTGTTATATCATAATGAAACACACTTAATAAAGAAATCATCAACAGGTATTTTATCATTATCATGATTACATCATCAACATTATTTCATAATGAAGCACACTTAATAAAGAAATCACCATATCCATTATATAAATTTAAATTTTCAATGTTCTAAATCCAAATCCAAATCCAATCTTAAAATTCAAACAACATATCCGCAATACAACTAAGCATCAAAAAAATATTAAAATTTGAACAGTCACACATGGCCAAATAGGATCACACAACCACACAAACCCGCCGAACGGGGGTTCTCGGTTCGTCCTAGGACCGCATAGCACCTAGGCAGACGCCTAAGCCAATTTTTAGAACACTGTCCATGACCTTTTTACCCCATGGTTCAATTATTCTCTAGTAAAAAGAATCATAAAAGACATCATTAATAGAAAATGCTCATATGGCAGAGGCAGGCTAACAGAATATAAAGGTAAAAAAGCTAAATATCACGACATAAGGTGAATTATGGAGGAAGTAAACATTGGAATAAAATAAATATTTAATTCTCAACTCTCGTCGCAACTCTTAGAGCTTTGGTGCAATAGGAGGGAGTTTAACATAGTATCAGAATAACCTAGGTTTAAATCATGTGACACACGTGTTACGAAAATTTTACAAAAAAAAAATATACTGTTGCATGAATCTACTACTGTCGAAAATGGGTTTGAACCTACGGGGCATGTTAGATAGAACTTGAAATAACATAAATATATAACCCTCAACTCTCACTACGAAATTTTGGTATAGTGGCAGGGACTTTAACATGGTAGCAGAGCAACCAAGGTTCCCAAGCGGATGTAAAAAATGAAATATACCGCAATGTGAATCCAGCTCTCTGCCCAAAATGGACTTCCGTCCAACACTAAAATGTGCTCTAGTAAAGATAATAGTGTTTTGAAGGATAGATAGGAATCGATTTTATATTAAAATTAGCACTGTTAGCATTCTAAGGCAGTTGTTAGCTGGGTATGGTTAGTAACTTCTATAGAAACGTTTGTGTTCTAATTAAACAAATAGTTCTAGTAAACCTATTAATAATCAGACTACTAATGAATAATTTGGTAAAGTTTTGCTTTCAAAGCAAAACCTTTGTGGACTAGCAAAAATATTTATGTGTATTGAGCTACATGGCCCAGTTTTATATTAAAAAAGAGAGAAAATACCTTAAAGAGGGGATCAACATCACGATCAATATCAAACCAGCAAAATTCACTGTTGACCTTTGAGGCAGAGTATAAAGCAATTTCCTTCTGCATAAGATACCATCAAAGAGGAAATGAGTCCAAAGAAATACAGAAACTGTAGTATGAAATATATGGTAAAGGGGCAAATAGGAAAGAAAGGAAACAACATCAGGAAATATAGAAAACAATAACAGGATTCAATATTTATCCGAAAGAAAATGAATCATTCAACTATCAAGCAACAATCTGAAAGGGTGCAGAATGTTTAACCAATATAAATGTATGCAATTGTCTGGGTATGGCTTGTTAGGGGTAGGTAGTCTGTGACTATGGGCGTTGTATGTGCTGGATGGAGGTTAAGACTTCAACAAGCAAAATACTGACATGAAATCAGTAAAAAGAATAATCTCTACATATTCAATGTATGGAAAACAATCAGGTAAAAGTCCAATTTCCGGAGTTCCAATCAAGTACTCGGACAGTTGTCAAGCCTCAATTTAGGTTAGGATCCAGGTGATAACAATATCACCAGTTATTCATGAGCTTAATGAGATCAATTCAGTCATGTAACCCATGATGCCAACAACAGAAGCTTAGTTCTGATATACATCTCTTACCTACTTTCCTGCATAAAATTTAGATGCCCCACACAAAAAACAAACATTAAGAGCCCCGTCCCTATTGATAAGAAGATCATTTTATCAATATGAAACATGTGGACAAATTTTTCTACAAATTTAAATAAACAGGGTGCGAGCGCAAATTACGAGGACTGATTCTAAATATTAGCAGCTCAATAACTTTGAGCTAGTGGAGATTCTGACGAGGAGTCTCTTTTAAGTGGGGCATGTCTTATGTGTTGGTATACGTGTGTGTGTGTGTGTGAGGGAGATGCAACAACAACAACAGAGCTTAACTGGACCTTAGAGTTTCAAAAAACATATCTTCTATCCCAAATTTTGGGTCAGATAAATGAATCCGTATGTTCCAAACCGTACCGGCGTCGGCTGTATCGGATCACTATCGGCCGACTATGATAATAACGCAACAGAAACATAGATTTAATATTTAATGCCTCCATTGCATGGCAGAAAGTATTGGAATGGAAGAAACAATATCTTAACAATTCATCAAAATTCCAAAATACATTCTCAGGAAACTGATAAATGGCAGCACTTTATTGTGTGTATGTCTGTGTGGCAAGGTCCATAACAGAGAGGCTTATGTCATTCATCTTGTGGCTAGTATGCATGTGTATACTGATCCAAATTACAGGTGGTCCATGCTGTTCATTTGCAGGTTATTTGGAAGGGCAGATTCCCACACCCTTGGGCTTTCCTTTGTAGCACAATAATATATGCAATTGTTTACTAATTTTTTTAGTAAACTCGAGCTTGGATACAAATCAAGTATGAACACTTTATGAGTGCAACCAATAAGAATATCTCATGGAACATTTTGCTATACTTATTAATTCAAATAGGCACCTTATAAATTATACTTATTAAGAAATCTGATTTTGCTGTACTTAATTAATTCAAACCGGTTTCACGTTTTCTGCAAGATTGCAGTTACACTAGGCTGAAGGATCATCTCCAAGACATTATATACACAAAAAACAGGTGTTGTATTCTTATCCCCTTGAACGAATGGAAATTATTCTAATGCTACAAAAGTTCGAACAATATTTTGATATTAGATTATAATCAAAAGAAAGCATGCATACTACTAGTCACTCATATAAGCCGTAGGTCACAAAAGAGGGGAAAAAATGTTACTTAGAATCCACAAAATAAATAACAATATAATGTATACAAAGCCACATATACGAATAGTTAGGCCAAATTTTACACACAAAAAAAGGGAAATTAATCCAAGACGGGTAATAACTAACAAAATAGCCAATATAATTGTCCATGATAAGAGATGCTATCTTAGAGATATCTTGCAGTTACTTGAAAATGTGCTTGAAATCAAACCAAGCTTGGCTCACTACCTGGTAGAAAGCTAAACACTGGAGCACAAACTTATCCACAGAATCAAGCTCTAAATCCAAAACAGCATCGTAGTCTTTCACCTGGAATAAAATAATGTTGTTAACTTACTGAGTCCTTTCACAAAAAAGAAGCATGCAACCAAGACTTCAGAGTCAAAAGGAACATAGAGTAACTTCATTGTTAGATAGATATACCACTTTCAAGCATCTCTAGTATATGAACCATTCAATATGCAAAGCTAAGGGTACCTAATACACTCATACAAAGATTTTCACCGACCTATGTCGTTTAATTGAAATATTTAGACAGAATATCTGTGGTTCAAAGTACATGTTAAATCAAATTGTTTGCAAATATCACTTTTAATGGTTCAAACAGACATGCCTGGACATTTCTAGAATATGCTTCGAAGCTAAGTAGCACAGGAATAATGACAATAACCTTCAAATGAGATTTTAAAAAGCAACAACAGTTTATATGCAATGTCCCTTAAATATGTTGTGGAATTGGCCTATGTTTAGGCATCAGTAACAATTTGAGCAGGTGAAATCTGCAACAAATGAAGAATGACAGGTACTAAATACAGAGAAAGGTAAGCAAAATACCGCATCTCCATATTCACCGACGGCGTGGTAGCACGAGCCACGCAAATACAAGCAGTCAATGTTAGAGCTTTCGATACTTAAGCCCAAGGATAAATCTTTGATGGCAGTCCTGAAATATTCCAGTCAAGTAATTCCTCTTCAGAACAGTTCATGTATATTTATACTACAAATTGCTTTTAAGAAGATGAAACATAAGAGAAATATTACAAGATTTAGGACATAAAAAATAGCACTAAAAGATCACAAATGACTGATTATTTATTTAAAAGGCCCTCCAAATCACAAAAATTCAGAACAGTTGCTATAAGCAATTAAAAAGGTGTAACATTCTGACCTGTGCTGGCCCATCCCGTGATGAAGTAACCCGCGCAAGTGATATGCTTTAGCAAACCTACATACCAGGCAAGTAAGTAAATAAGATAATCATACAGTTTTTGAAATACAAATGAATTATCCAAACAAAAATCATTCACACAAATAATGTACAAAAATGTTACCTTCCATCAACTTGTAAGACTTGTTGAAGGCAATTTAAGGCCTTCTCTGAACTTGCCAAATCCAGATAAAACTGAAAAAATGTGATTAGCCAATATACAGAATAAATGGACTTTCTGACAACATAATGGTTTTATATGTTCAAATGTTTTAGAAGATTACAGAAATTCTGATAGAACAATATCTATAGCAAAGAAACTTAAGAAAGCCTGTCCAAGAACAGCTAGTAATAGTTTTTGCAAATGTTTTAGCTTCATTAACATGAACATCATGAAAAGGGATCATTCATCTGATCTAAAACCCTATGGATAGAAGCACAAGCCTAATAACCATACCACAATAAACAGGAACTGGTAACAATGACATTTCCTAAAAATGTATGAGATAACAAAAATGAGAAGTATATAACATATAATATGAGCTACGTATATTGATGAACAAACAACCAAAAAATATACGATCTTACCCTCAAAAATGGATATGCGGATCATAATCCTACATAGATAAACCAAGCACCCACCTTAAATGGATCAATTTTGTTAATCAAGAGCATGTACTTCCTAAATTCATAGCCTAGGATACTTCTACATTTATTTGCCTTTGTTCCACTGCTGGCTGACAATAGCATGTGTATCGGAACACAGAGTAATTGGTGGGTACTCGAAAAAACTAGGGACATACATTGTACATCATGAAGTTAGTTGTTCCTTGGAATGAGATGAGTGTTCATAATATATATGATCTTCAAAAACAATTCTTGGAAGAAACCTAACTATCTCATTTTCCAGGATTATTTAGCTGCATCATATAGGATTGTCGTTCCTTCACTCTTTGGCCTAATGTGTCATAGAGACTAATACAATTCCAATAGCAAATCGTATCCCCTTACCTCTTCGTCTAGACTCTTTAAGGGAACTTGGAGGGTGCTCCTTGGTTGAATGAGCTTAAACTTCATATCCAAAAGGTAGGTTTACCTAACTAGCCACCTAGGTTCAATGGCATGACCCTCTCATGCTCATAGTTACCTTGGCTAGGAATTTGGCACTAAGGTAGAGAGTTGACATGAGGTTGACAGCCGGTCATTAAAACTTTGTCAAATCTTTCATAGAGCTTTGATATACTTCACAGCCAACCCCATTATAATGGGAGAAGGCTTGGATGATGATGACGATTTAGATGCATCACCAAAGCATTCAGGTATGCTTATGCAATGAGTTTGATGGAGTGCAGGATGAGATTGAATAGTTGGCAATAAAAGTATATTTCTATCAATTAAGTTCTCTTTGGGGGAAAATGTATCTTATTAGTGAAAGTGGATCCTATCAGTGGAACGATTTGAATATTTCAATGGTTAGAGTCGTTTAATCTTAAACCATATTGAATATGGACATCAGTATAGTGCTACAGTTTACCAAGAATAATAGGTTGTGTCAGAACTGATTACAACTTAAATATCATGTGCTAGTTAGGCACTTAGGCCTAGAGTCAAAACACTATTTTTTACTCGACAGGGTAAAAATTGGAATAATGAGTCTTTATATTTAAAATTAGAAAAGATGTAGTTTGGCCCTCCAAATTTGTGAAATCGGCTAAGTGTAAAGAGAGAAGAATAAGGGTTGGGCACTTTATTAGCATTGTGGCAAGTACTAGAGATAGGTGGAAGGGGAAAAAAACTCATATATCTGAAACTACAAAAGCTGGATAAAGATTTTTGTTGCTATGTGGGTGATTATTGTTACAATTCAGTAGCATATGATCTTAAGCATATTTTAAAAGAATGGACATGCTTCGACAGGCTAAACATAAAGTCACTGGATATTGATATCCTTTAGGAATTTGATATAAGCGAAGGAGAGATTAGATTGAATGGAGAATAGTAGAGCAAAAGATAGCAGGTATACAAAAATCAAGAGGTAATTTGATCGGCGGAGAATGTTATGAAGTTTTCTTCTCTACAACATAAGAAATTTGCAATTTCTTATGTTCGATCGAACTGAGTTTTGATCGGTTGATTCAAGCTCAACTTGATCTCTGATCATCATTGATTTCATTTTGTTTTTGGATCAAATAATCAATTTCGTTTGGTTGTGAATCAATCAACTGTTCTTGATGAACACTCGAATCTTTGGTTTTGATTTTTTATCAAAACAATTCAAATTGAACTCAGAATTCTCTCTTGAATTGCACAAATTCTCTCTTGAATTGCACAACAGGTGTTCGGCGTTTTGCTCCAAAGGAGTTCTGATACTCCAAACTGTTCAAAACGGACACAGGAGTTCGATATCGGACCCAATGTGGACACAGAATTGTTGTATACAGACACGCAGGTAATTTCCCTTGTCTTTTTCTTGATTCGTTCGACTTTGTTTCATGGATGTGTCGCGTGTCTAGAGCGACACATAAATTCAAGAACCGGATGTGTTCTCTATTCTGGACACCGAACTGACACGCGTATTGTGTCGTGTCTCAATGAGCCACAGCTCGTGAGGAATAGAAGCAAGTTTGTGTCAGTGTCGGTGTTGCGGTGATTTGATGCAGAGTTTGTGTCAGTGTGACACAGAGCGAGTGATTTTGTTTCTTTGAATTTGAAATACAAGAAGAGAGTTCAATTTTGAACTAAAGCACTGTAGCAGACCGTTAGGATTAGGGTTCTGCTGGTGGATCGAGTTTGGGCAGTATTGGATCGGGTACAGGTTGAGTGTGAGGTAGATCCAATATTCTTTTGATATTGGATTTCAGTAGAATGGACCTTGGATCTATTTCAATGGGTCTAGGTAAGATCCAGAAGATTGGACAGGGTCATGGTTGTAGGCCAGGGTCTGGACTAAGCTATGTTGGTTTGGGCTCAGTCAATAGACTATTTTAGGTCAGGATTTGTGTTTAGCTTTAGTTTAAAAGAAATTTGTTAAGGAATTAATTAATTAGTGAATAGAAATTATTAGAAATTGGGTTGATAATTATTGATTAAAAGAATTAATTCGAATTAAAAGATTAATGAGAAATAATGATTTTATTGGATTTTAGCTTTGGAAATTGGGATATGAATTTCTAGAGTCGAATCTAATAAAGCAAATATTTTTTATAGGTGGACTAGACGACTACCACTTTAGACAGAGGCAAGTTTTCTATACAGTATTCATTCTTCGATTCCATGATTCTCTGCCATTGCAAGGACTCTATACGATGCTATTCTTCAATTCCAGTATTTTATTTCATTGCAAGTTTATTCTTCAATTCCAGTATTCTATTTCATTGTATGCTCGTGACACATGGTGATTTTCGTGTCATGTTTATTGTATCTCGTGTCATGTCCATTGCATCTTGTATCGTGGCCGTTATTGCATGTCGGGAGGAAAATACCAGTCGTGTGTGGATGACCCCATTCTCAAACCGTGTCGAGTAGCTGTCGCACGTCACGTGCGGCTCGCCAGACTATTTCCAGTTGTCCACCACAACGAAGGCATTCAAATCACGTAGTAGGTATGTGTTGTTTCTCTCGTGCATATTGATCTTCAGTGTACTTGTTCATTATTATTTTCATGTTCATTTCATTATTATTATACTTCTAAACATTGTGTAGTTTACTTGCTCCTTTCCTGACTAGATCGTTGACTATCAGATGATGACAGATTATCATGGATGATGACTTCGGTGGATCGTAGAAGACTTAGTTAGATTGTATAATCATATATATATAATGTATTATTCAGTGTATTTGATGATGTATCAATTGTGTTCTACCTGATTATGATGTTTATCGGATTTGTCTTCGGATAGAGTGAGATGTATGATGCACTGAATCATGATAGTGGATGTGGTGATCGCGTGCGTGTGGTTTTCGTTCTTGTCTTTATCTTCCTTTAGTTTCTGTTATTGAGCGATATTGATAATCGTGAGCATTCGGTGATTATTGAGGTCTAGACAGCTTATTATCGCCGATACTGCGGCGTTGGTTGGACGCGCTCACAACCCGTACCGATATCGCGGACGCAGGATGTGACATCAACACAACCCTCCTTCTTTATCTAGTTTGGGACATAAGACAGTAAGCACAAGACAGAAGTGAGTATCAAGCTAGATAATTTTGAAATCAACTCAATCAGATAATCTAACCAAACACTAAATATGGTTCATATTACTTCTACAGACGTCATTAAGCATTTGACCAAAAGATCAAATTTATTGTACATGAAATCATGACAAGAAATTACAATGCCGCTAGGAGTCTAGGACTATTGAAATACTTGGAGAAGATCTCGTGCACTATGAACGGCTTTGAGAAAAACAAAATAGACTTTATAAAAAAGAAAAAGGAGACTAGTTCACTGAAATAAAACTAAATTGCTTGTAAAGGAACTACCTGTGCAAGATGGCCCCAGCCCTCGAGGAAATTTTGATCAAGTTGTATTGATTTCAGATGTGCCTCTTCCGCTCTTTTGTACTCACCAATTGCTGCTAAAGCCAGGCCCTAGACAGTAAATATTTTTGGTAAGTAGACTATTATCAGACGATATGCATAGGGATCTAATAACTGGACAGAAAGGACACTTACAATGAGCTACATTTGTGAAAAGTAAAAACATAAGCATAGAGTTACTAAAGACCAGTAATGAATGAGTCAAATACTACACTTCTCTTAGAATGGGCAAGGAAAATTGGTAGAAGTTGTGATATAATGGTTCGATGAGGATACTAATTAGGGATTAATTATTTAAATGAATTTTCATTTATGCATTGTGGGTGGTTCCATACCATTATTCAATAAGATCATAAGCTTAAGGGGATTGAATATGACAAATTACAAACTGACAGAGTCATGCAAGTCATCATTTGAGTAAATTATGAAATCATTTAAAGATGAAAAGACTTGGAGATTTATCTTATACCAATCTATAAAAGGTGGGGGAATGATTAGGCTACCTTGTCGTTGAAATAGGACGTTACATAAGAGTAGATGAGACAATCAAAGGCATAAAGAAGGTTAAGAAACTGGAGACAAATTAAGATTTTAAGAAATCATGCAAGAAAACTATGTTTGTTTGGTTTAGATTATATATGAGCATGCTCCATTATAGAGAAATGATTTTCTTGGATCACCTAAAATATCTATTTGTCACCACAAATGCAAGCATCTCCCAATTATAAATTAGTGCATCTGCACCACCTTGGTACAGTAAGTGAACCAGGATGGTTGATTAGGGTATCACCCTAAGCAAGGTGTTGCATCACCATGGTGCTAGGTTGCTTAGATACTCCCCTAGAGGACCATATTCATGTCCATACCCATATCTAACAAGTACTCAACACAATATTTTCTTAACAATTATGTCCGAAGAGGAAAGCCCATGTTTGAGCTCCGAAGGGACCCATAACATGATTGAAAGCTATGTTGCACAGATGCAGAAAAATGGTGTTCATATCCACATCGTGCCTATACCTGTATTCGTGTCCATATTCGTCCTTATGCGTATTTGTGCCCGTATTCATGCAACATAGGTTCAAGTTATTTTGGCACGATCGTCATCATGCCAAACATAATAGAGATATGAGAAAGTAATATTCCATTGCAACAGATCCTTTCTAGAACTTTTTGGAACCTACTTACTATCAAAAACACGCAGAAATATAGAAATATTAAACATAAATAGAAATTGGGTAAAAGTTTTTCTGAAACTGGCAGTTACTTCCCAAATATTTTCACGATTGGCCCAAATGAACATAAGTTACCAAAAAAAAAAGAGTTGGAAGTGGACAAAGTTTTCTTGCATTTTTCCAAATTTTGCCAAATCTATACTTGATTTGCTTCTGCTTTCATTTCATGCTTTGAAGAAAAGAAAGAAAAAAAAAATCAAACATATATATGACAAGAAACCTATCAAATTATGCAATAATCATATGATAACTTCATAGGTATCACACAATTATTCAATGAAACTACCATAATATGTCATAAATAACTAAAGGATTATGTTTGAACTTCAACCTTTCATTTCTTAAATTTTATTTTATTCTAACATTTTTTTAACTTTTATCTTAAATGTGTAAATATGTGGGCTTAGTCTAGAACACGCTAGTAATTAACAAAACAAAAAATCTACTTACTAAGTATGTGTAAGCAGATTTGTTTTTCTTGTCCCGCAGAACACAAGCAGAAAGGTCATCCACGGCAGCGTCATAATCCTTGAACTTGAAATTCACAATTCCTGTAATATAACTCCATCAAATATTCAAAATTAATTAATGATACATATATCTCAAGAAGTCAGTAGTACTATTTATTATTTAAAGCAAAGTCGGTGCTAGGAAAATATCTCTCTTTGTCGTGGTCTAAAGACTCTACAGATCAATCCAGAAACTGAAAAGGTAGTACTCAATCGCACTTTCCTTGTTCGCTTCACAATTAAACTGTACTAGTGGGTTTGAGATCAAATGTTAAGTCAGAAACTAACTTGTAAAATTCACACCACAGGGAGGATTCAGTTGGTTATCCAAAATGCTTCTCCCAGCTTTTTGCACACCATTGTATGCACTACCCCAGATATATCAGCAGCTACACTAGCCATAGCAGCCACAATTTGGAACATTTTATGATACAAATAACAATTTACTGATGACTCAAAGTTCCTTAAAATTTCGACTAGCTTCCCGCTAATATAGATCCAAGTACATTTTGTTGACTTGTACACAGTCAAACTTTGCATCGAAACAGCTGGATCCTCAAATGCCTGTACTTAAACCCCATACAAATTGGATCTATTTGGAATATGTATCTTTAATCTATCACATCCAAGTTTGGAGCTCTAGATATGGAATTTGGTTTGAACTAGATCAGACTGTCAGGTTACCAGGGTCTATTGACACCATTATAATCCTAGGCCGTAACAAACTGTTACGTCATTACAATAAAAGGAGAGAGTGGTTCTGCATCTTCATAAGACATTTAAATTCAGACAGGATAGAAACAAAGTGATGAACTAACCCCTTTCATGTAAAATATCCGATGAATTGGGCTCAAATTCCAAAGCTTTCGTCAGGTCTTGAATGGCCTGAAAATAAGATGCATGGACTAAGAAAACTAAAATTTGCAGACAATTTATAATCTAAAGTCTAAACATCATACTTTTGGCCATAACCTTTTACTAATACCAATATGCATGTATCTGTAAACAAAAATGTATACATGTCAATATTATTAACTTGTGCTTCCAAATAGAAGTCGGCAGGATAATAGTACTGCTATGTTTCACTTAAATAACCTGAGCTATCAGGTTTTTTTAAAATTTGATACTCTAGAATAAATCTTTTGTCAAGTTGACACTGTCAACTTTACTTTTCTCACTTAAATACCTAAATTATAGCTCCTTTTCAAGTTGACGGTGACAGAAAATATCAAAGACAAAAAAACATTGTTAAAGAAAATTCTCTTAAAAAAATCTTCTCAAAAGTCAAAAAACCTAATCACCCCCCCCCCCCATCCCCACCCCCCCCCCCCCCCCCCCCCCACAAAAGGAGTGTTAGGTTTTATTTTTAAAAAAAAATTTCAAACTTTTTAGCAGTAAGTCCTAAACTGTGCACACGACTGACAGTTTACAAACAGAGGTTTAACTGTCTTTAACTTGAAGACATTTCAAGGTATTTAGTTACATAAAAAATAGTTCATATGAAAGTGGAAAAAAAAAACGTGATGGTTCAGGATATTTAAGTGAAATTTAGACCAAATAAATACTAAGATACTCATATTCTGAGAAAAAAATGGGCATTGACTTTAGCAAGTCAAACTATTATCGTATCCGTGTAAGTGTACACATGCATGTCCCTGGAACATTGTAACATTGTGGTTCATGTGTGAGGCAAGAGGAAAAACCAATAAATTGTACAAAAAGCATCCACAAAAAAAAATTATAGTACTATAACTGAAGTGCCACTAAGCTTCCAAAGTTCAGTTACTTAAAAGCAGTAGTGTAGTCTCCAAAGAGCTTTAATTGACCAATATAGAAGAGCTTTAGCTAATTAAATTTTGGGCTGCATTCTGCAAATTTAATTCAAAGCTCGAGTGGCATTTTTAAGCACACCAGCCCAAACAAATTTAATTTGAAATAAAAAATAAGAGTTTATAGCGCCCAAATATCTGAAATGGTACATGTATTTGTTATGTTGAAGTATAACAGCAGAAGAAACAATGGCTATATCATAGGTATTTGGTCTGTGATGCCTGTCACATGTCTGTACTAAACTAAACTGTTTCCATTTTGGATCCATTAAGGGCCATTTCCTCTATAAAATAGCAAACATCATAGCTTTTCAAATGTCCATTATTGAAATTCGTTTTGTTATTCAACTAGTCCAAGTAGCTCCAGTAAACAGTCTATATAATCTTTGTTTTCATAACAGAGATCTAATCTTTTATCATTTTTCTACGCTGAAGATTAACCCTTTTAGAGATAGACAACCCCTAAGCAGCTTCATTTGACAGTATCGTGTGCATTAGACCCTAGCAAATTATCATTGTGATATAACTAAAACCCAATGCTCCTTTATCTTCAAGATACCTTTTCTTTTAACTGTATCATATGATACGTTATGTATAGATTTTTATACTATTCTGAAGTATATTTACTTCTATAAGAATTTTAAACTCGATGCACAGTATTAAACATATTACGGTATGGTCACAGTGCAGTAAATATCAGGCCCTATACGCGAAACTCCTAAGACTGCCATGAAAATAAGATGCATAATATAAGCCTCCTATTTATATGGCAAAGATACTTTCTCCGAAAACTGAAATTAAACCCAAAAAAGCCATCTGAATTCAAACTTGGAGACAAAATACATTACCTCAACAGATTCTCCCAAGGCAGCACGAGCCTGGCCCCGCCGCTTCCAGGCCTCTCCAGCTGAAGGATTTGACTTTATAGCCTATACAATAAAATAGTTCCAGTAAATCGTGGATAACAGGTGTAGGTTAGACTTGGGTCATAGGTTCTGTATACCATAGTGAAGTCAGCAATAGCATTCTCAAGTTCTCTTTGGAATGCATGAGCTGTTCCTCTTCCAATTAAAGCTTCAGGATATGTAGGATTTTCTCTCAGAATCTGTGTTTAAAAACATAAAAATGATGTTTAGTTAGTTTGAGGATAGTCTAATAGCACATATTTCATTTGTGAATTGAGCAAAGCCAAGAAGAACCTGGTCAAAGATGGATAATGCATTGTCATATTTCCCTTCATTTACCTGCAAAAGTTTGTGAACAGAGTTTTGGAGTGAAGCTCAAAATGTGAAAGAGAAAACAACAAACACATTAATATAATTTACAAGTATCTTGTTGGAGAAGTTTAAACAATCTCACAACACATACCCCAACTAGCAACAGGGGGGTAAAAATATACCTAAGTAGCAAATTAGAGTACAGTGCTGCAATGGTTTAAGCTCTGCAATAGTTAAACCAATTTAAATATTTAAAATTTGTGCCTGAGCTAGCAGCTCGTCCAATAAGGTATCCTGCCCTGCATACCATCTGGCTTTCTAGGTTGATGGTAAATCCTCTCTATTGTCCATAATTGTCTTGGTGAAGAATTTGACACCAATTGGGAGGGTTGATGCCAGGTTAACAACAGGTCAATTTTGTAAGCATCTTTATGGAACCTGCTAGTCAGAGCTATGCCCCACAGCTGACACATCTGATAAGAAGGCTTAGATGATGCTGATTTGGTATCATAGGTTGTCAAAATTTAGTGTATTTAAGTTCTTCATTCATCTGTGCAATTATTTAAAAATAACTTTTTACACAGAGAATGTGTATTGACTATGTATAACCTCCAAGAATCACCCACTGCAGATTCTACTCATAGTTTGAAACATATGTGGTGACAGAAGGAAGCAGGTCATTAACACTTCCACTAACTCCAACATATCATGTTGGATAGACCAAATATAATAAATAAATGGTCTCAAATACATGCTAACATTTGCAAAATATTACTAACCAGAGGTTGGATGGCAGAAATTATTATGACAAAATGTAATGTATAAAATATCCTATTAAATTCATGTAATAAGATCAGTTTAGACTTTAAACAATTGAATTGACTCCAGTAACTATATGTCAACTATGTAGCAATTAAGCGGATATTGATTTCACCATATCTGATTTTGTTTTCTCTAAACGAACACCAACACCAGTATGGATCAATCCGAAATTAGAATATAGGCTTCTATGTGTGAGTCTGCATGTAGGTATTTACACAGACATAATGAAAGATCAATTTCCAAATTCTTTGTATAGAGCTCACAATGAAAATTTTAGTTAAAAGAGAATGACACATCGTCCAATCAGGATCCAAGTATCTTTTAGAGTGGACGTGTTATATCTAGAATGTTAGTATCAAAAAATTTCAAAACAAATGCCATAAGAGGAACAATACAAACAACCATGACAAACTTTTGGTATCTTTCCATGATAAATACTGAAATCCGTCAGTTGCATAATCTTAGTTAACAAATATAATTTTACAAAGTCTTTGTTAAAGTATAAAAGGATGCAGTTTTACCTCATAACAATAATCCATGAGTCAATAATAAAAAATTGGACAAAGATTCTATACCTTTGCAATTCCTCGTGATAACCGGATATCCAAGCTGATTGACTTGGTCACGAAGACTTTTCGATTGTTTTTGACAGATCCATTAGATGTATTGCACATACTGGTGGTATCACTAGGTCGGACAAAAATTTCGAAAGTATCATCCGCTCTACTCTGAGTTTCAGATTCTGTATCGGTGGTCAATGTACTAGAGCTAGAGGAATCTGTAAAGTGATCATCACAGGAAATAGCTTTTGTGTCAGAGGTAGACTTCTTCCCATTAGAGGAGCTCCCATTAGAGGAGTCTATGTCATGATCTTCAGATAAAACCACTTTGTTTTGTTTTGCAGAAGCTAGCAGTTCGTTCAATTCCACCAAATCTTTTAAATCTGTTGAGTCATGAACCGCGTTTTCATGCCCTTGCTCCCATACAAGCAAGGCCTCCTCCTTCCTGTCCAAGGCTGAGAGAGCATTACCTAATAACAAGATACAGCAAACATAAGTTGGAAAGCAAGATGCTTGACCATGTGTTTCCATTTAATAGTTAGATGACACCAAATACCCAAGTAAAATAGTGAAAAGAGTTTCACAACAGTACAGCACAAGTTAATTTAACTAGTTTTGTGAATATGGACAAGAAAACTAAAACTTTCATCTATTAAAGCAAAAAATACCTGGAGACAAACTAATGCTAACTAGAAGAAAAAAAAATCATCGATACCATATAAGTAAACAACTAACCATTCCACATAGACACATGATCCATAAGCAACCTCAGAAACAATCTTAAATTCAATTGACAATGTTGGCTCTGCATAAATGATATAACCAAGTTTCATATAATTAACCCACAGTCTCAACTGTGTAGCTCTGCTTCTTACACAGAAAGAATCATTTTTAAGAGAACCGTCACAACAACAACAAAGTCTTTATCCCATATTTTTGAATCATTTTCTCCTTTATTCTCTCTTAAGGGTCATGTCCTCCGTAGTTTATAACATTAACAAAAAGCATATCTTTTCTTTAATACTTCAAGCCATGTACATGTAGGCCTACCTATCTTAGTTTCTCCTTTAACTACTATCTTATCGCTCCTCCTTACCGGTGCACATCTATTATTCCGCATTGCACACGCACCTAAGACCATTTGTTCTCTTCTTTTCCTCAATTGGCTCTACCTCCAGTTTCCCACGAAACTCTCATTTCTTATCATATATGTTAATGTATTACCATTTATCTATCTCAGCATTCTCATTTGAATTACGCTAATTTTCTAGACATGTTTCTCAATTGCCCAACACTTTGATACATAAAACCTAACCGGTCTTGTAGTAGTCTTATAGAATTTTCCTTTCAACTTGAAAGGTATCATGTGATCACAAATTAGTCCAAAAGTACCCCCCCCCCCTCATTTTCTCCGTTTCAACCATCATGTTTTAATTCTATGCACGATATCCTTCTCAATCTCCATTGTGATAAACGAAAGATCCTAAATAGTGAAAACTATCCCTCTTGGGTATCTCTTGACCATTATTTAAAGTACTCCAGAACCGCAACGTATCTTTTTTATGCATAAGAAACTTCTGCACATTTCTAATGTGATGTTCCTACATGAGTAACATGATGAATGGACCTAACTAAGGAGATCTGTGACTTTCTTGACAACGTGGCAACTTCACAAAATATAGTCAAAGTGACACGCACTTGAAGAAGAAGAGTGAAGATATGATAGTGGGTGTAAACATAGTCGATATAGCCAATGCCATGTTTGTATTTGTTCTCTTGTAGAGCATACACATACAGTGTGGATATTATTCACATACAGTGTGGATATTATTCAAATACTTAAAACTAAGCAGCATGGAAACTCTGAAAATTGGTGTCATGTGGCATGATGTGTCAGATATATGTATCGGACATCACAACACAAACAGTCCAAAATACACTAGGACACACCAAATCATTGTCATATCCGTTTCATCTTGTCGATAGTGTCTTGTCATTTTCATTCCCATGCAGCGGACTTGAATCAATGTCAAATTTTGAATAAGGCGGATATGAATTCAATAGGAATATAGGATATGGAGTGGACATTACAAGCTAATACTAAGAAATTACAAAGGAAATTGAGTCCAACATGAAGGCTTAAAAGTTTAGAATAATATTAGGACAGTTTTCAGAATTTTTTGATAGAAAAAGTACAAAATGCATTTGTATTCATAATCTCAATGGACAGGAATGTAGATCCATATTCGTTAAAAACTACATCGATTACATGTCTCTGATGGGATTACTTGTGTTTCCTTAAACCCTTATCCCTATTGATCGCCTACCACCTTATGTTATTTCACGAAGACAAAAGAACAGACATTTTCCTAGCCTTGTGACTCCAACTTCATATTCCCAAGTTGGAGAAAACAATCTACAATGAGGCAATCCATCCGGATTCCACCAAAAAGCTTGCATACCGGGTACAATCAAGGAAGAGAGGACTACAACAAAGTAAGGCACCGTAAGCCCTGAAATGTGTGGCTTACGAAAAGGGTAAGTGACAACAAGCGTATACTCTAGGAAACACTTAAACTCCAAAAATCGGTATTGTGTGACGAACAGACTACAAAATACACTACGACTAGCCGAAATCAATGCCGTCTTTGTGTCCTTTTTGTTGGGTCCAGTCTGGATTTGGTAACAATATATTTGTGGGGCCCAGATCTGGTTAAATATTTGATTTGAAACAATTTGAAAATCTACATTAAATATTTGATTTAATTATATTTGGATTCACATAATTGGTGTTGGGGCTATTTTAGGTAATGGGTCTCCTATCTTAAGGGTTTCCTATTTTAGGAATTATTAAGACATAAAATAGGATTTCTCAGCTATATATATGTTTGAAGGTGGAGGCATAGATATAGCATAAGGTACAAGGTGGGAGATTCATGGTGCTTGTCCATAGAAAATCTAAGAGAAAGTTCATACTTTGCTCTTAAGGCTCGTCATACAAGATAGAAGGAAGAGAAGATCTGATTGAGGAGTTGTCGTCTTCGTTCAGGAAGATTGATATGGGTAGGGTAAGTGATTTCAAGTTGTAATCTTCTGGTTTCTTCCTAAACTTTTGTTAAGGGTTGAACCTTTGGGCAAAGGATTCAACATAATTTTATAAATCTTGTATCTTTTGTCCAAAGTTATAAAGATTGAGATTTGTCCAAATAACGTAGTCACCGAACATATATGTTGTTTGATTTGTCTTGACATTCGTGGTAGATTGGTTCGTTATCTTCAGGCGGGTTGGCATCGCTTCCGAGTTCGTGTCAATAGCCGAATCCAGTTCGGATCACGCAAGGGTTCTCAAAAAGTGGTATCAAAGCGTGGTATTGGTGTTTCACAACAGTCTTGTCCATGTCATATTTGTGTCCAAGCAACCTAGGTTACGCCAATCCCTATAAATGCCAATATAATCCCAAAACCCAACAACTCGAATCGTTCACGCGATCCATACTGTCCACCTAACCATCATTCCACATTGACCACAACAAGAAGTCATATAACTTAGTTACCACAATTTTCATACGAATTCCACTAAAATTCCCTCAAAATCTGCAAACCTTTGAGAATATAAGCTTGGAGAAGGACCGGATCAAGCTCGAGAGCCCGATCGCAGTCCTTGATGACGTGCTTGTGGAGCTCCAGCTGGCTGTAGCAGAACGCTCGATTGCTGCCAACAAAAAAAAAACAATTTTCCTTCAAAAATCAACAGAACCGATCGATAAAAAAAAAAACACAGCGAGAAGTGATCAATAGCGATACCAGAGGTCCTTGATGGAGACGGAGCTCGAGAGGAAGGAGTCGAGGAGACGTATGGCTTTGGACCAGTTGCGGGAGCCGCAGAGCTTCGCGAGCTCCACTCTCTCTTTCGCTGACGCCATTGATTTTTTTTTTCCGATGACCTAATTCTTCTTCTTTTTTCCATCGGGAAAAAGAGGATTAGGCCTTTGTTGCTGCAGCGGGTGTTAAAGTCACTCCTTTTTTGTGGTTATGTACTCCCTGGTGTGATTTTGTTGAGGGTGGTATGGTTGAGGTGGAATTTGTTTTGGATGCGGTGGTTTTATCTCTCTATTTGTTTGTCGGAGGGGGATTGGAATTTCTTTTCTTTTTTTTTCTTTTTTTACAAATTTGTATTTTTTTTATGTGACTGTTTTGTTGCACAAAAGTGTGCGTAAAGTGTAAAAGTATAAAAGTAAGATTTGCGTACGCGATCGTAAAAAATTTAAGTTTCAAAATAATTTTTTAATGGTCGAATTAGAAGTGGAAAAAAAAATGTATTTGGTTATTTGGATGGTTGAAAGTGGAAAAAAAAATGTTTGATTGTTTGGATAGTTGTTGAAAGTGAAGAAAAAAAAAGTTCATTGTTTTAATGGTTATTGAAAGTAAATGTTGCTTCCAAATTTATTTATAAAACACACAAATAATTTTCATTTAAATCTAAATATTACAATATAAATTTTAACAAATAATTACTCTTTATTTTAATTGACATATAATTACTGATATAAATTTTCTAAAATAAAAACTATAAATTTCTAATTTAAAAAAATGTATTCAAGATAAATTTATTGAGAAATATTGTAATAGTTTTCCAAAATTTAATTTACTCTAATGTTTTGTTACATATTTTTTTAGTTTAATCCAAAATTTAATTTACTCATAAAAAATCACGTTTTCACTTTCTTACAACCAAACCTCCAAATTCTCCTTCTTCCTCCCCACCTTTTTCAATCTTTTTTGGAGTGAAAAGTAATGTTTTCTCAACCAACATGAAATTTCAAATGGTCAAATAAATAAATAATTTCATTCTTGCAACAAAACGTCCGAACTCGAAAATGTTTCGACTTTCGACAAATAAATAGGCCACTTTCATCCACTTTCGGTCAACCAAGAGACATGAAACCGTCCGCAGTCATGTCAAAAAAAGGTGGGGAGACAGCAACTGCTTGCGGGTCTAAACACATAAAACTATTTCACATCCGTGTACAATCAAACACTTGAAGTGAGGAGAGTTCCAAAAAGTCTCCAAAAAAGTCTTGCTTTCAAGTGAGATCTGGCAACCAAGCACGCTGAGTATTAGTTTTCTCAAGTGTGAACAAGGTATATAACATAAGTTATGTGTTAAGTAGGAAATAAACAAAATTACCCTTTTATGTCTCTTTATTTTACTTATTTGGAGATGTCATTCTACATATTGAGAAAAAAAAATATTCTCAGCGGTTATAACAAATTGTACAAATGTGAAAGTTTCATTTTTTTTTCCTTTTTTGTGATGTCTGAAGTAACGTTCGTAACTTTATGTATGTTTTATTGCATCTTTTTTGGATCCGTTGTCTTCAATTTTCACTATTTTTTATAAATAAAGTTTAATATTTATCTTAGTATATATATTTTCATCTTTTTACTAAAAATCCATGTCTTGATTATTAATTGAGGACTCGAACAGGATTTAGACCGATTGCAGTAACTTTATGAGCTCCACGTTTTTCGTTGGTTGACGTTATTTTAGAACTAATGACCTAAAAAAAAATTAGCCCAAAAGGAGAGAACCGGACCTTTGTTGCTGTTGTGAGTGTTGAATTTACTTTGTGTTTGGTATTATGTACTTTATGTATGAGCAAGTGGAGGAGATGAATCGTGGGTGGTTTTATCATCTCTCTTTGCTTGTGGCATGAGTTTGGAATTTCTTTTACTCTTCCTTTTCCTTTTTCTTATACAAAAATTTTGCTGCTACAATAATATATTTAAATATATTAGAAAGAGTACATCATCGCAATTGACAAAATATTTAAAAATCTACACTTCACCAACAGCGTTGGCAAAATTTTGGATATTTTTAAATTTTGACAATACCTATTGGCGAAATTATCAAAAAAAATAAATTGTTCATTGGCATATCCTGATCTCCTCCCTCCCGGCCCGCTTGTAGTCGTAGCCGCCCACGTAGCGGTTAAAGTACCGGTGGGTCCCGCATAACAGCTTCCCGCACCTGCACCTGAACCCTGTCAGACCCACCCGCTTCCCTCACCTCGAACAATTATTCGCCCCCATCGGCCTCACGGTTGCCACCGCTGCCGCCAATCCCCCTGCGGTCCACTCCTCCACCGAAGAATCCCTCTCTTGTTCTCTTGCTGGGTCGGATCTGGCCCTCGTGTCACTACCACATTTCTAGATAGGAGTATTCCTGTCTATTCATATTTTATTTTTATATGGTGTGAATATTAATATAATGTGCTAGTATTATATATTAAATATTGTATTATTTATTTAAATGGTTTGTGGACTAGCCTATTTATTGGACTTGACCCTAGTGGACCTAATTAGACTTGTCATGACATATTGGACCCAACATTTTGGGCTAGGCCCATAGACTCAACCCTCTTCATTAATTAGGTGTTTTAATTAATTATTCATTAGAATAGAAGCTTCATAATTTATGCATCCCTAATTAGAGACCTACATGACAACTAGTGGGGGCAATTTAGTTACTGTGAGGTTGCTTGGGGAAGGGGGCAAGGACTGGCCACCTATAGGGGGAGAGTCATTCTCTCTCCTCTTCATTCTTTATTTTATTTAGATCCTCAATTGTGTTCTTCCCCAAATTGACTCATCCCTCCACAAAATTCTCTCAATTCACTTTCATTCTCTCACATCTTCCATCAATCAATGAGCACTTGGAGAATGAGGATTTGCTAGGAGCTTGTGTCCGGATCGTATCCATTGAGCAATTCATTAGAAATCCATCTCCCAATAGATAAATTCTGAATCCAACCCTTAATTTAGGCTCTAATTCATGCATTTAAACCATTAGGAATCATCCATTGGCTTAGGGCTACCCATAGGATCAAGAATTGAGTCAATATGACTTGTATTGAGAAAGTTACATGATAATTTGTTTCCAAATAGGAGAAATTACGATATTGACACATCAAGTGTGTGTCATGAGACTACCATAGTCTAATTAGACTTAGATCGGGGTTGGGAGACTATTTTTGTATCCACAATTGGATGCGTATAGGCAATATCATGGCAATTTAGTGATACATGTTGACTTGGGAGTTTTTCCTTTGAGACAGGGGTCTACACATGCCATAATTTGCCATGAGCACATAGATGGGGTAGCAAGCACTTTGTATTGCTTCTAATTATGATTTTAGACTTGTCAACATCATTTGTGGAGAGTTGGGTGAAGTTTGGATTGAGTATCAAGGGCGTATCGCAAGTGTATCATATATTTAGTGTGATACGGGTGTGATGCACTCCTTGTGTTTGATGCATTATCATATGAGTATAGTTGAGATTCTAATTGGTTTGTTACTATTGTTTTGCTAGTTATAGAACACATATATTCTATCTACATGTTCGTTGGATGTGTGTGTGTGTGTGTGTGTGTGTGTGTGTGTGTCTATATATATATATATATATATATATATATAACCACATATAAATGATATCCTGATGTGTTCTTATACATTATAGGTGTTGTATCAGTCATTATTGCTGTGATGCACAGTGCTAGGAATGGGTCGGGGTTAGCACTGTCTTTTGGGTCTGAATACTTGCATTGAATTAGAGGAGAGGGAAAGTTGTGAAGTGTTGTGTTAATGACTTGTATCAGTCATTTAGATGGGAGAGATAGGGGGTTCTGTTCTTGAGCTTAACAACAACCATATTGGAGTGGTGGTCGGGCAGGGTTGCACAACATGTGGGCTATTAGCAGCAGTATAGGTGGGGGTCTATTGGACCGCTGCACAGCAGTGAAGGAGGGGCAACGCTCCATTACACAAGAACAACAACAGCAGTGATGTACAGACTTGGTAGAGCAGTTAGCATGGTAAGTAATATGTGAAGTAGTATTATGTTAGAAATGTTAGTTAATGTATGTAAGTTATGTAATATATATATATATATATATATATATATATATATATATATATATATATATATATATATATATATCACTGTTAGTTAATGAGGATATGTTACTATGTTACTGTTAGATCAGTTAGCATTATAAGTGTCAGTTGTTAGTATCAGTGGTAATATTATAAGATAAGTTAGTGTAGGAATGTATCAGTAAAGTGAATTAGAAAGTGCTATCAGTTATTAGTAGTATATAGATGATAGTGAGTAGATAATCGATAATATTAGCTAAGTATTAGATATTATAGCTAACAATATCAAGTATGGTCTAGTATTAACTAGTGTTATCTTAAAACCTAGGTAATAACCTAGTGTAACTAAGATAAGCTAGTTTTAGCTAATTAGTGACCAATATAGACTAATTAGTTTAATATGGACCTAGTTTAGCTAGAAATGGCTTAGAAGAGTATGTTAGAGCATTCTTTAACTCATTTCTCCCTCATTACACCATTTGACATGATATCTCATATCTAGGTCTGTGTGAGACCAGCTCGGATATCGAGATTTACCATTTTCTCAGGATCTTAGGCGAGTATATCTCTCTGTTAGTTTTTATTTCATGATAGTGTATATATCACTTGTTATAGAACTGATATACTTGATTCTGACACATTGTTACACGGACTGATACTGTATGGATCTTGTCAGGAGATGTTATCCCTTACCGTGTTCAACAAGTACTCTTTACACATGTATTTTATTGTGTACATCGAGTACTGTTTCATGTGCTTCATGTGCAACAACTATTTCGTGTGCTAGTGTGACTATATCGTATTCATGTGCATAACGTGTCGTGATTAGATCCATGAGTATTGGTTAGGGAGGGGGAGTAGAAGTTGGTTATGTGATCAAGCCCTATTTACCTCATATATATGTCGATTATACACCTCACGTATAATCGAGTTACCTTATTTACCTCATGTGCAATCTAAGCTGATCACGTAACGAACTTGCGCTCTAAACCACATAGCTAGTATTCCATTTTTCTCTATTTGCAGTTATTTTCTATTGCTTGTATTTATCTTTCCAGTGCATATTGTATTTATCTGCCCGTTCCACCTATATTTTCAATTCTAATTACTTGTGCATCTTGTATTCTTTTATACTACTTGTCATATATTCTCTACCATGTATTTGGAACTGCTTTCAGAGTTTTGTGCTTCGCTCCAATCCTGATTGGATATATTTTTCAGATGATTGGCTAGAGGAGCTATGTCACATTTATTACGGGCTGCAGGACGACGAGCCACTAGAGAATACTCCCCTAGAGCAGGAGAACTTAGTGCTTGTGACCGAGGAGACTTAAATATTATTTTGGTCATTGTATTAGTCTCATTATTAAACTTTTAGCATGTACATATTATTTGAGACTTATGGTACCTAGATATGTGGTTTTGGACATGTGTTGTATTGTGACTCCTTATTTCTCTCTTCTATTCCATATCGTGCTTTTATCCTCCTTTAGTTTTATATTGTGATTGAGTATTGGTTAGCGTTTATCATATATCATATTGTTTCTCCATTTAGAGTTGAGATATCATTGTTAGGTATATTATTTTTATTATATGAGATGATTAGATAATATTGATGACCTAGACAGCGTTCTACCGTCGATACTGCGGCATAGGCTGGACGTACCCACGTACTTGTACCCTTACATCGGGTATGGATCGTGATATGTTTTTGTAGTGGCCCATGTAGGTCTAGGTAGTAGTACTCCGACTTGGAGTATTACTACAAGCATGCTATACGAATAAGACTTAGGATCTAGGATGAGAGTATACTCAATCACAACTAGAAAACATTTCTAATATATTGATTTTGCAATCTTTATCGTTCTGAATATTAATTTCTTTGAAATATTACTGTCATTCTTTGATGATATCGTATCTCGTGCAGTATTGACTTCTTTATTTCAATCTATCTTCAGGATGCCTTCGAAGATCAGAATTCATTCGCTCGGGAGCAGCGACAGCTTCCTCAGCTACTTTTTGGCCTGATGCGGAGAGGACAACAGCTACTATTGCTTCTTCTCCAGTTGAGAGGGTCGCATTATCGGTCTTGTCACGCCCCAGTCCCAAAATGTCGAGGGACTGGACGCGTGATAATGGCCAGCAGCACGCACCGATGGACAAACCCAATTTAATGGATCCATCAGGGCATACTTAAGCTGTAGTATAACAATAAATAGGTCCAACGATACAAGTCACAGTCTATACTAATCTCATCCACAACAGATAATCACAGATCAAATGCCAGAATAATGTAAATAAAATAAACTAACATATCTCAATAAAAGTGTCTCGGAGAACAATCCAAGAATAAGTCTGATACATCAATGAAATTGACTAAAAATAAAGTAACTAGAAACAGAAATAAATGAGTATCTCAAGCCAATACTCAGGAGAAGTCCTCTGGTAAGATCTCGTCCTCTGATCCTGGTTCTGCTCCAATATAGACACCTGCTTCTGCTAATGCTAATGCTCCGGTCCTGTATACCTCGGGATAGATCTCGTCAGCTAATCCTGGGGACATAATCCGGATCCAGGTCCTCATGGGACATAGCAAGGTACAAGATAACTCAAGCCAACATAAAAGCAGTGAAATAGGAAATAAAATAAACAGGGTAAATATGTAACCATCTATGTGAAATGCAAGTGAGAGCATCACTAGTACGCAGGCTGAGACCACTACAAGCTCTGTGTCTGGGAGCCGGTAGCAGTAATAACTAACTATTTTGCTCTGTAATTTACTCTGTAGTATATATATATATATAATCAGCCTGTAGCCTGTGTGTCTATCCCCACCCCATGTAATCACACTTCTCATGTCCACGATACCTCATGTCCATGTCACGCACGATCATATCTAATGCAACAAGTCATCTAATGTCTATGATTATAATGTCTATGAATATAATGTCTATGTCATAAATCCTGCAACCTACACAGAATCACCGTGAATATCTCAGGAATATTCTGTCTCATGAATAGTGTCAAGTGTCCTGGGTTATAATGTACTTGATAAGACAAGTACGAGAATGTAAGGGGTCACGATATCCATGTCTATATGACGTTACACAACTCCGCGTACGGTGTTGGCACCCGACTATTAATCGGATGCTAAGTAAAGTCACACGGTCCTAGGTCAAGCATGTACAATAATATATAAATAAGACAAGGAAATATGTAACAAGAACTGCAATGTAGGCAAGGTACACTTGCCTGGGGTTCTGGCTCCAACTGTAGCTCTGGTCTCAGTGTGATCTGCAGGGACTACTCCGGTTGCTGAAATAAACATCACCATTAGATTCAAAAAATATCAAATAGCTAGAAACGCCTGTCCTTGAGTCCAATTTGGACACAAGGGCAAAAATCACAGTTTCTGGTCAAAGCGGGGTCCACATGTGGCCGCTTTGCACCAAAAAATATGTCAGGGTCAAAGGTCTCCAATTTCATTAAACTTAGTGTCAACAGGTCCAGAACGATGATACGAACCCAATGGAACTTCCAGAATTGGATTCTGATGAGCCGATCACAAAATCGCCCGTCAAGTGGAGCCTGTGGGGCCCACGATACACGATTTTGTCAACGTTCTCAGAATCGAGCCAAACTTGGGTCACAGGACCAGCGTATTGCTATGAGTCCGATGGCATAAGTTTTGTCTCGATCCGACGTGTGTACACAAAGTTACAACGTGTTCCAGAACAGGCAGATATGGGGCGGTGTCGGCGGATACGCGTTGATTCCGGTGTGCACGCACATCCAAATCAACTTCTTCGAAATCCTGTACGTCCGTATCAACGGCGTGCACGTTTCGGTAAAGACAGCGTGCGACCAAGTCATCCCAGTTGGCGGGGCACACTCAGTTTCGGGGTAAAACGGGGTATTGGTTTTCCTATTTTTGGATCGCGGTTTGCGATCACCACAGGACGCGACGCACCGAGCGAGTTGCACGGGCATCGAGGGGGTTATACAGTCTACGCGACACAACTGACGGAACGGAAAACGGAATTACGAGGAGAAAGGAAACGCTACCTGAACAGGGCTCCGTGAATCTGAATTTCACGTGTTCGTGTCGTGTCCTGGCTAGTTTAGGGTTTAGGGCTTGCCGGAGTCGGCTGGGCTCGGGCGGAGGCTCGTCGAGTCGGGGGAGGAAGAGGGAAGATGGGGGAAGGAGGAGTTCGAGTCGGGGAGAGGGCGACCGGGCGTCGGGGAGTGAGGCAGAGAGATCTGAGATGGGTGGAGGAAGAAGATGGTGGTGGTGGTTGGTCGAGCGGCTCGGGCGGAGAGAAGAGGCGGTGAGGCGACGGTGGAGAGGGGGAGTCAAAGAAGAAGGTGGGGTGTCAACGGACTGCTGTGGGATGCTGCTGCGGCGGAGCGGCTCGCTGGGGTCCGGGCGACGCTCGGGGAGGCGAGGAGATGAGGAGGGGAGGCGCTGGACGGAGCTGGAGGACGGGAGGAGATGGCTGCGGGGATCTCGCCGGAGCTGAGAAAGGCGGTGGCGGGTCGACTAGGGCGTCGGGGAAGTTGGAGGGAGGTTTAGGGTTCAGGTGGTGCGAAGTCGGGCTCGGCTGCGGGCGGCGGAGTTGACGAGAGAGAGAGTTCGATGGCGGCGGCACGAAAGTCGAGGGGCTCTTATAGCCGGAACAGTAACTCGGGGATAGGGATCCTATTAGGGTTTGGTTTGGGTTTTGAGTCCGGGTCGGGTTTGATTCGGATCTGACCCGACCCGACCCATTAGGTCTGGGTTGGCTTGGTTTATTTTGGAAATAAACCCGGTTTATTTTAGGGGTTTAATTCGGTTTAATAATACATTGGTTTTTAGGGCTTTTAAAAAATATTTCCGGAAGTCCAATAAATTCGCAGAAAATTATCCTATGTTCGGTTTTCCATTTTACATCATAAAATATTATTTTCATAATATTTTAATATTAATTAACAGTAATTAAAAATCATTTAATTTCCAAACACCTAGGTTTTAATTACAAAAAAATCCCAGAAAATTATAGAAAATTGTGAAAAATCTAAATTAAAAATTGCTGAAAAATCAGGGGGTTTACAGGTCTAGGTGGGGGTTTCAACAACAGCCTTTAGGGGTGCTTCTCCTCCAGTTTCGAGGATAATCCTAGCCATTTTTAAGGGACTTTCCCCACCACCGCTAGTGCCAATCGATGCTACGCAGCTATTCGCACTTTTTAGAGAGACGATGGAGGCCCAGAGGGCCGAGGCTGAGGCGCAGCACCGGCAGTCCAACGCGATGAAACAGGACATTGAGAATATCCACCAGGTGGCCATTACAGCAGTCGAGAGAGGGGCTCCTTCGAATCCCCCGGATGCACAGCCCAGGCCAGGCAACATACAAGACTTCAAGAAGTTGGATCCCCGCAACTTCCAGGGGCAGAGGGTATTATATATGCTAATGATTAGCTTGAGCACATCGAGCACGTCATGCGCTTATCCTGCCTATCAGAGGATCTGAAGGTGGAGGCAACACAGTTGCTGATGTCATATATTTCTATTACCTGATTCCAGAATGAGCTGCAGATGACCGATCCGGGATTGACATAGGAGGACTTCAATGACTTGTTCAGGAAGAAGTTCTTTTCGCCTACAAAGATACTAGATTTGGAGCGACAGTTCCAGAACCTTCATCAGGAGAACATGTCGGTCGAGGAGTATGCCACAGAGTTTGACAAATTTGGCAGATATACTCCGTACATGGTGTGAGAGCATGAGATTCGGGCGAGTCGATTCAGAGAGGGCCTGAACTGGAAGGTAAATGCTCTCATTTCCTTGAGCCATGAGACATACACAGCTATCCTGAAGGAGGCCCGTAAGGTCGAGAGAGACCTAAGTTTGAGACCCAAAAGGGACCGAGTGATCTTTGGTGGCAGCAGCAGTACGAGTCCAGCCAAGCGACCATATTTCCAGCAGCAGAGACAATAGTTTCCCGCGTCGACCAAAGCACTAGTACAACCGGCGCACCATATGCAGAGACCAGCTCAGCTAGCTCCTACTTTCCCTTTCTACAAGAAATTAGGGCATGGGTGGGATGTTTGCAGAAAAAGGTTGGGCCTGTATTATTTTGTGTCTCCGTAGACCACCAACTGAGGGATTATTCTAGGACTTTAGCTCGATCAGCTCAGGGCGAAGCTTTAGTTCAGAGAGCACCCGCGAGGCCACCTGCGGGTCAGCAGAGAGGACCTCCATTGCAGATACAGCAACAGAGGTTTGTACAATGCCAGCAGCAGTAGAGAGGTGCACAGCAGGGGCGAGCTTTTGCTTTGACATTTGAGGACCGAGCCAGTGGGTGATATGATATCAGGTTCAGTTCTTCTTGATTATTTTTTATCATATGCTTTATTTAATTCTGATGCTTCTTATAGTTATGTATCTGTGATCTTTGCTGGGTCCACCGAGATGCCATCTCCTGTGATAACGTGTCCAAGAAAAGTGACACGATCAAGGAAGAACTCGCACTTGCCCAGCTTAGCATAAAGGCTCTCACGCCTCAGCGTCTCTAACACTAGTCTTAAGTGCTCTTCGTGCTCCTCGTGGCTCTTTGAATACACCAAGATGTCATCGATGAAGACTACCACGAACTGGTCCAGATATTGGTGGAAGACTCTGTTCATCAGGTTTATAAATACGACAGGTGCATTTGTCAGTCCAAAAGGCATCACCAGGAACTCGTAATGACCATAACGAGTCCTGAATGCTGTCTTTGGAATATCTTCTCTCCGTACTTTTACCTGATGATATCCTGATCTCAAGTCTATCTTTGAGAATACTACCGCTCCTGTCAGTTGATCGAACAGATCATCAATTCGCGGCAGGGGGTACTTGTTTTTGATTGTCAAAGCATTAAGGGCTCTGTAATCAATGCATATTCGATATGTTCCATCCTTCTTTGGTACAAACAATACTGGTGCTTCCCAGGGTGATGCACTAGGACGAACAAATCTCTTGATCTGTAATTCTTCTAGCTGTAGCTTCAGCTCGTCTAGCTCCTTCTTCGCCAACTGGAACACATTTGAGGATACTGGTGCAGCTCTGGGTATCAACTCAATAGTGAATGTAAGCCCCCTGATTTTTCAGATTTTTTTTAAAACGATTTTTCCCAATTTTTCTGTAATTAAACCTAGGTAGTTGGTAATTAAATGATTTTTAATTATGGGTAATTCATATTAAAATATTATGGAAATAATATTTTATGGTGTAAAATGGAAAATCGGACATAGGGTAATTTTCTGTGAATTTATTGGACTCCGGGAACCCGTTTAAAGCCCTAGAAACCAATCTGCAATTAAACCGAATTAAACCCTTAAATAAACCCGGTTCAATTGAACCAAACCAACCCAAACCAACCCAGACCCGGTTCACTAAACCGAACCTAGCCTTATTGGGTCGGGTCGGATCTAAACCCGACCCGAAACCCGACAACCCAAACCCATACTTAAATAATAGCGGGTCAGGCCGGATTCATGTGAACCCGACCCGCGGACCCGAACCCGGACCCGTTACTCATGCCTGAACCCTAATCCTAAATCATATCGAAAATACTGTTCCGATCGGCTACCCCGATAAATACCCCCGCCGAAACCCTAAAATCTCTTCCCTCTTCTTCCTCCTCCCCTCGTCGACGATCCCCTCGACAGCCCTCTCCCCTCGACCGCCCATCTCCGCCTTCACCTCGCCACCTGACCCCGAGCCTCTCCCCTCCGCTCAGCCGCTCGACCTTGACACCTTCCTCCGCCTCCCTGTCATCCTCCTCTTCGCCCTCCTCCGGCCACGTCGCCGGCGGCCCCGACCTAGCGCCACTCCCGGCTCCCCTTCAGCCTATACAATCCCCTTTCTCCCCCTCGACTCCGGCCAAGAACCCCCTGAACCCTAGACCCCCGCCGCCACGACCCCGGCCATCCTCCAGCGCCTTCCCGCAGCTGCCCCACCGCCCGTCGACCTCCACCTACTCCCCCTCCTTCCTCCCCCGAGCCCTAGCAGCAGCCCCCGCAGCCCCTCCGGCCCGCTGCCCAGCCGCCGGCCGCCTGCACCGCGTCCCGCGCATCGCCTTCGCCTCCGGCCAGGGCCGCCCCACTGCCCCGGCCTCCCTCCGCCTCAGCTCCGACCGCCGCAGGAGCCAAACCCTAACCCTAGACGCGACTCCGACTCGGACACCGGATACGACGCGGACACGAGAAACTTCGGTTTCTCGAGCCCTGTTCAGGTACCCGTTTCTCTCTCCTCGTTTGTCCATTTTCAATTCTGTAAGTTACAACACGTAGACTATATAACCCTCTCGGTGTCCGTGCAACCCGCTCGGTGTATCGCATCCTGTGGTGATCGCGAACCACGATACAAAAACAGGAAAAACAACGCCATGTTTTACCCCGGAACTGAGTACGCCCCGCCAAACGGGATGACTTTGTCACACGTGGTCTTTACCAAAACGTGCGCGACGTTGATACGAACGTGTGGGATTTCGCAGAAGTCGATTCGGATGTGCGTGCACACCGGAATCAACGCGTATCCGCCGACACCGTCCCGAATCTGTCCTTTCTGGAACACGCTGTAACTTTGTGTACATACGTCGGATTGAGACGAAACTTGCGTCATCGGACTCGTAGCAATACGCTGGTCATGTGACCCAAGTTTGGTTCGATTCTGAGAACGTTGACAAAATCGCGTATCGTGGGCCCCACAGGCTCCACTTGACGGGTGATTTTGTGATCGGCTCATCGGAATCCAATTCTGGAAGTTCCGTTGGGTTCGTATCATCGTTCCTGACTTGTTGACACTGAGTTTGACGAATTTGGAGACCTTTGACCCTGACACATTTTTTGGTGCAAAGTGGCCCACATGTGGACCCCGCTTTGACCCGGAAATGTTATTTTTGCCCCTGTGTCCAAATTGGATTCAAGGACAGGCGTTTCTAGCTATTTGATATTTTCTGAATCTAATGGTGATGTTTATTTCAGCAACCGGAGTAGTACCTATGATTCCCACTGAGACCAGAGCTACAGTTGGAGCCAGAACCTTATGCAAGTGTACCTTGCCAAAACTTGCAGTTCTTGTTACTTATTCCCTTGGCTTATATATATAAATATAAATATATATATATATATATATATATATATATATATTGTTGTGCATGCTTGACCTAGGACCGTGTGACTTACTTAGCGTTCGATTATTAGTCGGGTGCCAACCCCGTACGCGGAGTTGTGTATTGTCATCTAGACATGGATACCGAGACCCTATATTTCTCGTACTTGTCATATCAAGTACATCATAACCCAGGACACTTGATACTATTCATGAGACAGAATCTTCTTGAGATATTCATGGTGATTCTGTATAGGTTACAGGTTTTATGACTTAGACATTATATTTATAGACATATTATGACTTGCTGCATTAGATATGATCTTCCGTGACATGGACATGGGGCCTCGTGGACATGAGATGTAAGATTACATTGGGGGGAAGAGACACACAGGCTACAGGTTGATTATATTATGCCGTTGTCGCAGTCTCCCTTTTAAGCTTGACAACCCACATGATATCCCTGCTACCGGCTCCCTGACACAGAGCTAGTAGTGGGTTCAGCCTGAGTTCTAGTGCTGCTCTAATCTTGCATATCACTTAGCTGGTTATATATTTACCCTATTGTTTCAATTATTGTTGGAGAGACACACAGGCTGCAGGATGATTATATTATGCCGTTGTCGCAGTCTCCCTTTTGAGCTTGACAACCCACATGATATCCCTGCTACCGGCTCCCCGACACAGAGCTAGTAGTGGTTTCAGCCTGAGTACTCGTGATGTTCTCACTAGCATTTCACATAGATGGTTACACACTTACCCTATTTATTCCATTCGCTATTGTACTGCATTTATTTTGGCTTGAGTTATCTTGTACCTTGCTATGTCCCCTGAGGACCTGGATCCGGATTATGTCCCCAGGATTAGTAGAGGAGATCCACCCAGTGTTATACAGGAGCAGTAGCAGGAGCTGATACAGGAGCTGTACCAACACCTGAGGACGAGATTGTGCCCGAGGACTTCTCCTGAGTATTGGCTTGAGATACTCATTTATTTCTATTTCTAGTTATTTTATTTCCAGTCCATTGCATTGGTGTATCAGACTTATTCTCGAATTATTCTTCGAGACACTTATATTGAGATATGTCAGATTATATTTATTTCATTTATTCTGGCATTTGATCTGTGATTATCTATTGTGGATGAGATTAGTATAGACTGTGACAGGTATTATTGGACCTATTTATTGTTATACTACAGCTTAAGTATGCCCTGATGGATCCATTAAATTGGGTTTGTCCATCGGTGCGTACTGCTGGCTATTACCACGTGTCCAGTCCCTCGGCATTTTGGGACTGGGGCGTGACATAGTTTTTGTGGTAGCCTATGCAGGTCTACGACTAAATTGTTCGGTTTCAACTTAGGGACCGAGCAAGCCTGCAATAAGAATATGATAAGTTTTTAGGATCTCATCCACTTGCTTGAAACGTCCTTGACATCTGTATCGGATTCGAATTAATTTCTTGACTTGCATCCTGCCTTGATTCCTGTGCGCTTCTTATTGTTTATTTTGGTTGTTACTCTTAAATTTTTGAATTTTGTGATTGGTAATTAGAACTTGACAGATTAAGTTATTATCGTAGATTATGACCCAATAATTTTCCCTTAAGTGTTAAGTCGCGTAATTAGTACCCCCACCTCGATACAAGTTAGATCCCTTACCCTTGACGGCCAGTAACCCTTCTATCCTCACTATCGACACTTGTTCTATAAGCACTAAGACTAAGGCTTAAGACGACCATGACCTATGTAATATAGGAGGATACCCTAATAGGTACCAAAACCCCTTCTCGTAGACCTTAACAAGAGTTTTTACGGTATCCTTAAAACAAATTCAGTATTAGTTTATTGTTATAAGTTGGGTAGTATGCCTCACAACATAGTACCACTTAGCCCTATTTGACCCATTGATGAAGTAAACTAGGATGACACAACTTTAGACTTGCATAAGAAATAGTGTTTATTCAGACTGTAGAATTTAGAGGTCCTTGCCCTATTTGGTCGACTAGCGACTTAGACAAGAAGGTTGTATGATGACTGTAGAGATTGTGTAGTCTTTTATTTATTATTGCTTATTTTGTTTTGTGAACTTAAATTAATTTGTACCTCCATTCATCATGATCTATCGCATTTATATTCATATACTACCTTGACTTATGCTGCTACATTTATAGCCTAATTTTGCAAGCTTATTCTTTATCGAGCTTGTTCATGACATATGTGTTATTGGGGCCTGATCAACCCCACTAATACAATTGTCTATTCAGAATCAGTGTATTACAGTCTGATCAACCTTAGTGCATTTTGATTCGCCCTTCGTACAACTAATTTACGTGGATTGAGATATAAAGTAATTAGTAGACGAATGTACTTGTCCTCTAGATATGTCTGAGTCTATCGTATCTATTACATAATTGTACCGATGCGAGCAGGTGAATAGGAATTGTCCAAAATAGGATTTTAATCCACAACTACTTTGATAATTCCCATTTGAATTCTTTAAACTCCTTGATCCCGATGCTTCTATTATATTACCTCACCCTTGAACTCTTTATTATTGATCTCCGTCTTCCCTTATTTCGGAAAGACAAAATCTCGTGCTTGGTATAAGTTTGATATATAGACAGTACTAGATATACCCCACAGGCCGGTCGCATTGTTTGATGACCCCTTTATAAATGATTAAGGGCATATCATAGATAATATGAATGGCAAAAAAAAAAAAAAAAACTTTGAGGATTCAATTACATAATTTGGGGCATAGCTAGCTTTCTTAGATGTATAGCCTTAGATAATAGATGGATAAATTCTAAGTTGGGTAGAGATCGCAATGTTTACTTAAGAGGAATTATTTAGACCCTACCCTAATTTAATTTCGAGGACGAAATTTTTATAAGTTGGGTAGATTGTAAGCCCCCTGATTTTTCAGATTTTTTTTAAAACGATTTTTCCCAATTTTTCTGTAATTAAACCTAGGTAGTTGGTAATTAAATGATTTTTAATTGTGGGTAATTCATATTAAAATATTATAGAAATAATATTTTATGGTGTAAAATGGAAAACCGGACATAGGGTAATTTTCTGTGAATTTATTGGACTCCGGGAACCCGTTTAAAGCCCTAGAAACCAATCTGCAATTAAACCGAATTAAACCCTTAAATAAACCCGGTTCAATTGAACCAAACCAACCCAAACCAACCCAGACCCGGTTCACTAAACCGAACCCAGCCTTATTGGGTCGGGTCGGATCTAAACCCGACCCGAAACCCGACAACCCAAACCCATACTTAAATAATAGCAGGTCGGGCCGGATTCATGTGAACCCGACCCGCGGACCCGAACCCGGACCCGTTACTCATGCCTGAACCCTAATCCTAAATCATATCGGAAATACTGTTCCGATCGGCGACCCCGATAAATACCCCCGCCGGAACCCTAAAATCTCTTCCCTCTTCTTCCTCCTCCCCTCGTCGACGATCCCCTCGACAACCCTCTCCCCTCGACCGTCCATCTCCGCCTTCACCTCGCCACCTGACCCCGAGCCTCTCCCCTCCGCTCAGCCGCTCGACCTCGACACCTTCCTCCGCCTCCCTGTCATCCTCCTCTTCGCCCTCCTCCGGCCACGTCGCCGGCGGTCCCGACCTAGCGCCACCCCGGCTCCCCTTCAGCCTATACAATCCCCTTTCTCCCCCTCGACTCCGGCCAAGAACCCCCTGAACCCTAGACCCCCGCCGCCACGACCCCGGCCATCCTCCAGCGCCTTCCCGCAGCTGCCCCGCTGTAACACCCCGTTCCGCTCAAGCGGACTGCCATCTCAAACGGCAATATTGCAACTGTCCCGACCCGCTTTGCCTCGATCAAGAAGCAAAGGATATCCAGACTTGTCCCTACAGGAATCCGGCTTGGACTTTTAGAGGCTCGCTTGACGTGTCGCTCTACCGAGGCGAACCATCGCTAAGGTGGGTGGCTACGGTGAACTTGTCTTTGCTTAGCCAGCACACATAAAATCTGGAATATTTATGCTAGTCGCTAGGTGAATCACCCCTTGCATGCTAATAAATCCAACGCACCTAGCTAAGGGAATAATCCCAACTTGTATTGCTTGCTAGAACTTGGAAAATGAAATACTGTTTATATTCAGACCCTCGCATGCTAAGTCCCTTAACGGTTTCACCTCTCGGCTTACCTTCGGGTCCGAGCAACGTGCCTGTTTATGTTCCTTAGAAACGCATGCTTGTCTGCTTAATGTTTGCCTTGTTTTCATCCAAACCCCAGGAGACTACTAAGTAGTCGTCCCGTGCGTGATTGAACCTGCAAGTATCTAAGACCGTTGGGTCATCAGGCAGCCCCGATCCAGGGGAATACATCAAGACAAGTCAATCACTGTACAAAATCAAGATTCAAGTATCTCGTGTTCTCGTATTCAAAGTGCATTTGCGTCCTCAATTCCAGTGCACTCTTGTTCCCGTGTATCTCGTGATAACTGACTGACCCAACCACTGCATGTCGCGGACAACCTGTGCACAAGGTATTGAACATTCAAGTTCCTGCGGACGGCTACACTCGGGGCACCAGAGCCGATCCGATCCGGACGGAACTTTCCGATAGTCTAACGTGAGTGGGCGGCATGGAGTGAACGCCCCAATGGCCTAGCGTCTCGCTCCATACCGTCCCGGGCGAGGTGACGTGTAGCGATACAAGACCTCTCGCACCCAACCGCCCAAGACTATAAACAGTCCTTTATGGCTTTGCCAGCGACAACTGTTCATATAGATAAGTCATCCTCGCTTAGCGGCTATCCGCATGCGAGTCACTGCATAGCATCAATGAACAACTAAACATCTGAACGATCATGTTAAACGACCCTCGTATTTGCATATGCTATTGGTTTGGTTTTTCATCAAGTATGCCTCCTGAATGTTTTATACTTGCCCGTGCTAGAATTAACAATGTTTGCCTTGGACAGGGAAGGCCAAATGGTAAGTCTCGCCATGTTTCCTCATATCGCACGGCGCACTGCCCGACACGTTAGGCTATTCAATATCTACATGGAACTGATCCTAAGGCAACTAGAAAGACAACTTAATAGTTGTGTACGGAACCTGTATTACGTGTTTGGATTTGTCGAGCGGGTGAGTAGCTTCCCCACCAGTGCATTCAATGTACTGATAATCCACCAGTTTGATGTGCAGGGTGCGGGAGAACCTCGTTCGGTGCGGACGCCTCCAACGTGCGTGCCAAGGCGTGGATATCACTCCGAAGCAACGGTGCGTCCGGGACTGAAGCACATATACAAGACATAAGTTGTGAACATCGCCCGAACATCGCCTGTACAATCATTCCATAATTGTAGCCACTTGGCACGCTTTTACTGTTTCAGAGAGAGAGGCTTGAGCGACTTGTAATCTCGGCTATACGCCGCCTGTAACACTTGTTCATATCAATAAATAGATTACTTTACTTGTTTCTATGCTTCCGCTATATTCGTCGACTCAGTGAACCTGTTACCGATCGCCTATGCGTTCATGACTCCGCTGCACTCGGACAATCTGTGCGACTCTGTGGCTTAGAACTCTTGCCGCCAGCCAATAGCCAATGGCCTTGCACGGGCGTGGATCACGCTCGTGCGGCATCACGCCCGGATGGGTTAAGCGATCGTTCCGCGGGAGCGCTGGCGAGGGTGATTCCCGCATAGCGGGAACGGCCGATTGCCTGCGGGAGATCGGGGCGTGACATGTTAGTATCAGAGCCTGGCTTCTACGCCTTTGGACTTCAATTCGATATCTCTGTTTCGAAAGCTCGTTCGTGGGTTATGTGCACGCTCTCTCTCAATGCCTCGATGGGATGTTCCAACAATAAGTCTAAATACTTTCAAAATACGTTTTGAATGATATGTTTGCTTGTCTGGTTGTATGCTGCGAGTGGCCTTTGAGCCAACCTGTGCGAACCCTTGAGAGTATCGCTAGTAGCTTGTCCGATTTTTACTAACCCTAAGTTTGGTTGAATGCATCTATTCGAGGGACGCCTTGAACTAGTGCACCATCCAAGACTTAAGAAAAAGGTGAAACTCGAGTGCTGAGACTTTGCTATCACTAAGCTGGTTGACGTGCTCACACTAGAAATGCATGTCGAAGGTGCGCACGATCCAGTCTAAGCGATATGCTAAGATCGACGCTTGTGCAAGTGAATATCCAAACGAACAAGTACAAACGACTTGTCTAGGATTGCCTCAACCCTAGATCACTGCTTGTCCTTAGTAAGTCTCGAGGACGAGACTTTTTCTAAGCTGGGTAGGATGTAACACCCCGTTCCGCTCAAGCGGACTGCCATCTCAAACGGCAATATTGCAACTGTCCCGACCCGCTTTGCCTCGATCAAGAAGCAAAGGATATCCAGACTTGTCCCTACAGGAATCCGGCTTGGACTTTCAGAGGCTCGCTTGACGTGTTGCTCTACCGAGGCGAACCATCGCTAAGGTGGGTGGCTACGGTGAACTTGTCTTTGCTTAGCCAGCACACATAAAATCTGGAATATTTATGCTAGTCGCTAGGTGAATCACCCCTTGCATGCTAATAAATCCAACGCACCTAGCTAAGGAAATAATCCCAACTTGTATTGCTTGCTAGAACTTGGAAAATGAAATACTGTTTATATTCAGACCCTCGCATGCTAAGTCCCTTAACGGTTTCACCTCTCGGCTTACCTTCGGGTCTGAGCAACGTGCCTGTTTATGTTCCTTAGAAACGCATGCTTGTCTGCTTAATGTTTGCCTTGTTTTCATCCAAACCCCGGGAGACTACTAAGTAGTCGTCCCGTGCGTGATTGAACCTGCAAGTATCTAAGACCGTTGGGTCATCAGGCAGCCCCGATCCAGGGGAATGCATCAAGACAAGTCAATCACTGTACAAAATCAAGATTCAAGTATCTCATGTTCTCGTGTTCAAAGTGCATTTGCGTCCTCAATTCCAGTGCACTCTTGTTCCCGTGTATCTCGTGATAACTGACTGACCCAACCACTGCATGTCGCGGACAACCTGTGCACAAGGTATTGAACATTCAAGTTCCTGCGGACGGCTACACTCGGGGCACCAGAGCCGATCCGATCCGGACGGAACTTTCCGATAGTCTAACGTGAGTGGGCGGCATGGAGTGAACGCCCCAATGGCCTAGCGTCTCGCTCCATACCGTCCCGGGCGAGGTGACGTGTAGCGATACAAGACCTCTCGCACCCAACCGCCCAAGACTATAAACAGTCCTTTATGGCTTTGCCAGCGACAACTGTTCATATAGATAAGTCATCCTCGCTTAGCGGCTATCCGCATGCGAGTCACTGCATAGCATCAATGAACAACTAAACATCTGAACGATCATGTTAAACGACCCTCGTGTTTGCATATGCTATTGGTTTGGTTTTTCATCAAGTATGCCTCCTGAATGTTTTATACTTGCCCGTGCTAGAATTAACAATGTTTGCCTTGGACAGGGAAGGCCAAATGGTAAGTCTCGCCATGTTTCCTCATATCGCACGGCGCACTGCCCGACACGTTAGGCTATTCAATATCTACATGGAACTGATCCTAAGGCAACTAGAAAGACAACTTAATAGTTGTGCACGGAACCTGTATTACGTGTTTGGATTTGTCGAGCGGGTGAGTAGCTTCCCCACCAGTGCATTCAATGTACTGATAATCCACCAGTTTGATGTGCAGGGTGCAGGAGAACCTCGTTCGCTGCGGACGCCTCCAACGTGCGTGCCAAGGCGTGGATATCACTCCGAAGCAACGGTGCGTCCGGGACTGAAGCACATATACAAGACATAAGTTGTGAACATCGCCCGAACATCGCCTGTACAATCATTCCACAATTGTAGCCACTTGGCACGCTTTTACTGTTTCAGAGAGAGAGGCTTGAGCGACTTGTAATCTCGGCTATACGCCGCCTGTAACACTTGTTCATATCAATAAAGAGATTACTTTACTTGTTTCTATGCTTCCGCTATATTCGTCGACTCAGTGAACCTGTTACCGATCGCCTATGCGTTCATGACTCCGCTGCACTCGGACAATCTGTGCGACTCTGTGGCTTAGAACTCTTGCCGCCAGCCAATGGCCAATGGCCTTGCACGGGCGTGGATCACGCTCGTGCGGCATCACGCCCGGATGGGTTAAGCGATCGTTCCGCGGGAGCGCTGGCGAGGGTGATTCCCGCCTAGCGGGAACGGCCGATTGCCTGCGGGAGATCGGGGCGTGACACCCGCCGCCCGTCGACCTCCACCTACTCCCCCTCCTTCCTCCTCCTTCCTCCCCCGAGCCCTAGCAGCAGCCCCCGCAGCCCCTCCGGCCCGCTGCCCAGCCGCCGGCCGCCTGCGCCGTGAGCCGCGCGTCGCCGCCGCCTCCGGCCAGGGCCGCCCCGCTGCCCCGGCCTTCCTCCGCCTCAGCTCCGGCCGCCGCAGGAGCCAAACCCTAACCCTAGACGCGACTCCGACTCGGACACCGGACACGACGCGGACACGAGAAACTTCGGTTTCTCGAGCCCTGTTCAGGTACCCATTTCTCTCTCTTCGTTTGTTCATTTTTAATTCCGTCAGTTACAACGCGTAGACTGTATAACCCTCTCGGTGCCCGTGCAACCCGCTCGGTGCATCGCGTCCTGTGGTAATCGCGAACCACGATCCAAAAACAGGAAAAATAATGCCCTATTTTACCCCGGAACTGAGTACGCCCCGCCAAACAGGACGACTTGGTCGCACGCGGTCTTTACCGAAACGTGCGCGACGTTGATACGGACGTGTGGGATTTCGCAGAAGTCAATTCGGATGTGCGTGCACACCGGAATCAACGCGTATCCGCCGACACCGTCCCAAATCCGTCCTTTCTGGAACACGCTGTAATTTTGTGTACACACGTCGGATTGAGACGAAACTTGCGTCATCGGACTCGTAGTAATACGCTGGTCCTGTGACCCAAGTTTGGTTCGATTCTAAGAACGTTGACAAAATTGCGTATCGTGGGCCCCATAGGCTCCACTTGACGGGTGATTTTGTGATCGACTCATCGGAATCCAATTCTGGAAGTTCCGTTGGGTTCGTATCATCGTTCCTGACTTGTTGATACTGAGTTTGACAAATTTGGAGACCTTTGACCCTGACACATTTTTTTGTGCAAAGTGGCCCACATGTGGACCTCGCTTTGACCCGGAAATGTCATTTTTGCCTCTGTGTCCAAATTGGATTCAAGGACAGGCGTTTCTAGCTATTTGATATTTTCTGAATCTAATGGTGATGTTTATTTCAGCAACCGGAGTAGTACCTGTGATTCCCACTGAGACCAGAGCTACAGTTGGAGCCAGAACCTCAGGCAAGTGTACCTTGCCAAAACTTGCAGTTATATATATATATATATATATATATATATATATATATATATATATATATATATATATATATATATATATATATATTGTTGTGCATGCTTGACCTAGGACAATGTGACTTACTTAGCGTTCGATTATTAGTCGGGTGCCAACCCCATACGCGGAGTTGTGTATTGTCATCTAGACATGGATACCGAGACTCTATATTTCTCGTACTTGTCATATCAAGTACATCATAACCCAGGACACTTGATACTATTCATGAGACAGAATCTTCTTGAGATATTCATGGTGATTCTGTATAGATTATAGGTTTTATGACTTAGACATTATATTTATAGACATATTATGACTTGCTGCATTAGATATGATCTTCTGTGACATGGACATGGGGCCTCGTGGACATGAGACGTAAGATTACATTGGGGGGAAGTGACACACAGGCTACAGGTTGATTATATTATGCCGTTGTCGCAGTCTCCCTTTTGAGCTTGACAACCCATATGATATCCCTGCTACCGGCTCCCTGACACAGAGCTAGTAGTGGGTTCAGCCTGAGTTCTAGTGCTGCTCTAATCTTGCATATCACTTAGCTGGTTATATATTTACCCTATTGTTTCAATTATTGCTGGAGAGACACACAGGCTACAGGTTGATTATATTATGCCGTTGTCGCAGTCTCCCTTTTGAGCTTGACAACCCACATGATATCCCTGCTACCGGCTCCCCGACACAGAGCTAGTAGTGGTTTCAGCCTGAGTACTCGTGATGTTCTCACTAGCATTTCACATAGATGGTTACACATTTACCCTATTTATTCCATTCACTATTGCACTGCATTTATTTTGGCTTGAGTTATCTTATACCTTGCTATATTCCCTGAGGATCTGGATCCGGATTATGTCCCCAGGATTAGCAGAGGAGATCCACCCAGAGTTATACAGGAGCAGTAGCAGGAGCTGATATAGGAGCTGATACAGGAGCTGTACCGACACCTGAGGACGAGATTGTGCCCGAGGACTTCTCCTGAGTATTGGCTTGAGATACTCATTTATTTCTATTTCTAGTTATTTTATTTCCAGTCCATTGCATTGGTGTATCAGACTTATTCTCGGATTGTTCTCCGAGACACTTATATTAAGATATGTCATATTATATTTATTTTATTTATTCTGGCATTTGATCTGTGATTATCTATTATGGATGAGATTAGTATAGACTGTGACAGGTATCATTGGACCTATTTATTGTTATACTACAGCTTAAGTATGCCCTGATGGATCCATTAAATTGGGTTTGTCCATCGGTGCGTACTGTTGGCCATTACTACGTGTCCAGTCCCTCGGCATTTTGGGACTGGGGCGTGACAGTGAACTCTACTTCTCTGTCAGGCGGTAGGCCTGGCAACTCTTCTGAAAATACATCTTCGAATTCTGCTATAATTGCCGGGGGTGCTGTCTCCATTGCCATATATGCTCTAAGTATCTGGCCTACTCCTTGCTCGATGGTGCCTCGTATGTACTCAAACTTCGGGTGACCTGGTGGTCTAAAGACGACACTTCCCTTCCCGCAGTCTAATATAGCATTGTACTGGCTTAACCAGTCCATGCCTAAGACAACGTCGAAGTTTGGCATTGGAAGTACCAAAAATTATGCTTTCAGCTCCCTACTACATACGACTACTGAGCACGTTTTAATAGTGCTGGTAACCGGCACGATGCCTCCTCCGGTAAGAATTTTCCAGCATTTAGGCAGTGGAGAAGTGGCTAGTTTGTGCATGGCTATAAAACTACTAGATATGAAAGACAGTGTAGCGCCAGAATCAGATAATGCGGTTGCAGGTAATGATGTAACTAAAATGGTACCTGTAATGGTTTCACCTTCTGGCTCCTCTGCAACTGCAGCTAGTGCAAAGGCCTGCCCGTGCCTTTGCCCTCCGGTTTGCTGCCTGGCTTGCTTGAACTGCGTCTCCTGTGTGGCCAGGGGAGGTTCCCTCTGAAATCCTCCAGATATTGAGGGATGTTGACCACCGGTTGAGGGTAGCATCCTCTGGGCTGGTGCTCTTGGTCTTTGCCCATTCTGAGGTGCTGTATCTTTGCGTTGTGGGCAGTCTCTGGCCATATGCTGGCTAGCTCCACATATCAGGCATAGTCCTTGCTTCTTTCTGCAGTCTCGGACATAATGTCCCTTCTTGCCACAATAGTGACAAGTCGGAAGCTCCTTCTGCTGATAGGGTCCCGTCTTATGCTGTGTCTGATTTCCCGGACGACGGATTGGTCCTCCTATTCTGGGCTGGTTTCTGGCCGGTACGGTTGGATTAGAGTGCCTTGCTCCTCGGTCAATGGCTTCTTGAATCCTTGCTTCTGAAAGAACCTCTTCGTAGGAGATCCTCAACTGCGTCGTAGTATACCTTTGGAGCTCGAAGGTAAGGCTGTGATGGAATCTCATAGCCTTCTCCAGCTCGTTCGGTATCAAGATGGCACCGAATCGACTAAGTCGACTGAACTCTGCATCATAGGCGTCGATGGTCATATTCCCTTGTTCTAGGTACAGGAACTGGGAGTACAGGACATTTCTGATCGTGGCTGGGAAGTACTTTGCATTAAAGTACTCCAGGAATTGTTCCCAAGTCTGAGTCTTACCGACGCTGTGCTCTATGGAATTCTACCAGTGATGGGCGTTGCCTAAGAGTTGGGCCCTCACTGCGGTCATCCATAAGTCTGGTTGAAGTTGTGAACCTTCCAGCAGCATTTCCGTGTTGGAGATCCAATCTGAGATCTCCTATGGGGTTTCGCTGCCCAAAAAGGTTCTCGGACCCATCTGGCGAAAGCCTCGGACAGTGCCAGCTGGTTGGACAGGTGCTGATGCCGGGGCAGTTATCCTCTCCAGAGCCGTCATCAAGCTCTGCCTCAGGGCTTCTGTCTGTTGCCACTGTGCCTTCAACATGGCTTGAAAAAATTAAAACATTTGAGTCTTTCCCTCAAGTTGTGGCATCAGGGCTGGAAGGGCTGGAGGTGGAGGCAAAGGTGTCTCCGCCTGCGGTGTCGGTGTCTGGGAAGTTTGCCCTTCTTGCTGGGCTGGTGTGTCTTCCTGGGCAGAACCCTGATGAAGGTGCGGGGTTGTTGGATAAACCAGTATCCTCCTCGGGGAATGGTCTCTCGGGGTAGTCGGGGTTCTTTGGACATCTTGCGAGGGGTCTGTTGCTTGGTCAGCCCCATCAGTTGCGTGTCCACTGGGTATGTCCATATTTCTGAAGAAGATAGAATAATTAGAAAAGTATGAAGGAAATAATAATATAACAATCAAGCAGGATGCAGAAATTTAAGGATGTAGTCAGAGTGGATGAGACCTAGTGTTCCTATCCTATAGCAGGCTTGCTGGGCATGTTATCATACCACTAGCAATTAACTAGACCTGCATGGGCCACCACTAAAACCATGTCACGCCCCAGTCCCAAAAGATATGAAACCAGGCCACGTGGCATTGGCCAGCTGACACTTCACTAAGGGATTATCCAATTTAATGGACCCAAAGAGATGTGCTACACTATCCTAAAATACTAACAGGTAAAATACAGGTAAAGTCTAATCTCATCCATAAAATATCAAGGAATACGGAAATAAGTGCTGAAATATATAATGCCAAGTCTGAAATGTTATAGTACAAATCAGATAAGTCTGGTGGGAACGAACCTACTACAAAAGATAATAAAAGTGCTGAAATAAGATAGACTAGAGTATCGTCTATCTTATGTAAGTAGCTCCAGCTCCAGGTGAACAAACTATTAAAGATCAGGGAGAAGGTGCTCCAGCTCCAGGTGCACTCACTACTAAGGATTAGGCTGACTCTGATGGTAGCTCTTCTAACTCCTCCTCAGTGGCATATCTCGTCTCCTGTCCGGGACCGTACACTGTGGGGTAGTATACCTCATCTAAATCTGGAAGGGAACCATGTCCTCAGTGGGACATAACAAGATACATAAAAGCTTGCCATAAATGTAAATACTGAATAAATAAATAAAGGGTGAGCTAACCATCTATGTGAATGAAATGTAAAGACCTTATAGTACGTATGGGAAAGTGTAGGCTAGATATATGCTGACTTAATTCACCAATCATCGTGGCTGGCTAATATATGCCACATATGCCCCCAGACTCATGGGCACTCTGCAATCGACCATCTCCGAGGAGCATGGTATCCGAAGGTATAACATTCAAGGAGGTGGGTGTCCCATACGCCTACTAGTTGTCTTCCCCGCCCAATGTAGCTATAAGTCAAGTCATAACTTTCCTGAATATTCCTGATTTCGTGCTAAGCCGTGATGCACGTCACACGCACCGGTAGCTAATCGAGTACGCAAACTCGCATCCCAAAATAAAGTGCAACCGTGTTGCGTGTACAAGTGTTAGGGTCTAGGAGGATATTAGGATACCCTCGCAGTTGTAGGTAGGGCTGCTAAGACTAAGTCAGTTATACTACTTGTCAACGTACTTGTTGACGGTATCCGAGGCAATCTTGGACTTCACAATTATATGTAGGTTTAAGAGAAATAACATACAATAATTTTTATAATTAGTCAGTAAAACTTGGCAAGGTATACTTGCCTACGTCCTTGAGCTGGAACTGCCAAAAACCTGTTCCCGCAGTCAAGTCTGAGGGGTCCTGTGACTTGGGGTCACTGACTGCGTTGTAGGTGCACTCTGTTCAAGATGTACAGGGTTCGTGAATTTAACATTTAATAATTTGCGTAATATAGTATAGTATATATATATTTACTTAAGTAAAAATAAAAAAAGACATAATATATATATATATATATATATATATATATATATATATATATATATATATATTTAGAGCATATAAATATATAAATATAATATTTATATACTTAATATAATTATATGTATATATCTATATAAATATATAATACATATACTTTATTTATATATAAAAGCATATGTAAATATACATATATATATTTATAATAGTACTTATATAAATATATATATACATATATAAATAGTGGTAAATATGTATATACATAATATATGTATATATAATAATAATAGTATATATAATATGATTATATATATATAGCATAATATTTTACTAATATATAAATAATATATATTAATAATATGTATAGTACATAGTATATATATATATATATATATATATATATATATATATATATATATATATATATATATATATATATACATATATATTATATATTCACATATATATATATACTAAAAATATATATATATTCTATGTATTTAAATAATATAATTAGATAATATAATTATATATAATTTAATATATATAATTATATATATAATTATATATATAATACAATATATATATATATATATATATATATATATATATATATATATATATATATATATATATATATATATATATATATATATATAAAATTAAAATACAAAATATATATATATATACATATATAATATTATACTATATATACTATTTATATATATATATATACATATAATTAGTTATAATATAATTATATACATTATACATATATATATATATATATATATATATATATATATATATATATATATATATATATATATATATATATATATATATATATATACATATATATATATATATATAAAATAAAAATACATATATAATTATATAGTATACTCAATATACTAAATATATTATACTCAAAGTAGAATAATAACGTAATTTTGTTTGGGCAAAACAGGTGTCTGTTGGGCCTCTAATTCTAATTGTAAGGGACAAGGGTACAGGTCTAAAAATTAATGGAAAATAAATACGGACGTTTGTAACGATATTTGTGCGACTAAAACGAGACTCATGCCAGCACATCTGTGAGTTGGACAAAGTGCAGGATAGTAGGCTGTCATGTCTAGTAGGGGTATATGAACTTTGTTTAGGGATAACAGTCAGTGTAATGCTCTAAATATTTAGGTGATGGACAGGTGCACAAATCAATAGGATATGTAAGCAAAATAAATTAAAATATTACAATAAATCCTAAATTGCTAAAAATAATCCTAAAATGCAGAAATCTGGTCGAGGGAGTTTACATATTGTGTGTGTATCATAGTAACTGGATACTAGATACTAGGATATTGGGTACTAGGAAGGTATTCATGATACCAAGATATAGTCTTATACAAAGGTATTAGTTAAGTAGTGTGGGTAATTATCTTGGGTACTAAGGTAATGTAGGTGAGTGTTGATAAGCTAAGGTATTACTAATAATAGATATGTTATATATTGATATATTAGTTAGGATATTTAGATACCTTACTATTATTAGCTAGTTTAGCTAATACCCTCAAAGTTTTGACCTATAAACCTAGATATAACATAGTTTTGACTAGTGTTGATAAGTTTGACCCTAAAAGTCAACCCTTTAGGTAGTTTGACTGGTATGGCCTAGAATTGACCTAGAAACCATATTTTAACTTATTTAAGCTTGTTTATTACTTCATTACACCTAATAACATAAAATTTCATATATATGTCAGTATGACACTATTTCAGACACTATTTGAGGATCAGTACCAGATTTCAGGCAAGTACATTCTTTGATAGTTTTTATTATTTGATATCTACAATAATTTTAGTCTATAGAATTATTCTACTTGATTCCTCGATACTATGGATATACAGATTTGTATTATCTGGATTCACTCTCTTGCGACACGTGCATTATACTTGTCTAGCCTCTATTTCATGACTCATTACTGGCATCACATCAGGACTCACCTACTGGCATTACTTACATTGTCTGGCTGGCCTCGTATTTGATTTGTGTGTCAGAATTTGGATTCATTTATACTAGTCGGAAGGGAAAATATCTCAGTAGACATATAAATATTCCCAAAAGCTAAAATCATCCCTACTTGTCTAATCTGGAATGATAGCAGTCGCATACCTCACGTGCGATGAGTCGTATTACCCCTAGCCGTTTACATGTCTAAAGTGGTATTTCAAAACATATTATGATAGTTATATTCTTGTTGGCTTCACATGATTCTTGCTGGACTCACCTCATAGCTATCTAGTTTAGTTCTATTTATTTACAGTCTTTATTTACTGTACTTCTTGATTTACTATGCATATCTTGTCTTGTTTCTTAAACTAGCTGGGACTGTATTTATTCCAATATTCATATACTTCCTTGCTCATTATGTATTACTTTTTATAACTGTTTTATAGTCTTTGTCAATTAATTGGAACTGCTATTAGGTTGTACTTCTCTCCAATCCTGACTGGATAACATTTTTTAGAGGACCCGGAGGATTGATGTCCGACCTATTACGTACCTCAGGATATTGATGGTACACCCATGGACCTCATAGCTCATGAGTGATTATCGGGAGGACTAGCCGGAATCACTAGTTAGTCTAGTTAGTTTTATTTGCACATTGGTACCGAATTTATTTTTGGCTTATATTTGGGATTTGGATATTATTCTATCTATTATTATTATTGTATTAGATATTATTGATGTTAGACTTTGTAGTATGTTAGACTTCTTTGATATCTTATCGTGCTTTAGATTGTGATTGAGTATTTATTATTACCATTATTACCATATTGTCCTCCTTCCTGGAGTTGAGATATCATTGACAGGTTATATATATTGTGTGAGATGCTAGATAGTTAGTTATGACCTAGACTGCGTTCTACCGTCGATGCTGCGACATAGGCTGGATGTACCCACTTACTCGTACCGCTAAATCGGGTGTGGGTCTTGACATGATTGAGCATTAATTTTTATATTATTTTTATCTTGTCCTCCATATGGAGTTGAGATATCATTGACAGGTTTACACATTATTGTGTGAGATGATTAGATAGTATAGTTGACCTAGACAGCGTTCTATCGTTGATGCTGCGGCATAGGCTAGATATACCCACATACTCGTGCCCTCACACAGGATGTAGGTCGTGACAATGCGGCTATAGTTATAGCCGTATTCTATTGAAGGAGTCATATGCGGCCACTAAATAGAGACATGTGCAGCACCTATAGCCGACCAGCATGATGGCTATAAATAGAAGAAAATTGGACGTTCCCGGGGTCCTCTTTTTAAAGACCATACCCCCCTAGCGAGATACGTACGTGCACATAAGCTCAAGAGAGAGAAAAGAGAATATAGCATCCTTATTCCCTCATCGGACCATCAACAAAGTAAATAAGTCGATGCAGTACTCGATCTCCATCGTCACATTCTCCAGATCAAAAATATTTTACTAGGATTTTTTGTCTAGAATTTTTTTGTACTTTTTTGTTTGTTGTTGCCCAAAAGTTTCCCAAACTTACACCGATGGCAAACAACTAGTAGTGCCTAAACTTGACCTTAGTATACCATTTTTTATGACCCATCTCTTGTATAGCTAGGGGATACCTTACACCCTAGATGCACTTGACTAGGTGACTTCATATGTTAGGGGATCGATTTATACCCTATATACTCGTGATAGTGACTCGTAGCAGTTCACTCGTGGTCATTTGTATATGACATGCGTAGTGACTCGTACAGTTCACTCATAGTCATTTGTATATGACACGAGTGATAGTGACTCGTGGCAGTTCACTCGTTGTTATTGTATATGACATACGTGATAGTGACTCATAGTAGTGCACTCGTGTTCATTGTTCCTTACATGCGTGATAGTGACTCATAGTAGTGCACTCGTTATACTTTAGCCATGTATTATCTGTTGTGGCTTGTATAGCGCACGCTAGTCATGTCTATAATCATTTGATTGTACACTTTTCTTATCATGTTCGTATATTTGTCAAAATATCGCCTGGTCTTGCATATCCCTGCGGAGAGCATCATGTCTAGGATGGATTCTACGGAATGCCACACACATAATCCTAAAGCAAATATCAAGGATTTAGCGTGAATAACTAGATAATTGGGAGGAGGGAATGTCTAGGTTGTATACAGTCTAGTTATTTAGCTACCTTGCTTCGTAGACTTGTTGCTCACCGTCATGCGGGGCACATTTCCAGCTAACCGTTGTGTGGGGCATTATGTCTATGTAGACGATTACTAGGCTCACCATCATGTGGTGCCAATTTCAAGGATACAGGCTTTTGAGGCTGGGCAGTCCACTATATTTATTAGCTTAGTTATAGTTGGACTTAACTTGGATAGTCTGCAGGGCATGTTCCCAAGATTTATATTTTTTAGGAATTTGATTTTGTGATAACCCTAGTTAGCTAATGATATCAAACCGTAAACATTGCTTAGCTGTGCTTTATTGATTGTTACTATTGCTTGTCTAGTGTCTTTTTTTTTCTCTCGCATGGTTATGTTCTGGTAAGTAACGAGAGACTAGGTTCAACTCAGGAAAAGAATCATAATTCTGGTCCTTGTTTGGTTTAAGGGTAATGGTTCCTATTTTGAGGAGTTTCCGTATCTTCTTGTTGCTTGCCGAGTTATCTTTTCTTTTCATAATTAATGTCACCTACGTGTTTACTCTCTTTACTGGTTTTTGTCTCTTATATGTTGTTGCTTTTACCATTTTGTAATCCCGTGCATGCCATATTTACTTAACATGACGTGTATATGTTCACATGCTTAGTTTTACTTTACATCAGCACTTTATTTCCATATTTTATAGTGCCTTTACATCAGCAGTTGATTTTTATGTTTTACGGTGCTCTTATATTCTGGTGGTTATATGTTCTTAGTATATTGTAGTTCTATTGCATGCTGGTTTTAGTTTATACTTTTTGGCCTCCTTTGTGGTACTTGCTATTTGGGGTCTGACCCCACTGGTTTTGCTTGGTCAGATCCAGTAGCAGACCCAGAGGATCTTCCGTACCTTTTCGTGGATGGTGACCACCAGGAGCACCAGACAGATTGAGTGAGTTTCTATTTTATTCTCCCACTTATTTTATATATGCTTTTGTGGGGTTTAGCCCACTTTTTATCTCGTATTTTGTACCTGATATATCTCCTACAAGGCATGACATGACTAGCATATTCTAGACCATAGTTAGAGCTGATCATGTATGACAATTACTCTTACTAGTTCTTTATTTTATATTACTAGCTTCATGATCATTTATGTATATTTGGTTTGAGACACTTTAATATCATGATTCTGATGATCATATATCTTGTATATTGTGGATTTCTGTTTGTGATTGAGATACTAGGATTGCTTGACCTAGGTTGACTGATGGCTTTTAGTATTAACTCCCCATGTCTATTTACAACCGTGACCGTATCTCGGGTACTGGAGTACTCTGGTATACATAGCTAGCTTTGTCTGCCCCCGCTCTCTAGTATTCTGGTTCTGGGGCATGACCGCGACCATCTCCGACACGTCCACCATAATAGAGATTATTTTCTTCGGTGGTGTATTATCATTGTTGGAAACCAGGGCACGTTATATCAGAGTGTCATAGAGAACAAGAGTTGTGCATGATCTGTGGAGCTTCAGGCCATAGAGTGGGATCTTGCCCACATAGAGCCAGTTCATCGTCATCTTTCCTGGCAGGTCCACAGTACATGACATCAAAGTCGGTTCAGCAGATCAGGGTCAGAGGGCTTTGTCGACTCAATCTCATACCTTCCAACAACAAAGGCCTCAGCAGTATGCACAGGCCCAAGCACAACTTTAGACTAGGCCAGGAGGTCTACAATAGAGGGGACCAACGCCAAGAGGGTGAGGCCAAGCTATGGTGCTTACCGTGGAGGAGGAGTTAGCCTTAGGTGAGGTGGTGGCAGGTACCATTCTCGTCAACTCTCATTCAGCTACAATACTATTTGGTTCTGGTGCATCGCTTTCTTTTATGTTTGCACAATTTGTGACACGAATGGGATTGGAGCAGGGGTTCTTGTCAGTAAGACTCAATATACTTACTAGTAATGGTCTCGTGAGAGTAGATAGAGTTTATGTCTCGTGTCGAGTCATAGTATACAGGAGAAATTTTTTTGCTAGATTGATAGAGTTTTCGATGGGTGATTATAATGTCGTCCTAGGGATGGATTGGTTGAGTGCTAGACTCACATCGATAGATTGCCATGCTGGCAAGGTTGTCTTTCGTGTTCTTGGTGAGGAGGAATTCTTATTTTCTCGAGGCAACGAGGAATCATCGTTTGTTATCCTGAGAATGACAGTAGCAGAAGAAGTACATTTTTCCAAGAGTTGTTAGTGAATTTCCAAATGTGTTTCCAGAAGCGCCGACCTCACGGAGACCTTCTTCCCCGACGACCCGTTCCGCGTGTTCGCGAGGCAGTCAATGGGCCGTCGGGCCTGGACCGCGCTCCAGTACTATGTGTCGATCCTCGAGGGGGGGCCAAGTACAACCTCAGCAAGTTCCAGTTCGACCTCCTCGCCGGCATCACCATCGCCAAGCTCGTCGATATCCCTCCCATCATTGGCCTATAATTCTACTGCTGTGCCATCGATGATTTGCGCGATATTCAGTTCCTCCAAGCAACTAGCAGTGGGGCCGGTGGCCGCGGCCTCCTTGCTTATGGCCTCCATCATCAAGTCCGAGGTGACGCCGCAGAGCGACTCAGTGCTGTATCCTCAGTTGTTCTTTACCGCGGCATTCGTCACCGGCGCAATGCAGCTGTCTATGGGAATACTGAGGCTTGGGATACTGGTGGACTTCTTCTCGCGATCCACCATTGCCGGGTTCATGGGGGAACCGCGGTCATCAACATGTTGCAACAGTTGAAGGGTTTGCTCGGGTTGAAGACTTTTACGCAGCACACTGACGTCGTTTCGGTTATCAAAGCAGTCATCATCAACAGAGCCGAGAGTAAGTGGCAGAGTATGGTTGTAGGAATAATCTTCTTGTGCATCCTTCTTGGGAGCAGGCATCTGAGAACAACATATCCTAGACTTTTCTGGGTGTCACCTATGGCACCGTTGTTCGTTGTGATATCTGGGTGTCTAATCGCTTTCTTGGTGCACGGGGATGCCAACGGAATCCCTACTCTTTTGGAGGAGTACCATACGACGCAGGACACGACGCAGATGACCCGGACACGTGAAAGTCAGATTCACGGAGCCCTGTTCAGATAACGTTTCCTCTCACCTCTTAATTCTGTTTTTGATTCCGTCTATTGCAACACGTAGACTGTGTAACCCTCTCGGTGCCCGTGCAACCTGTAAAACCCCTATTTTTAAAAATTGTATTTATTATTTTTTTTATTAATTAATAATTTAATTATGGTAATTAGGTCTAAATAAGAGAAATAGATTTTTAATAATTTTTATGTTAGGTATTCGGGCACTTAGAGGATTTATGGGACCTTCAGGAATTTTTCGGAATTTATTCCATGTAGGAGACCCCTTGAGCTGTTGCTAGCCTAACGATGTGCAATACCCTAATCTATAATTTTTTTTATGTGTGAATATATATATATATATATATATATATATATATATATATATATATATATATATATATATATATACAAATATATATATATGTGTATATATATTTAAAAAGAAAGAAAGGAAAAAGAATTATTTAATAAGAAGTATTAAATAATAATAATAATATTAATAATAATAAGCAACTACCATTCCATAGCAATGCTATGCTATCCCAGCAACTTTGCTTGCTAACCCGCCCCTTAGCAATGCTTCCAGGGAACGCCCCCCCCCCCCATTCAGCAATTATGTGTAGCAAAAAACCCGACCCTTCAGCCTTTAATATTTGTTCCCAGACCCCATGTGGCCGAACCCAACACCCTCTCTCTTCCTAATATATATACATATATATATATTTATCTCTCAAAAACCCTAACCTAAATCTCCAGACCTCCTCTTCCTATCTAGAGCCGTCACCGCAGCCAGAGAAGCCCCGCCAAGCCATCCAACCATCCCGTCGACGCCGACCTCGCGTCCTGCAGAATCCCACTCGAGGCACCTTCGCTCCGGCGTGATTTCCCGTCGACTCGCTCGACCAAACACTGTTCCGTCTTCATAGGTATGATCATCCCTTAACCCTCTCCAATATCTATTTTATAGCCAACCTCGGAAAATGTGTACCCCTAGGTGAAAAACAACGTCCAAGTTGGGCGAGCAGACAGAATTCTGAAATCGCAGAATTCCAGAATGACCACCCATATTGCCGAGTTCGTATCTCCCACCACAGAGATCCGAATTCGGTGATTCTTTTTGATACCTGTAGAATTCCTGACCTAGTTTATTTTCTGTAAAATAACCCTATGCTATTAGTTGCTGTGGACATAATTATATTCGTCACAAAACTGCGCACACCCACTTTTTCCAGATTTCCAAAAGTTAGAAAACGGAGCGCGCTCCGCCAAACGGGACCGCCCTGCCGTGTGCCAAGTGTACTGAATGGTGCACGCAGCATAACTGGACACGTAAAAATTCGTAGAAACTGATTCGGACGCGTGTGCGCGCCGGAATCAGGCCGTATCCGCGGACACATCCCGTGTCGCAACTTTTGTGGAACTCGCACGTATTTTGTGCATGCTTGTCAGATTGCGACGAAACTTGCGCCACTAGACTCGTGGTAACGCGCTGGTCCTGTGACCCAATTTTCACGCAATTCTGAGACGGTTGACCAGATCGCCAATTGGCGGGCTCCACAATTGATTTTTTGGACAAAATTGTGTACGACTCATCGGAATCCACATTTGGACATACCGTTGGGTTCGTATTGACATTTAGAGTTATTTGACCTATAGTTTGTCCCATTTAGAGACTGTTACCCTTGGCACGCTTTTCGGTGCAAAGTGGGCCACATGTGGACCCCACTTTTATCCGAAATGACCATTTTGCCCCTGTGTCCAAATTGGACGAAAGGGATGTGCTTTTTAGCTATTTTGCTCATTCTGGGAATATTGGTGATGTTTATTTCAGCATCCGGAGACGTTCATTCTGAGGCCGTAGCTTCTGACCCTTGGTGTTGACATTGGGACACTACATTTTGCAGCTTCTTGCCAGGCAAGATACCTTGCCAAATTGTTTACAGTACTTTGTATGCTATTTATATTTCTGTTCATTTATTTCATTTCTGTATAGTTCTTGCATGTGTAGTTTTTCTCCAGTCATTACTATGTATTAGATATGTTGACACACACATGGCACCTAGTATCATAGAGGACAATCATTAGGCGTATGGGCTTTTAACCACTCTGGTAAACCGTAGTATATAGCTCGCACTACGGACGTGTGTCGCACTGGTCGCTACCCCCGCGGTATGTCGATTTCTGGAGTCTCGCTGGTCGCTACCCCCGCGGTATGTCAATTTCTGATGTCCATTGACGTGTGTGTGAGTTGTGAGGTAGATCGAGTAGCCTACCCTTGCCCATACGTCGAAAAGTTGTCCTCATTTGCATTCATATAGATTGTCTAGTACAGCGTACTTATTTATTTTCAAATTATATGCATGTTTACTGTGTTCAAGTTGGCTCATATTTTCTGTATCTTGTTACGTCCCTCTGAGGACCTGGTCCTCTGCCAGGTGTATCTGCTCTTGAGTATTTGCAGGAGTACGGGCCTGGACCTGACGCATTCTTTTCTGTCGAGGAGGTCTTACCTTCTGAGCATCGTTGATTATCTAGCGATGGATTCTTTTCGCTGATGCACTTCTGCCTTCATATTAGTTTATATTGGAGACTTTATACTCCTCTCTCATTTTAGTTTTGGTTATGGTCATTGGTAGTGGATTTGTCTCCACCCGACTATTGTTTTCTTGATATTTCAGACTCCTTATTCTAGTTAGTATTTCTTTTCTATGACTTGTTGTGTGGATGAGATTAGCATATCTGTGACTTGTGACATTATATATACCACATGTGAGTTGATATTCATAATACAGCGTACGTATGTATTTGGTTTCCATATATTGGAGTTGCCATATCCATGCGGCTGGCATACTTACGTGTCCTAGTCCTACGCATTTTTGGGACTGGGGCGTGACATATTTTTGTGGTGGCCCATGCAGGTCGAGTTAGCCGTTTCGGTTACATAACTGTACCGAGCGGGCCTGCACCTAGGATTAGAATTTTAGATCTCATCCACACTTGACTATAACTTACCTTCCTTCCAACATGTCCTACTTAAGTGCTTGCATCCTGCTTGATTCATGTACTCTTCTTAATCCTTCGTCCATCTCTTGCAGAGAGATGACTTTGCATGACGGGCATGCCGCCACCGGGGACAACACGTCTCCAGGGGACGACGACCAACCACTAGGAGTGACCCCAACGACACCTCTTCTTCCCGGACCGGATGGACTGACTAACAATCAAATTCTATCAACTCCTTCCACAATACCTAATGGGACTTTTCCAGCTCCACTAGCACCGCAAGATGGCCAAGCGCAGCTGTTCCAATTCTTCCAGATGATAATACAGGAACAAAGGTAGCAGGCAGCCGAGCAGAGGCAGCAAACAGCAGAGCAAAGGCTAGAATTTCTGGCAGCGCTTGAGAGAATGGCTGCACTAGCCCCTGTACCAACCCAGGCACTAGCTTCAGTACCACAAGCTCGGGTCGGTTCAGTCAAGGACTTTGTGCAGATGGGCCCTAAGCCATATAAGGGCAATGAAAGTCCAGAGGAGACCACAAACTGGATTGCCAATACCAAGAAGTTGTTAGAGGCATCACAATTACCTTCTGACCTATGGATGATAGGCGTGAGGACTCAGTTAGAAGGCAACGCGCATCACTGGTGGGAATCAATGGAGCGCCAGTTGGGTACGCGTAGACTTGGGAACAATTTTTGGAATGCTTTGAGAGGAAGTACTTCCCGAATACAGTAAGGGACGCATTGTACGGTCAGTTCCTCCATCTAGAGCAAGGAGACAAGACGGTTGATGAGTATGACGCAGAGTTTAGCCGTCTCAGTAAGTATGGCACAGTCCTAATACCTAATGACTTGGAGAAGGCTAAGAGGTTTCACCGCGGGCTGACTCAGGAGCTCCAGCACTACACTAGCTCCCAGTCCCGGATCTCTTATGCCGAGCTATTGACAGAGGCCAGGATCCAGGAGGCCATCAGCAAGGGAAACGGAATTCAACAGAGAAGTCACCAAGGACCAGTAAGGATACAGCAAGGAGGACCCATTCGACACCCTTTGACACGCCAGCAACCAGATAGTGCTGCACCATATCCAACCAAGGACCCCCGTACTTGTCACTTTTGTGGTAAGGTAGGTCATATTCATAGAGACTGTCATCATCGATTGGGGCTGTGCATGATATGTGGATCAAGTCACCATCAAACCCGAAGATGCCCTCAGCAGAACCAGAGGTCTATGGCAGTAGAATCAGGAACACCGCATACACCCTCAAGTATAGAAGACCAAAGGGACCCACCACTGCTTCTACAGTCTGCACAAATGGAGGGGACTAGACCCCAGTTGAACAACCAAGGACAAGGCCAAGCACTCATTATGACAAGTATGGGAGAACAGACACAGGAAGCCGTAGATACAGGTACGACCTTTTAGTTATAACTGTCTTTGCATACTCATAACCCCATTGTGACACAAGATCTTAGATGCACAAATAGATATAGAATTATATATATGGTAGTCTAGCAGTTATGAGGATGTATGTATATTTTACCCAGATGGCATACACGCGATGCTAATGGATGACGGGAGTAGCAGTAGTAGTATTCTTTCCCTATCCTTATCTCGCCCTCTTGGGTGCTCACCTCCTCCTTTTATATTCATTTCTTATCTCGTGCTTAACTCTTCCTATCATAGTCATATCTTTCGTGCCATTATGAATTGTTTGATTCATATCAATCTCACCCCTATTTTGTTAGTTAAACATAAATGTGTTAGTAATGCTCGATAACTAAGGATGAGTTCTTAATATATATATGCACTATAGCAATATCTGTATTCTTTAGTAGTTTAACCCTTAAGTAGCACCATGTAGCATAGTAGTAATGGTTAGATTAATTGAGATAGGTCCTACCCCTAATAGTTAGTCGAGACCTTAAGTGTTTTCCTAAAACCTAGACTATGCCTAGGAAAGAGTTGAAGGTACTTGTTACGAACTGATGACTATGACAAATCGCTGGCAAGGTAGCGACAGTTGCCGCCAGACGATTATAGTAGAGTAGTCGAACTACTTGCAGCCATACTGGCCAGGTGGCGAGGCAGTATTAGACTATGATACTTGACGGTTATGGGAAAAAGTCATAGTTATGAGATTCCAGACAGGTATCCCAAGATTCTCGACCCAATAAATATAATTGCCTTATAATCTAGACAATAGCTTCAAAGAAGGTGACCACTAGTAGAATTTTTGTAAGTTGGGTAGTATAGACAAGTTAGAGGATGATAGAATAGTGTATGGACAATAGATGAGGAAGTGTTAGAATGGCAGACTATGAGTTTTAGGAGTCCTACTAGATACCAATGTAGTGTAATAGTTATAGTTATCATTATGAATATGGGTTAGTGTCAATTTCGAGGACGAAATTTTTGTAAGTTGGGTAGAATGTAAAACCCCTATTTTTAAAAATTGTATTTATTATTTTTTTTATTAATTAATAATTTAATTATGGTAATTAGGTCTAAATAGGAGAAATAGATTTTTAATAATTTTTATGTTAGGTGTTCGGGCACTTAGAGGATTTATGGGACCTTCAGGAATTTTTCGAAATTTATTCCATGTAGGAGACCCCTTGAGCTGTTGCTAGCCTAACGATGTGCAATACCCTAATCTATAATTTTTTTTATGTGTGAATATATATATATATATATATATATATATATATATATATATATATATATATATATATATATATATGTATATATATTTAAAAAGAAAGAAAGGAAAAAGAATTATTTAATAAGAAGTATTAAATAATAATAATAATATTAATAATAATAAGCAACTACCATTCCATAGCAATGCTATGCTATCCCAGCAACTTTGCTTGCTAGGCCGCCCCTTAGCAATGCTTCCAGGGAACGCCCCCCCCCCATTCAGCAATTATGTGTAGCAAAAAACCCGACCCTTCAGCCTTTAATATTTGTTCCCAGACCCCATGTGGCCGAACCCAACACCCTCTCTCTTCCTAATATATATACATATATATATATATATATATATATTTATCTCTCAAAAACCCTAACCTAAATCTCCAGACCTCCTCTTCCCATCTAGAGCCGTCACCACAGCCAGAGAAGCCCCGCCAAGCCATCCAACCATCCCGTCGACGCCGACCTCGCGTCCTGCAGAATCCCATTCGAGGCACCTTCGCTCCGGCGTGATTTTTCGTCGACTCGCTCGACCAAACACTGTTCCGTCTTCATAGATATGATCATCCCTTAACCCTCTCTAATATCTGTTTTATAGCCAACCTCGAAAAACGTGTACCCCTAGGTGAAAAATAACGCCCAAGTTGGGCGAGCAGACAGAATTCTGAAATCGCAGAATTCCAGAATGACCACCCATATTGCCGAGTTCGTATCTCCCACCACAGAGATCCAAATTCGGTGATTCTTTTTGATACCTGTAGAATTCCTGACCTAGTTTATTTTCTGTAAATAACCCTATGCTATTAGTTGCTGTGGACATAATTATATTCGTCACAAAACTGCGCATACCCATTTTTTCCAGATTTCCAAAAGTTAGAAAATGGAGCGCGCCCCGCCAAACGCGACCGCCCTGCCGTGTGCCAAGTGTACTGAATGGTGCACGCAGCATAACTGGACACGTAAAAATTCGTGAGAACTGATTCGGACGCGTGTGCGAGCCAAAATCAGGCCGTATCCGCGGACACATCCCGTGTCGCAACTTTTGTGGAACTCGCACGTATTTTGTGCACGCTTGTCAGATTGCGACGAAACTTGTGCCACTGGACTCATGGTAATGCGCTGGTCCTGTGACCCAATTTTTACGCAATTCTGAGACGGTTGACCAGATCGCCAATTGGCGGGCCCCACAGTTGACTTTTTGGACAAAATTGTGTACGACTCATCGGAATCCACATTTGGACATACCGTTGGGTTCGTATTGACATTTAGAGTTGTTTGACCTATAGTTTGTCCTATTTAGAGACTATTACCCTTGGCACACTTTTCGGTGCAAAGTGGGCCACATGTGGACCCCACTTTTACCCGAAATTACCATTTTGCCCCTGTGTTCAAATTGGACGAAAGGGATGTGCTTTTTAGCTATTTTGCTCATTCTGGGAACGTTGGTGATGTTTATTTCAGCATCCGGAGACGTTCATTCTGAGGCCGTAGCTTCTGACTCTTGGTGTTGATATTGGGATACTATATTTTGCAGCTTCTTGCCAGGCAAGATACCTTGCCAAATTGTTTACAGTACTTTGCATGCTATTTATATTTCTGTTCATTTATTTCATTTCTGTATAGTTCTTGCATGTGTAGTTTTTCTCCAGTCATTACTATGTATTAGATATGTTGACACACACATGGCACCTAGTATCATAGAGGACAATCATTAGGCGTATGGGCTTTTAACCACTCTGGTAAACCGTAGTATATAGCTCGCACTACGGGCGTGTGTCGCGCTGGTCGCTACCCCCGCGGTATGTCAATTTCTGGAGTCTCGCTGGTCGCTACCCTCGCGGTATGTCGATTTCTGATGTCCATTGACGTGTGTGTGAGTTGTGAGGTAGATCGAGTAGCCTACCCTTGCCCATACGTCGAAAAGTTGTCCTTATTTGCATTCATATAGATTGTCTAGTACAGCGTACTTATTTATTTTCAAATTATATGCATGTTTACTGTGTTCAAGTTGGCTCGTATTTTTTGTATCTTGTTACGTCCCTCTGAGGACCTGGTCCTCTGCCAGGTGTATCTGCTCTTGAGTATTTGCAGGAGTACGGGCCTGGACCTGACGCATTCTTTTCTGTCGAGGAGGTCTTACCTTCTGAGCATCGTTGATTATCTAGCGATGGATTCTTTTCGCTGATGCACTTCTGCCTTCATATTAGTTTATATTGGAGACTTTATACTCCTCTCTCATTTTAGTTTTGGTTATAGTCATTGGTAGTGGATTTGTCTCCACCCGACTATTGTTTTCTGGATATTTCAGACTCCTTATTCTAGTTAGTATTTCTTTTCTATGACTTGTTGTGTGGATGAGATTAGCATATCTGTGACTTGTGACATTATATATACCACATGTGTGTTGATATTCATAATACAGCGTACGTATGGATTTGGTTTCCATATATTGAAGTTGCCATATCCATGCGGCTGGCATGCTTACATGTCCTAGTCCTACGCATTTTTGGGACTGGGGCGTGACATAACCCGCTCGGTGCATCGCGTCCTGTGGTGATCGCAAACCGCGATCCAAAAACAGGAAAACCAACGCCCTGTTTCACCCCGGAACTGAGTACGCTCCACCAAACGGGACGACTTGGTCGTACGCGGTCTTTACCGAAACATGTGCGACGTTGATACGGACGTGTGGGACTTCACAGAAGTTGATTCGGATGTGCGTGCACACCGGAATCAACGCGTATCCGCCGACAACGTCCCGTATTCGTCCTTTCTAAAACATATAGTAACTTTGTGTACATACGTCGGATCGAGACTAAACTTGCGCCATCGGACTCGTAGCAATACGCTGGTCCTGTGACCCAAGTTTGGTTCGATTCTGAGAACGTTGACAAAATCGCGTATCGTGGGCCCCACAGGCTCCACTTGACGGGCGATTTTGTGATCGGCTCATCGAAATCCAATTCTGAAAGTTCCGTTGGGTTCGTATCATCGTTCCTGACTTGTTGACACTAAGTTGGAGGAATTTGGAGACATTTGATCCTGACACGTTTTTCGGTGCAAAGTGGCCAACATGTGGACCCCGCTTTGACCCGAAAATGTCATTTTTGCCCCTGTGTCCAAATTGGACTTAAGGACAGGCATTTCTAGCTATTTGATATTTTCTGAGACTGTTGGTGATGTTTGTTACAGCTTTTGGAGGAGTACCTGCAGGATCCACTGATACAGGGACAATTATTGGTATTCAAACCCCAAGCAAGTGTACCTTGCCAAACTCTGCAGTATTGTTACATATTTTCCTTGCTTTATTATATTGCTGTGCATGCTTAACCTAGGACCGTGTGACGTACTTAGCGTTCGATTATTAGTCGGGTGCCAACACCGTACGCGGTGTTGTGTATTATTATCTAGAGATGGACATTCGTGACCCTTTACATCCTCGTACTTGTCTTATCAAGTACAGTATACCCAGGACACTTGATACTATTCATGAGACAGAATCTTCCTGAGATATTCATGGTGATTCTGTATAGGATACAGGTTTATGACATACATAGTTTACATGCTTAGATTATATCCTGACTTGTTGCATTAGTTTTGATCCTGCGTGTCATGGACATGAGACGTGAGATTTCATTGGGTGGGGAGAGTATTACCATATCAAGGCTGATTATATTATATATATTGACATCTGGATGTGTCTTAGTCTCTGACACAGAGCTATGGCACCAGTTCTGGCCCTTCGAGAAAATACTGCTATGGGTTTCTCCGACACTGATCCTGTAGTAGTCTCAGCCCGAGTGTGACTAAAACTCTCACTTGCATATCACTTAGCTGGTTATATATTTACCCCATTGTTCTATTTATTGCTGCACTGCATTTATTTTGGCTTGAGTTATTTTGTACCTTGCTATGTCCCCTGAGGACCTGGATCCGGATTATGTCCCCAGGATTAGCTGACGAGATTTATCCCGAGGTATACGGGACCGGAGCATTAGCATTAGCAGAAGCAGGTGCCTATATTAGAGCAGAACCAGGATCTGAGGACGAGATTGTACCAGAGGACTTCTCCTGAGTATTGGCTTGAGATACTCATTTATTTCAGTTTCTGGTTATTTACTTTCCAGTCTATTTCATTGATGTAGCAGACTTATTCTCGGATTGTTCTCCGAGACACCTTTATTGAGATTTATTAGTTTATTTCTATTTGTATTTATTCTGTCATTTGATCTGTGATTATCTGTTATGGATGGGATTGGTATAGACTGTGACTTATATCACTGGACCTATTTATTGATATATTACAGCTTAAGTATGCCCTGATGGATCCATTAAATTGGGTTTGTCCATCGGTGTATACTGCTGGCCATTATCACGCGTCCGGTCCCTCGGCATTTTGGGACTGGGGCGTGACAATTTCCAAATGTGTTTCCAGAAGAGCTTCCATATATGCCGCCAGAGAGAGAGATTGAGTTCACTATTGACTTAATATCCGGAATAACACCAGTGTTAGAGAGAGTCTACATGATAGCACCATCAGAGTTAGAGATTTTATACCGGAAGATTAAAGAATTGAGAACCACGGGATTTACTCGTGCTAGTGGATCGCCTTGGAGGGCCCAGATACTTCTTGTGAAAAAGAAGGATGGAACATCATGTATGTGTTGACTATCATACCATAAACTCGGTGACCATCAAGAACAAGTATCAATTGCCTCGGATGGACGACTTGTTCGACCAGCTCAGCGGGGAGGCAGTATTTTCTAAGATTGATTTACGGTCAGAATATCATCAGATCTGGGTTAGAGATCAAGATATATCCAAACGGCATTTAGATCATGATATGGCCATTAAGAGTTTCTAGTAATGCCTTTTGGAGCAACCAATGCGCCGACAGTACTCATGGATCTTATGAATCATATATTCATGCCTTATCTGGATAAGTTCGTGATAGTATTTATCGATGATATCTTGGTCTACAGTTGAAGTAAAGCAGGGTATGAGCAACATCTTCACACAGTTTTTTAAGTCCTTAAGGAACATCAGTTGTATGCTAAGTATAGCAAATGCAAATTTTGGTTTGATCGTATTTCTTACTTAGGTCTTATCATTTCTAAAGGAGGAATCGAGGTGGATCCCAATAAGATAGAAGCTATCAAGACATGGCCAATTCCTAGTACACTTGCTGAGGTCCATAGTTTCCAGGGTTTAGCTGGTACTATCGACGGTTTATGGCAGATTTTGATAGAATTTTAGCACCTTTGACGTACTTAACATGTAAGAATTTGCATTTTGAGTGGTGTCACGACCCGCACCCGGAAATTCGGGCACGAGTGCGTGGGCACGTCCAGCCTACGCCGCAGAATCGGCGGTAGTACGCTGTCTAGGTCATTTTCTGGGATCAATAACTATCTATCTCATCCACAATAATAAACAGGCAAAGATAATCACAGGAATAAGAATGCTTGGATTTCATAATATTTAATCTGTGACAATCAAATCCACAGTTAATACAAAGCCAGAAGATAAATCGGGGACAAATCCGATTGCTAAGATAAAGAGCAAAACTAAGATAACTACTGCTAACTACTCAGCAGGAGTAGCTTCCTGTGCGGGAACTGGCTCTGCAACTGTATCACCTGCTGCCTCATAGGGGCCATAATAGGTGGGGGCAAGGTTCTCATCATCGCCTAAACAACAGATCCAGTCAGGAAAGGAGCAAAGTACACAGTGCACAACAAGATTAAACTAAATATTTTATGACAATTAAATATTGGATATCATGTTGAGAAACAGCATTAGCAGAACATTATTATCTCAGAGTTAGCTGTAAACAGGAATATGAGAAACAGAAATGAATGAAACAGGAAATGAAACTACAATAGCCAGCAAGAAATATAACATGACCAGAACTATCTGTGTGAACTTGTGTTTGTTTTTAGAATACATAGTTGGCATGCAGGGGTTTATAAGGCTAATCCGGCCGTCATAAACGGCTATTAGACAATATAATCGAGATCCGGCTGATGGACAGTCGTGTACCAACAGCTATTAGACAATCCAGGAGAAAGGTAAACTACATGCCTCCTTAGTATTCTTCCACCCGACACGAAAACAAGACATGAACTCCAGTATTCAAGACATGAAAATCCAGTGTTCTAACACTACGTGTAATCATCCAATGATGCTAGTAGAGCAAGAAATTAATTATCACAATATAAAGAATAAACTTGAAGTGCAGGTACTTGCCTGTTGTTTGGATCTGATTAAATTGGTTCTTGGGGGAAAAGTCCAGAGATGAGTCCAAAAGCTAAAATAGACATTACCATCACGCTCAGAAGACGTCAAATAGCTAGAAACGCCTATCCTTGGGTCCAATTCGGAGACAAGGGCAAAAACGGCAGTTTCGGGTCAAAACGGGGTCCGCCGTTGGGCCCGCTTTGCACCGAAAAATGTGTCCGGGTCAAAGGACTCCAAATTCACCAAACTTAGTGTCAACATGTCAGGAACGCTGATACGAACCCAACGGAACTTCCAGATTTGGATTCCGATGAGCCGAACACAAAATCGTCCGTCGAGCGGGGCCTGTGGGGCCCACGACACGCGATTTCGTCAACGTTCTCAGAATCGAACCAAACTTGACCCACAGGACCAGCGTATCGCTACGAGTCCGATGGCCCAAGTTTCGTCTCGATCTGACGAGTGTGCACGAAGTTAGGATGAATTGCAGAAAGGGCAGATACGGAGCGATGTCCGCGGGTACGCGTTGATTCCGGTGTGCACGCACACCCGAATCAGCTTCCACGAGAACTTACACGTCCGTATCGACGATGCGCACGTATCTGTGAAGACCGCACGCGACCAAGTCGTCCCGTTTGGCGGAACGTACTCAGTTCCGGGGTGAAACAGGGTCTGGTTTTTCCTGTTTTTGGATCGCGGTGTGCGATCACCACAGGACGCGATACCCCGAATAGTTTGTCCGGACACCGAGAGGGTCATACAGGCTTCACAACGCAATTTGCAGAATCGAAAACAGAGCTACGAGGCGAAAGTTACACGCACCTGAAGGGGACCCGAGAACAGGGTCAAAATCGTGTCCCACACGACACAGGACACAGTGTCCTGTGTCCCGTGTCCGACACAGAGAGGAGAATTAGGGATAGGGTTAGGGTTTGGGAGCTACGGCCGGCGGGTCCGGTGGTCGGCACGGCGGCGGGAAGGTCGAGGGCGGTCGGGGGCGCTGGGGCGCGGCCGGACTAAGGCGCGGCGGAGCCGAGGGCGGCGGGGGCGGCTGCTGCGGCTGCTGTCTCCGCTGCTGCTGGAGTCGGGCGGGTGGCGCCGGAGGAGGAGCGGAGGAGAGGGGAGGAGGTGCTGGCGGAGCTGGGTGATCGTCGGCGAGGGCGGGCGGCGCCGGGGACGGCGTCGGAGGCGGTGGTGGGGAGGGGGTGTCGACGGGGATCTGGCGGTGGAGGGTTAAAATAGGGGAACGGGGCGGTTGCGGAGGCCGAGACGGGCGGAGAGGTGGCCGGGTCGTGGAGGAGCGGGCCGAGGCGGGAGGCGGCGCCGGACGCGGGGGGGAACGGGTCAGGCGGAGAGGAGAGAAGGGGGCGGGTTAACGGGTCGCGGTCGGGTTCGGGTGGACCCGACCCGACCCGACAGCTTTGGCGGGCTGGGCTCGGCCCAATGGGCTGGGCCGAGAACGGGCTGGGCCGGACTCTATAATAATAATAATAATAATAATAATAATAATAATAATAATAATAATAATATACTTAATTAATTAATTAACAAATAAATAAACAAATAGTTTTTAGGTAATTAAAAATAGGTCCGGGGTCCAATAAATTTCAGAAAAATTACCCTAAGTCCAGTTTTTCATTTTACACCCAAAAATATTATTTTCATAATATTTTAATATTATTTATTAATAATTAAAAATCATTTAATAATTAGAAAGCCTGATTTTAATTACAGAAAATTCCCAGAAAATTTCAGAAAATCGCAAAAATCCCAATTTTAATATTTTTAAAAAAATCAAGGGCTTACAATCTACCCAACTTATGAAAATTTCGTCCTCGAAATTTAAAATTAAGCCATAATCTTTCACGTATCTCAATCGCAATCCCCTTGCGAAATTTTAAATCATAATCATGTTCACTGCAACCACTTCATGATTAAGGTGACTACTGTTCAAATCAGAAATTCGATTTATGGATATTACTTCCTCAAGTTACCCCCAGGCAGGGATTTTTTTTTTTTTTTGATTAAGTCCACATAGCATCTTCCAGATTGGCACGGGCTTATGAATTTACCTCACGATCGTAATTTCTTCTGGAGTAATTCGAGTCCTGTATGCTTCAACTTTTTATCTCCTCAATAATCCAACTAGTTAGTCCAACCATCAAATTCTTAATTTGTAATTCAAATCATCAAATTGAAAAAAATAATTAAATGTAGTCCACCCATGTTCAAGTCTGAATTTCTATAAATTTCATCTTCTAAATTCAAATTGATGATTTTACCTTCATTATTCAAGATTTAAATCATGTATCCAAGATACAACTTATTTGGTCCTCGATATCAATTCATTAATCATTTTAGTCACTCCTCTAAATTTTCAAAATTTTAATGGCTTGCTTCTTCCAATCTGACCTTACTTGGTCACGATCCAAAGGACATTCCTCTCGAGTTGACAAATGCATAGCTACCCAACTTAGAGTTTACCCATTCATCACAAAAGACTATATACCTTAAGAAAATATTCCTTGATATGTTTACCTACGTCATTCAATCATCGAACTTCAACGCCGATCATGTCACATGTGATATGTCCTCAATTACGAAAGTTTAATCCTCAAGTATGTGATCGGCCTATGTGGCATATCTAGTACTATCTATGTACTAACTTATACCAGGCACGAGATTTCGTCTTTCCGAAATAAAGGAAGACGAAGATCAATAATAAAGAGTTCAAGGGTGGGGTGATAGAAAAGAAATATCGGGGTCAAGGCGTTTTAAGTATTCAGGTGGGAATTGTCAAGTGATTGTGGATTGAATCCTATCTCGGTAATTCCTATTCACATGCTCGTATTAATACAGTTATGTAATCGATACGATATGCTCGAACATGTCTAGAGGGCAAGTATACTAGCCAACTATATATCTCAATCCACGTAAAGTAGTGCGAAAGGCGAATCAAAATGCACTAAGGCTGATCAGACCGTAATGCACTGATTCTGAATAGACAATCGTATTAGTGTGTCGACCCACTAATACATATGTCATGAACAAGCTTGATAAAAAGTAAGCTTGCAAAACTAGGCTATAGAATAGCAGCATAAGTCAAGTATATCAAAATTAAGTGCGCTAGATGGTGATGAAAGGAGGTACAAATTATTTAAGTTCACAAAACAACCTACATTAAGCACAATAACAAAAGATCCTACAATCACTACAGTTATCAGAAAGCATTCCAGGTTATTAGCAAGTTTAAAGTTTACTAGGTTGGGGCTGAGGTCACGAACCAATGGGCACGAGCTAAACAATACTAGGAACGGCATCTACGAATCACTTACGCGCATTAGTTACTCTACGAGTCTGCGCGTTCTCTACGGTCATGCTGGTAAAGCATCTCGTGGTGATCTTGTAGGAACCTCGTCGCTTGCTGGTAGATCCCTTACTCTGCATCCAAAAATAAACGATAAAGACGCACAGGAATCAAGGCAGGATGCAAGTCAAGGAATTAATTCAAATCCGACATAGGTGTCAAGAACGATTCAAGCAAGTGGATGAGATCCTAAACTTATCCTATTCTTATTGCAGGCCTGTTCGGTCCCGAAGTTGAAACCGAACAATTTAGTCGTAGACCTGCATGGGCCACCACAAAAATGTGTCACGACCCGCACCCGGAAATTCGGGCACGAGTGCGTGGGCACGTCCAGCCTACGCCGCAGAATCGGCGGTAGTACGCTGTCTAGGTCATTTTCTGGGATCAATAACTATCTATCTCATCCACAATAATAAACAGGCAAAGATAATCACAGGAATAAGAATGCTTGGATTTCATAATATTTAATCTGTGACAATCAAATCCACAGTTAATACAAAGCCAGAAGATAAATCGAGGACAAACCCCATTGCTAAGATAAAGAGCAAAACTAAGATAACTACTGCTAACTACTCAGCAGGAGTAGCTTCCTGTGCGGGAACTGGCTCTGCAACTGTATCACCTGCTGCCTCATAGGGGCCATAATAGGTGGGGGCAAGGTTCTCATCATCGCCTAAACAACAGATCCAGTCAGGAAAGGAGCAAAGTACACAGTGCACAACAAGATTAAACTAAATATTTTATGACAATTAAATATTGGATATCATGTTGAGAAACAGCATTAGCAGAACATTATTATCTCAGAGTTAGCTGTAAACAGGAATATGAGAAACAGAAATGAATGAAACAGGAAATAAAACTACAATAGCCAGCAAGAAATATAACATGACCAGAACTATCTGTGTGAACTTGTGTTTGTTTTTAGAATACATAGTTGGCATGCAGGGGTTTATAAGGCTAATCCGGCCGTCATAAACGGCTATTAGACAATATAATCGAGATCCGGCTGATGGACAGTCGTGTACCAACAGCTATTAGACAATCCAGGGGAAAGGTAAACTACATGCCTCCTTAGTATTCTCCCACCCGACACGAAAATAAGACACGAACTCCAGTATTCAAGACATGAAAATCCAGTGTTCTAACACTACGTGTAATCATCCAATGATGCTAGTAGAGCAAGAAATTAATTATCACAATATAAAGAATAAACTTGAAGTGCAGGTACTTGCTTGTTGTTTGGATCTGATTAAATTGGTTTTTGGGGGAAAAGTCCAGAGATGAGTCCAAAAGCTGAAATAGACATTACCATCATGCTCAGAAGATGTCAAATAGCTAGAAACGCCTGTCCTTGGGTCCAATTCGGAGACAAGAGCAAAAACGACAGTTTTGGGTCAAAACGGGGTCCGCCGTTGGGCCCGCTTTGCACCGAAAAATGTGTCCGGGTCAAAGGTCTCCAAATTCACCAAACTTAGTGTCAACATGTCAGGAACGCTGATACGAACCCAACGGAACTTCCAGATTTGGATTCCGATGAGCCGAACACAAAATCGCCCGTCGAGCGGGGCCTGTGGGGCCCACGACACGCGATTTCGTCAACGTTCTCAGAATCGAACCAAACTTGACCCACAGGACCAGCGTATTGCTACGAGTCCGATGGCGCAAGTTTTGTCTCGATCTGACGAGTGTGCACGAAGTTAGGATGAATTGCAGAAATGGCGGATACGGAGCCATATCCGCGGGTACGCGTTGATTTCGGTGTGCACGCACACCCGAATCAGCTTCCACGAGAACTTACACGTCCGTATCGACGATGCGCACGTATCTGTGAAGACCGCATGCGACCAAGTCGTCCCGTTTGGCGGGACGTACTCAGTTCCGGGGTGAAACAGGGTCTGGTTTTTTCTGTTTTTGGATCGCGGTGTGCGATCACCACAGGACGCGATGCCCCGAACAGTTTGTCCGGACACCGAGAGGGTCATACAGGCTTCACAACGCAATTTGCGGAATCAAAAACAGAGCTACGAGGCGAAAGTTACACGCACCTGAAGGGGACCCGAGAACAGGGTCAAAATCGTGTCCGACACGACACAGGACACAGTGTCCTGTGTCCCGTATCCGACACAGAGAGGAGAATTAGGGCTAGGGTTAGGGTTTGGGAGCTACGGCCGGCGGGTCCGGTGGTCGGCACGGCGGCGGGAAGGTCGAGGGCGGTAGGGGGCGCTGGGGCGCGGCCGGACTGAGGCGCGGCGGAGCCGAGGGCGGCGGGGCGGCTGCTGCGGCTGCTGTCTCCGCTGCTGCTGGAGTCGGGCGGGTGGCGCCGGAGGAGGAGCGGAGGAGAGGGGAGGAGGTGCTGGCGGAGCTGGGTGATCGTCGGCGAGGGCGGGCGGCGCCGGGGACGGCGTCGGAGGCGGTGGTGGCGAGGGGGTGTCGACGGGGATCTGGCGGTGGAGGGTTAATATAGGGGAACGGGGCGGTTGCGGAGGCCGAGACGGGCGGAGAGGTGGCCGGGTCGTGGAGGAGCGGGCCGAGGCGGGCGGCGGCGTCCGCGGGCGGCCGCGCCGGACGCGGGGGGGAACGGGTCAGGCGGAGAGGAGAGAAGGGGGCGGGTTAACGGGTCGCGGTCGGGTTCGGGTGGACCCGACCCGACCCGACAGCTTTGGCGGGCTGGGCTCGGCCCAATGGGCTGGGCCGAGAACGGGCTGGGCCGGACTCTATAATAATAATAATAATAATAATAATAATAATAATAATAATAATAATAATAATATACTTAATTAATTAATTAACAAATAAATAAACAAATAGTTTTTAGGTAATTAAAAATAGGTCCGGGGTCCAATAAATTCCAGAAAAATTATCCTAAGTCCAGTTTTTCATTTTACACCCAAAAATATTATTTCCATAATATTTTAATATTATTTATTAATAATTAAAAATCATTTAATAATTAGAAAGCCTGATTTTAATTACAGAAAATTCCCAGAAAATTTCAGAAAATCGCAAAAATCCCAATTTTAATATTTTTGAAAAAAATCAAGGGCTTACAAGTGGACTGATGCTTATCAGTCTTCTTTCGACCAGCTCAAGCAAAAATTGATTATAGCTCCTATTTTGACACTTCTAGATGGATCAGGTAGATTCACAGTTTATTGTGATGCATCAGGCAAATAATTGAGATATTTCCTTATGCAACATGGTAAGGTCATAGTTTATGTATCTCGGCATCTTCGAGACTATGAGAAGAATTACCCGATGCATGATTTGGAGTTAGTACCATTCATATTTGTACTCAAGCTTTGAAGACATTATTGTTGGCCCAATATTTATATTAAGTTTTTGAATATGGATAATCGATTAAGTTTAGCATTATGATAATCGATCAATCACTATAGTAACTTCTACTTAAATTCAACATTGTCCAGATGTTATAATATTTGCTTCTGTATATTCCTTTGTTCGTCTAACATGTATGTGCAAAAAATAATAAGTAAGATCAGCGTGGACATATGCTATGATAAAATAATAATGAGCCAAAGACGGTGTTATACCAGAAGATTTCTATGAACCGCCTACGACTTATCCGGAGCCTTGCACCCGAGGGTTTCGCATTCCCAGATATGTTTATCTTTGGACAACTATCGTCAAGGAAAAATACATTTTTAAGTCAGCAGATATTTTAGAAGTTTGGCGTCATCAAGTGCTCTTAGATTTTATCATATGTAATTTGCTGTTCATTGAGACTAGGACTTATGTACATTGAGTCATACTGGCAACTAGAAAGTATCCTAAGTCCACTCAAATAAACCCTTGAACCTATCTACCAAACCAGTCAACATTAAAGCTCAAACCTTACTAGAATAGGCAACCAAACTTGTACCGAACACGGTCACCTATTTAGTATAAAATTATCCAGTTATTAAACTCTTGATTTCTTGGCCCAACGTTCAAAATTTTGAATTAAATCCAATCCAAACTCGGGCTGAATTTAGTTTGCTATCACCCTATAAATAGGATTGAATTTCACACTCTCAACAACTCAACCATTCTTATTCTTTCTATCCTATAGTGAGTAAACCCTCGGAGGCTAAACTTTTCTCTCTCTAAGATCAACTTCCAGCCTTCTAGTGCCAAATCTCGGTTAGAAGTCTATCAGATTTGTAATAGCTTGGTTTATCACCTCTTCGATTTGAAGTCAACGTGCTCTTTCTATCAAACGTACGTGTGTGAAGTTGCGAGCCTTCGGATCAAAACTCGTGGTTGTAAAGAAGTGGCAAGCTTTTGTATTAAATCTTGTGATTCACTATTGGTGATTATAGTAGATACAACTACGAATAAGAGTTCTCAGGACTTGACTAGTCATCTCAAAGGGAAACCAGTATACATCTCGGTGTTTGCGTTTGCTCTCTTTTACTCTTACTACTTTATATTATTGTCTTGCATATACACTGTTAGCTACCTTTACTCTGCTTAGATTCTAATTAGGTAGATTATTCCACTGTACTCTATTTACCCCCTTTTAGAGTTGTCCTACTATCCTTCAATTGGTATCAGAGCAGGTACTCTCTGATTTGGTTTCTGATCCCAATTGCTCCTAAATTGGTATCAGAGATAGTTATCTTGATATTGGCTTAACATCCTAAGAGATTTATTGCAGTTATTAGATCTATCTACACCATCAATGGTGAAGGTAAGTCCATAAATAGGCCACCCATATTTGATGGTACTAACTACATGTATGAGTTTCTATTTGAAATTACTTGATTTTAATCTTTGGTCTGTTATAATAGATGGATACAAGAAGCCACCAAAAATAGTTGTATATGGCAACCTTGTAGAGAAATCCCATGATAAGTACGCAAATACAGAGAAGAAATAAGCTAGTCTTAATGCTAAAGCTATTAACGCTCTATTCTGGGCTGTAGACAGAACTGAATTTAACAGGGTCTCTACTTGTGGAACTTCGCACAAAGTTTGGAAACTTCTTGAGGTCACTCATGAAGGAACCTTACAAGTGAATGAGTCAAAAATAAGTCGACTGGCACAAGAATATGAGGCATTCAAGATGAAATCAAACGAGACGATCACTCAAATGTTTATAAGATTTCTCGACATCGTCAACCCTCTTTCCTATCTTGGTAAGGAGTACAACAACTATGAAAAGATTCGCAAAGTACTAAGCGAACTTACTAAAAATTTGGAATTCCAAGGCAACTGTAATCATTGAAGGGAATAACCTCACCGTTATGAATCTTGAGACACTAATGGGAAAGTTGATGACTCACGAGCTAAACCTCGAAGAATTTGAACAGTCATCCCACAAAAAGAAGGCCACTGCATTAAAGTCGTATCATAAAAGATCCTCTGACGATGCCTCTGAAGATGAAAAAACCGACGATGATTCAAATAATGAGGATCTGGCCCAAATTTTTAGAAGCTTCGTCAAAAGATTCTTGAAGTTTATGAAATCAAACCAAAAGAAGAACGATCTTGAAGAAGAACCATTTTGCTACAACTGTAAAAGGCTAGGCCACATGATGAAATATTGCTCCAAAGCAAAAAAAGAGAATCAATATAAACAATCAAACAAAGGCGGATCTTCGTCTCGTAAATATGCAAATACAAGCATCTGGTGTGAAAGTAAAGATAACGATTTGAAAAAAGAAAGCCCTCGACATGCTGCAAATATATGCTTAACAACATTATCAAATGAGGTACAAGATAATCTTTTATTTGAAAAGTTTTATAATGGTGAATTATCTGATGCTTTCAATAATTTATTAGAAGATTACAAGAAGCTTAGAAATAAGTATAAGCATCTAGAAATGATATAAAGTTTTATCAGCTTGAGAATGAAAAACTTACTTGCCTACTAAATGAAGCTGGAGACTATTCCTCTTCTGAATATTATGTTTATATCTCCAAACTTAAGCTTAGATTACAAGAAGCACTTGATTGCTTAGATGAAAGTCATCACAAAAATGCAAAACTTAAGGAGTACTTAGAACAAGAGAGAGAAGTATTCTATTACTTCACTTAGAATTAATGTTCTTAGTGCTAAATATGATAATTTATATGCCAGCTCTAAAATGTTAGAGATTAGATTGAAAAAGCAGGTCGTACAATATACTACTCAGTCTAACACGAGACACGTGACTAAACAAAAGAGAACTCACAACAAGACACCGGCAAGAAAACCAAATGCTTCACATAATCATGCATTTTATTATAAATATCCATACAAGACATATCATACCACTTCACATACGCATGTCTACCCTTCTACACCTAACATAAATGCCTATGCTACATGTCATTATTATGGTTTCAAAGGACATATTTCATATTAATGCAAGGCTAAAAAAATTATTGATATGAATATGTATTAGTGGGTTCCCAAAGCTAACAAATATGGATCCAAAATCTTTGATACCAAAGTCTCTGTCTAATGATGTAGGTAGAACACTTTGGGTCAGAATTTAGCACCGAGGGGAATATTGGTGAATGTAAATCTAAAAAGATCACCTTTCAAGCAATTGCACCAACATAAATATGGCTACTTGAGCCACTTTGGTAACGTGCTAACTGATTTTTCTTAAATAGCTAAAATTATATAATCTAGCATATCGCTTAATTGTCATTTAGTTAAATCAATTTGAGATGTGATACTGACATGCTTAGTGAATTTTCTTATAATTACTTCTATTCAGCATGACTAGTTGATTAGCATCAGTGATTAATTCACATTATAGAGTTATTAACTTTCTATTAGTATGACACAATTGTAAGCTTTATATCTTTTAGTAAGTTTTATTCGTCAAGAATTAGGATTCTAGATTTGATGTTGTATGATGTTATAATTAGCATATATACCTGTTAAATCTAAGCTCTTTAAAGTTAAGTTTACTTTTGGTTATAAGCCGAAATGATCCTTCTGTCAAAAAGATGTAAAAAGCCTAAGCGATACAGTACTTAAATGTCTTTGGACCACCGCTAGCTGGAATTTGGCCCCTACAACTAGCCCAAGATGATCAATACTTTATTAAATACTAATTTATTAAGGTTTATTTGTAATTATTTCTTGATCATACAACCGTGAATCTGAGCCCTACTCCTTGAATTTAAAGTTGACAACTTTTAGTATAGACTGTGACACTATGACTTTTAGTAAGCACTACTTTGGATATTTCTAATTATTTTTGAACTACGTCACTTAGTTTAAATTTGAGTTTAGACTTTGGCTAGTTGCAATGATATTCTTATTTTCTTTTCTACTACATGATTTTTTGTAATGTTTAAATTCTTTCATGCATATCTTCTAACTTTTGAGATTTATTTGACTTATATCTTTGTTAAGATATTTAAAAAATTTCTTTTGCATATGACTAAATTGTTTTCCAATGTTCTTATGCTTTTTATGCTATAAATATGTTTGTATCTTGTTAAATCCATTTTTATGATCTCCATGTCATTATTCTACATACGGTGATATTCTAGCTACTTACTCCTAATTTACCACATGATTATATTGTATGATTTATGTTACTTACCTTGTCTTCATGGTATATTCTTGGTTTATGGGGGAGCCATAAACTATACATTTTGACAAAGGAGGAGAAATATGTCAAATATTTGCATATTCGCCAACGTCGTACTACGGGGGACCTTATGTACATGTAGAAGCTTAGGTAATATCATATGTTTTAATATCACCTATTATGGGGAGCTTCTTTTGATCATATCAACGGGGAAGAAGTAAGTTTAATATGTAAGTATATGTCTAAGTGGTATATGTATAGTAATTTGTGCTTATTATTTTTGATATATGCATCGATTATATTTGTCTTAAACTTAACTGATTTGCCATAATAAAAAAGGGGAAGATTTTTGGCCCAATGTTTATATTGCATTTTTGAATATGGCTAATCAATTAAGTTTAGCATTATGATAATCGATCAATCACTATAATAACTTCTACTTAAACTCAGCATTGTCCAGATGTTATAATATTTGCTTCTGTATATTGCTTTGTTTATCTAACGTGTATGTGCAAAAAATAATAAGAAAGATCAACATGAACATATGCTATGACAAAATGATGATGAGCCAAAGACAGTGTTATACCAAAAGATTTCTATGAACTGCCTACGACTTATCCGAAGCCTCGCACTCGGGAGTTTCGGATTCCCAAATCTGTTTATCTTTGGACAACTGTTGTCAAGGGAAAATACACCTACAAGTCAACATATATTTCAGAAGTGTCATCAAGTACTCTTGATTTTTATCATATGTAATTTGATGTTCATTGAGTCTAGTACTTATGTACATCGAGTCACACTGGCAACTAGAAAGTAACTTAAGTCCACTCAAATAAATCCTTGAACCTATCTACCAAACCAGTCCACATTCAAGCTCAAACCTTACTAGAATTGGCAAACGAACTCATACCGAATTTGTACAAAATTTGGTCACCTATTTAGTATGAAATCATCTAGTTATTAAACTCCTGATTTCTTGGCCCAATGTTTGAAAATTTGAATTAAATCCAATCCAAACTCTTGTCGAATTTGGTTTGCTATCACCCAATAAATAGGATTAAATTTTACACTCTCAACAACTCAACAATTCTCATTCTTTCTATCCTATAGTAAGTAAGCCCTCAGAGCCTAAACTTTTCTATCTCCAAGATCAACTTCCAACTTTCTAGTGCCAAGTGCGATCTCGGTAAGAAGTCTGTCAGAGTTATAATAGCTTTGTTCATAAATCCCCACTTCTGTTTGAAGTCAGCGTGCTCTTCGTTTCAAACGCACGTATGAAATTACGATCCTTCGAATCAAAACTCGTGGTTGTAAAGAAGTGGCAAGCTTTCGAATCAAAGTTTGTGATTCATTATTGGTGATTATAATTGATACAACTCCGAACAAGAGTTCTCGTGACTGGACTAGTCCTCTCAGAGGAAAACTAATATACATCGTTGTGTTTGCATTTGCTCTCTTTTACTCTTACTTTATATTTTTATCTTGCATATACACTGTTAGTTGCCTTCACTTTGCTTAAATTTTAATTGGGTAGATTGTTCTATTATACTCTATTCACCCCCCTCTAGAGTTGTCCTATGGTCCTTCAATTGGTATCAGGGCAGGTATTCTCTGAATTAGTTTCTGATCCCAATTGCTCCTACAATTGGTATCAGAGATAGTTCTTTTGATATTGGCTTAACATCCTAAAAGACTTATGGCAGCAGTTAGATCTATCCACACTAACAATTTTTGTATAACTACGATCAAGGAAAAAGGCGTCTTCAAGTCAACATATGTTTCAGAATTTTGGCGTCATCAAGTGATCTTGGTTTTTATCATATGTTATTTAATTTTTATTGAGTCTAGGACTTATTTACATCGAGTCACACTGGCAACTAAAAAGTAACCTAAGTCCACTCAAATAAACCCTTGAACCTATCCACCAAACCAGCCCACATTCAAGCTCAAACCTTACTAGAATAGGCAACCAAACTCAGACCGAATTCGTATCAAACTCGGACCAAACTCGGTCACCTATTTAGTATAAAATTATCCAGTTATTAGATACCTGATTTCTTGGCCAAACGTTAAAAAATTTGAATTAAATCCAATACGAACTCTGGCCGAATTTGATTTGCTATCACCCTATAAAAATGATTAAATTTTACACTTTTAACAACTCAACCATTCACATTCTTTCTATCTTATAGTGAGTAAACATTTAGAGCCTAAACTTTCCTATCTCTAAGATAACCTCCAGCCTTCTAGTGCCAAGTGTGATGTTGGTTAGAAGTCTGTCAGAGTTGTAATAGCTTTGTTCATCAAGCCCCTTTTTTGTTTGAAGTCTGCTTGCTCTTTGTATCAAATATACGTGTGTGAAATTACGAGCCTTCGGATCAAAACTTATGGTTGTAAAGAAGTGGCAAGCCTTTAGATTAAAGCTTGTGAATCACTATTGGTGTTATAGTAGATACAACTCTGAGCAAGAGTTCTCAGAACTGAACTAGTCATTTCAGTGGGAAACCAGTATACATCGTGGTGTTTGTGTTTGCTTTCTTTTACTCTTACTACTTTATATTATTATCTTGCATATACATTGTTAGCTGCCTTCACTCTGCTTAAACAGATAGCAACGTAACCACAGCTCGAGGACTGGACCGTTCTACCTGACTAATCACTGCCCATATGGACCCATCTATCGCTGCAATCATGGTGAGCCCCTAAAAGATCGAGTCTACTCTTTCACACAATTTAAATTGGGTAGATTATTATGCTACACTTTATTCACCCTCCTCTAGAGTTATCCTATGGTCCTTCGATGTATCGACTCTTTCATCGGTATGTCCATCATCCAACCAGAGATTGCTCTGTGTTGAAGAGGTATATCCAGCAGTTGATCGATTCCAAGGCGCTCATCCTCGACTTCGAGGACAAGACGGTCATTATAAATATAGCATTGTAGAAGCATGGAAAATATGCACCCATACGCCCAATAAACCATACGCCCCCAAAAGAAAGCTCAGAAGAGATCGGGCCCCAGAATTATCCTGTGGCCCAATAAGGCTACATCCATGCGTCCCAATCAGCCAAAACAGCTTTGGCCACAGAGGGACCTGACGTAGCATCCTGACAACCGGATCACCTTTGGCATAGAATCTAACAAAATTAATTTTTTAAATGCCTTAAAAGACGTGAACATACTAGATAACATAAGTCTCATATCAGTACATAGTTTCACTCTCGATGGGTGTACAGTGCCACATGTACAATACATCAAGGACCCCATGCATCCCAGACTCCATGCGTTCCAAGCATCTCTAGCCCCATGCATCCCAGACTCCATGTGTTCCATATATCTTTGGCCCCATACGTCCCAGACACCATGTGTTCCATGCGTCTCTGGCCCCATGCGTCCCAGACTCCATACGTTCTATGCATCTGTGGCCACATGTGTTTCAGACTCCATGAAGACCAAGTCTTGCCGTTACAACTGAAGTAGCTCTCTCCAACCAAGTGTGGGCCACGTGTCAAAATCGACCAAGTCACGCATACAAAGGACGGGAACCTCTCAGATCTTCAGCAACAGAAAATCTCAACAAGCCTCCACATGGCAGCTTAGCCTACTCACGGTTACAACTGTACCCTGTTAAGAAGGTACACGTGGCACCCTCTAACATCCCTGCGACCTAACATATATGCACCTAAGAATGACGATATATATCCGAATGCATGCCCAAACAGGGACGAACAGGGGGCAGAGGGGCACTAGAGAGAGAGAGACCAAACAGAGCCAAGCAAAGAAAGAACATAACCTTCTTCAACCTGCCGAATCATCAACGGAGAAAAGAAGCCTCCATAGCACTCTTTGTCCATCGTCACACCCCCAAATAAAATATTTGTACTTAGATTGTATGTCTAGGACCTCTTTTTACTTTCTTTAGTTTGTTATTAAAGCAACCAATTTTAATGGCGAATAAGCGTCCCTCCAATTCGATAATTTTCCAGTGCCAAAAGCCCAGGACGGTGTCATTTCGATCCTCAAGGCAACCACAAAGGTCGTCAATCTTTCGCCAACTCGAAACCAAGTAGCAGGCTTGGTACCACTCATAACTCCAAGAGGTGAGATCATGTGGGTTCACTCAGACATTGCTCAAGTCCTGCTACAGCAATGAGCACCTTCAATGACTTGGTCAAAAGGAAAGAAATACATGCCGTGTCGCATGATATTTTCCTCAGAAAACATAAATCGTAGACTTCAGAGGCTCAACGAAGCTCAAAAAGTCATTTTGTACAAAAAAGCCAAGCCTCGTATGACATATTAACAATGATGAGATAGTGCTTCTCGACATAATAAATCCCCAGCAGAAGGCAGTGTCCCTTTGTGAATTATGAATATACGCACAATAGGCGATGGTCCTTGATGTAATAAGCAATCATGCACACGTGGCGATAATCCTATGCGCACAATTCAACCAACTCCTTCATGTGTATGTGAAAGCCAAAGCATCGGTAGTATCCGGTATAACAAATGATTAGCTACCATAGTTTCATTATTACAGCCAACAATCACTCCATCTTATGCAGAAGATGGGCTATGATCTCCAGAAATATGAAGGTCTAAATTTTGGTAAAGAACGACGTATTTTTTTACAAACTGACAACTATTACAACAACACTTGCGGTGGGCTAGAATATGTAGGTGCTAGCACGCATCATCGCTCCAGCAAGACTGTAGTCCATAAAGCTCGAGCTTCACACTCTGTCAACAAACAAGAGCAGATTTAAACCTTTAATCAAGGACAGTGTATTCTCGAGGATAATATTTTTTCGATCTCACCAAGGACAGTGTTTCCTTAATTCGATACTTTATCAAGTACAATGTCTCCCTGATTCAACTATGCATGCAGGCTCGTAAATCCTAACAAAGATTTGTTAATGATGCCAATCAAGGGCAAATTTCTCAAAAATACTACATCTAAGCTAGTACTTTCCCACCCCCAGTAGATTAATTCAAAATGTACAGTGTTTACATTTTGTTATCTCTAGCAAGTGCAAATGCATAAGGGAATTCCATACCAAATATATTATCTATGTTCAGGGGTCCTGAATACGAAAAAGATAATGGATCCACTAAAGTTTCCCAATGGAACAGTCTTCAGGTCCAACGAAATACTCTCTTTGAGACCACTCCAAAATCAGTCCCCTCCAAGCAATGGTTCATTTCAATATTACCTCTGAACTATAGTCTTATCATTCTCCTCAACAGATTGAACAAGTCACCATAAGAAAAAGGTCATGTCCATATTACCTCTTTTCTGTTTTTCTTTATCCCCACTGAGGCATATCTTACCACGTCTATATTACCTCTGAGTAAAATATTTTCAGAACTTTGTCATGTCCATATCACCTCTGAGTAATGTTCTGCTCATTGACTTTCTAATATTATGTTCGTATAACCCCTGATAGTACTAGTCATTTTAGCTTATTATGCGTACTTAAGGTATGCCATGGGTAATAAGTCCACAACCCAAGAGTTTGCCATATCCATATCACCTCTGAGCAAATATTCTTGCCTATCGAATTTCTACAACCACGTCCATAATACCTCTGATGGTGTCAGTCATTCCAACTTGTCATCCGTACTTAGCCCTAAGTATACTAAGGATAATAAGTCCATAAAACAAATTCCCTGACAGATTTATATCAAATAGTTTACATCCATATCACCTCAGAACTATTGTTTGTCCATTCCTACAAGGTCATATTCTGCCACGTCCATATTACCTCTGAGTAGATATATACCACCATCCCCAGTAGGGTCACAACTCAAGAGTCTGCCACGTCCATATTATCTCTGAGCAAATATTTTGTTTATTGACTTTCCACTATAACATTTATGTCATCCCTGATAGTGTCAGTCATCTCAACTTATTATCAGTGCCTAGACTTAGGTGCATCATTGATAATGAGTCCAGTAAAAAATCCCCAGTAGAATACCCCCAACAACTACGATATTATACTACGTCCATATTTGTCACGCCCCAGTCCCAAAATGCCGAGGGACCAGACACGTGATAATGGCCAGCAGCACACACCAATGGACAAACCCAATTTAATGGATCCATCGGAGCATACTTAAGCTGTAGTACAACAATAAGTAGGTCCAATGATATAAGTCACAGTCTATACTAATCTCATCCATAACAGATAATCACAGATCAAATGCCAGAATAATGTAAATGAAATAAACTGACTAATCTCAATAAAATATCTCGGAGAACAATCCGAGAATGAGTCTGGTACATCAATGAAATAGACTGGAAATAGAATAACTGGAAACAGAAATAAATGAGTATCTCAAACCAATACTCAGGAGAAGTCCTCTGGTACGATCTCTTCCCCAGCTCCTGATTCAGCTCCAATGTCTGCACCTGTTCCTGCTTCCGCTAATGCTCCGGTCCCGTATACCTCGGGATAAATCTCGTCTGCAATATCTGGGGACATCATCCGGATCCAGGTCCTCAGGGGACATAACAAGGTACATGAAAGCTCATGCCAAAATAAATAATAATGCAGTGCAGCAGATAATGAAATAAATAGGGTAAATATGTAACCAACTATGTGGAAATGCAAATGAGAGCATCACTAGTACTCAGGCTGAGACCACTACAAGCTCTGTGTCTGGGAGCCGGTAGCGGAGTCTACTATATGTTTTACTATGTGTTTACTATGGATTATTTATATATATATAAAATCAGCCTGTAGCCTGTGTGTCTCTCCCCACCCAATGTAATCACGCATATCATGACCATAACGTCTCATGTCCATGTCAAGCGGGATCATAGCTAATACAACAAGTCATAAGTATCTATGAATATAGTATCTCTGTCAAGTCCTGTATCCTATACAGAATCACCACGAATATCTCGGGAAGATCCTGTCTCATGAATAGTATCAAGTGTCCTGGGTCATAGTGTACTTGATAAGACAAGTACGAGAATATAAAGTGTCACGAGTGTCCATCTCTAGATGACAATACTCAACACCGCGTACGGTGTTGGTACCCGACTAATAATCGGAAGCTAAGTATGTCACACGGTCCTAGGTTAAGCATGCACATCAATATAATGAAGCAAGGAAAAATATGTAACAATACTGCAGAGTTTGGCAAGGTACACTTGCCTGATGTTTGAATATCAACTGTCGTCCTGGTATCGGTGGATCCGGTAGGTACTACTCCGAAAGCTGTAATAAATATCACCAACAGTCTCAGGAGATGTCAAATAGCTGAAAATGCCTGTCCTTACGTCCAATTTGGACACAGAGGCAAAAAGGCCATTTTCGGGCCAAAGTGGGGTCCACGTGTGGCCCACTTTGCACCGAAAAGCGTGTCGAGGGTAACAGTCTCTAAATGGGACAAACTATGGGTCAAACAATTCTAAATGTCAATACGATCCCAACGGTATGTCCAAATTTGGATTCCGATGAGCCGAACATAATTTGGTCCAAAAAGTCAACTGTGGGGCCCGCCAATTGGCGATCTGGTCAACCGTCTCAGAAATGCGTGAAAATTGGGTCACAGGACCAGTATATTACCACGAGTTCAGTGGTGCAAGTTTCGTCGCAATCTGACAAGCGTGCACAAAATACGTGCGAGTTCCACAAAAGTGGCGACACGGGATGTGTCCGCGGATACGGCCTGATTCCGGCGTGCACATGCGTCCAAATCAGTCTCCACGAATTTTCACATGTCCGATTATGCTGCGTGCACCATTCGATACACTTGGCACACTGCGGGGCGGTCCCGTTTGGCGGGGCGTGCTCCGATCTCCAACTTTTAAAAAACCGGAAAAAGTGGGTGCGCGCAGTTTTGTGACGAATATATTTCTATCCACAGCGACTAATAGCACAAAGTTATAATACAGAAAATAAACTAGGTCATGTAATCTACAGGTATCAAAAAGAATCATCGAATTCGGATCTCTGTGGTGGGAGATACGAACTCGACAATATGAGTGGTCATTCTAAAATTCTGCGATTGCAGAATTCTGTCTGCTCGCGCTGACTTGGGCGCTGTTTTTCACCTAGGACACACGTTATCCGAGGTTGACTATAAAACAAGTATTGGAGAGGGTTGAGGGAAGATCATACCTATGAAAACGGAACAGCGTTTGGATGAGCGAGTCAACGGAAAAACACGCCGGAGCGAAGGTGCCTCGAGTGGGAAACTGCAGTTCGCGATGTCGGCGTCGACGGGATGGTTGGATGGCTTGGGGAGGCTTCTCTGGCCGCGGTGACGGCTCTAGATGGGAAGGGAAAGTCTGGAGTTTTAGGTTAGGGTTTTAGAGAGCTATTATATATATATATACTATATATATTAAGGGGAGGAAGTTGGACGGGTCCGCGGGTCAATACGAGTAACTAAAGAATGGGAAAAGCAAGTTTCGGCTGAAGGGGTTGCAAAGTGGGCGGTCAATGGCTAGTGGGCGGTCAATGAGAGTAATTCACTGAAGGATCAATTGTGGGCGGAAGAGTTACTTAGCTAAGGATGTAAGTTGGCTGTGGAATGTATTATAGTTATTATTATTATTATTATTAGTATGAATAGTAACTTACTTTAATAATTTTTTTCTTTTTTTTGCTTTCTTTCATTAAATATATATATACACATATATATATTTGTATATATATATATATATATATATTCACACATAAGAAAATTTATAGAGTAGGGTATTGCACATCGTTAGGCTAGCAACTGCTCAAGGGGTCTCCTACATGGAATAAATTCCGAAAAATTTCTGATGGTCGCATAAGTCCTCTAAGTGCCCGAACACCTAACATAAAAATTATTAAAAATCTATTTCTCCTCTTTATACCTAATTACTATAATTTAATTAATAATTAATAAATAAAAGGGTATATACGATTTTCTAGGAAGGGGAGTTTTACATTCTACCCAACTTGTAAAAATTTCGTCCTCGAAATTAAAAATGTGGTAGGGTTCTCTCTATCCAATCTCACTTGACTACCATCTAAAGGATTCCTCTCAAGCGAATATTGCGGTCTCTACCCAATTTAGAATTTATCCATCTATCATCTAAGGCTATACATCTAATAAGGCTATGCCCTAACTTATTTAATCATGGTTGTGAATCCTCAAGTCTTTAACACCAACATATCACCTATGATATTCCCTTAATCCTATATAAAGGGTCATCAACAATGCGACCGGCCTGTGGGGTATATCTAGTACTGTCTACATATCAAACTTCTACCAAGCACGAGGTTTCGTCTTTCCGAAATAAGGGAAGACGAAGATCAATAATAAAGAGTTCAAGGGTGAGGTAATAGAATAGAAGTATCAGGATCAAGGCATTTAACGAATTCAAATAGGATTTGTTAAGACAGTTGTGGATTGAAATCCTATTCTGGTAATCCTTTGTTCGCATGCTCGTATTAGTACAGTTATGTAACCGATACGATATGTCAGACATGTCTAGGGCAAGTATATTCGTTTACTAATCACTACATATCTCAATCCACGTAAAGTAGCGTTACGAAGGGTGAATCAAGCGCACTGAGGTTGGCCAGACCTTAATACACTGATTCTGGATAGACAATTGTATTAATGTACATGTCCACTAATACATATGTCATGAACAAGCTCGATAAAGAATAAGCTTGCAAAACTAGGCTATAGAATAGCAGCATAAGTCAAGTACAACAAATTTAAGTACGCTAGATGATGATGAAAGGAGGTACAAATTAATCAAGTTCACAAAACAAACCAAAATAAGCACACTAACAAAGACTCTATAATCTCTATGGTTATCAATTATAAAAGCATACTAGGTTATTAGCAAGTTCAACATTACTAGGTTAAGGCTAGGGTCACGAACCAACATACAAAAACTAAAGCAAATCTAGAAGAAAAACTATAAAAACTTACGTGCATTAGCTACTCCATGAATTTGTGCGTCCTCCAGAGTTATCGCGAAAGCTTGTCCGCATCCTTGAGGTGGATTCCTCTGCTGCTGCTGGGCCTGCTGGAAGAGAGCTGCTTGTGGTACCAAAGGTGGTCTTGGTTGATACCCTCCTGGTGCTGGTAGGGCTTGTCTGTTTATTATTAGTGCTCTCTCTCGATGATAAGGACAATCCTTGGCTAAGTGTTGATTGGTTCCGCAAATCAAGCATAATCCAAACTTACGTCTGCAGTCCCTCTCCACATGGCCTACCTTGCCACAGTATTGACATGTAGGTGGTGTCTGTGGAGAGGCTCTGGATGGCTTGTGCATGTGAGGTCTCTTTGCGGCTTCTTCTTGTGGTGCTCTGGCTGATGGGGAAGACCGTTTCAGACTGGTCTCTCTCCTGGTGACGCGCTCCATGCGTCGGGCTGCTGCAAGGACGTCCGAGTAAGAAGTAGGCGCAACGGATCCGATCAGTCTCTGTAGCTCGAGGTTTAGTCCGTCGAAAAAATTTTCAGCCTTCTCTTCTTCTGTCGGGATTAAGGTTGGGGCGAAGCGACTTAGACGAATGAATTCTGCGTTGTATTCTTCCACTGTCATACTGTCCTGAGTGAGGCGATTGAACTTGTCCCGAAGTTCTGATCGAGCGGTAACCGGAATGTACATCTCTTGAAAGAGTCTAGAAAACTCTTCCCAAGTGACTCGGTCTGGTCCGAGCCGTGTCTCCTCAGATAGCCACCAGTGATGTGTATTATCTGTCAATTACATTCTGATGGCAGTCATCCAACGTTCTCTTGGAAGCTCAGCTGCTTCCAGCTGGTGTTGTATGTTGGTGAGCCACTCATAAACTTCTGTGGGTCCCTCCTTGCCAGAAAAGGTACGGGGCTTCAGCTGCCTGAAATCGGTGATAGATCCTGTCACTGGCCGTCGTGCTGGTAGATTCGCCTGCTCCAGTACAAGTGCTAGGCTGCGACTCAAAGTCCCTTGTTGAATTTGCTGTTGAGCTTGTATCATTGCGCAGAATATTTGGAACATTTGTTGCCCGTCCATAGCTTGCCCTTGTGGGAATACGGCCACTGGTGGTGTGTCCTGCGGCGGAGGTGGAATGTCGTCTTGCCGACCTCTTGTGGTATCTTGACTGTTTTGTTGTTCTAGTTGACCTCCACCGATTGGTGTCACTTCATCGTCATAGGTGACATTTGCAACTTGTGGTGCTCCTGCGGGAGTCTCGTCGCATGTCTGTGAATCCATTGCTCTGCATCAAAAATAAACTATAAGAGGCGCACTAGAATCAAGGCATGATACAATAAAACTCAATTCGAATACGATATAGATATCAAGAACGTTTTCAAGCAAGTGGATGAGATCCTAAAAACTTATCCTATTCTTATCGCAGGCTTGCTCGGTCCCTAAGTTGAAACCGAACAATTTAGTCGTTGACCTGCATGGGCCACCACAAAAACCATGTCACGCCCCAGTCCTAAAATGCCGAGGGACCAGACACGTGATAATGGCCAGCAGCACACACCGATGGACAAACCCAATTTAATGGATCCATCGGAGCATACTTAAGCTGTAGTACAACAATAAGTAGGTCCAATGATATAAGTCACAGTCTATACTAATCTCATCCACAACAGATAATCACAGATCAAATGCCAGAATAATGTAAATGAAATAAACTGACTAATCTCAATAAAATATCTCGGAGAACAATCCGAGAATTAGTCTGGTACATCAATGAAATAGACTGGAAATAGAATAACTGGAAACAGAAATAAATGAGTATCTCAAACCAATACTCAGGAGAAGTCCTCTGGTACGATCTCTTCCCCAGCTCCTGATTCAGCTCCAATATCTGCACCTGTTCCTGCTTCCGCTAATGCTCCGGTCCCGTATACCTCGAGATAAATCTCGTCTGCAATATCTGGGGACATCATCCGGATCCAGGTCCTCAGGGGACATAGCAAGGTACAAGAAAGCTCATGCCAAAATAAATAATAATGCAGTGCAGCAGATAATGAAATAAATAGGGTAAATATGTAACCATCTATGTGAAAATACAAATGAGAGCATCACTAGTACTCAGGCTGAGACCACTACAAGCTCTGTGTCTGGGAGCCGGTAGCGGAGTCTACTATATGTTTTACTATGTGTTTACTATGGATTATTTATATATATATGAAATCAGCCTGTAGCCTGTGTGTCTCTCCCCACCCAATGTAATCACGCATATCATGACCATAACGTCTCATGTCCATGTCAAGCGGGATCATAGCTAATGCAACAAGTCATAAGTATATATGAATATAGTATCTCTGTCAAGTCCTGTATCCTATACAGAATCACCACGAATATCTCGGGAAGATCCTGTCTCATGAATAGTGTCAAGTGTCCTGGGTCATAGTGTACTTGATAAGACAAGTACGAGAATATAAAGTGTCACGAGTGTCCATCTCTAGATGACAATACTCAACACCGCGTACGGTGTTGGTACCCGACTAATAATCGGAAGCTAAGTACGTCACACGGTCCTAGGTTAAGCATGCACAGCAATATAATGAAGCAAGAAAAAATATGTAACAATACTGCAGAGTTTGGCAAGGTACACTTGCCTGATGTTTGAATATCAACTGTCGTCCTGGTATCGGTGGATCCGGTAGGTACTACTCCGAAAGCTGTAATAAATATCACCAACAGTCTCAGGAGATGTCAAATAGCTGGAAATGCCTGTCCTTACGTCCAATTTGGACACAGGGGCAAAAAGGCCATTTTCGGGCCAAAGTGGGGTCCACGTGTGGCCCACTTTGCACCGAAAAGCGTGCCGAGGGTAACAGTCTCTAAATGGGACAAACTATGGATCAAACAATTCTAAATGTCAATACGATCCCAACGGTATGTCCAAATTTGGATTCCGATGAGCCGAACATAATTTGGTCCAAAAAGTCAATTGTGGGGCCCGCCAATTGGCGATCTGGTCAACCGTCTCAGAAATGCGTGAAAATTGGGTCACAGGACCAGCGTGTTACCACGAGTTCAGTGGCGCAAGTTTCGTCGCAATCTGACAAGCGTGCACAAAATACGCACGAGTTCCACAAAAGTGGCGACACGGGATGTGTCCGCGGATACGGCCTGATTCCGGCGCGCACATGCGTCCAAATCAGTCCCCACGAATTTTCACATGTTCGATTATGCTGCATGCACCATTCGGTACACTTGGCACACGGCGAGGCGGTCCCGTTTGGCGGGACGTGCTCCGATCTCCAACTTTTAGAAAACCGAAAAAAGTTGGTACGCGCAGTTTTGTGACGAATATATTTCTGTCCACAGCGACTAATAGCATAAAGTTATAATACAGAAAATAAACTAGGTCATGTAATCTATAGGTATCAAAAAGAATCATCGAATTCGGATCTCTGTGGTGGGAGATACGAACTCGACAATATGAGTGGTCATTCTAAAATTCTGCGATTGCAGAATTCTGTCTGCTCGCGCTGACTTGGGCGCTGTTTTTCACCTAGGGCACACGTTATCCGAGGTTGACTATAAAACAAGTATTGGAGAGGGTTGAGGGAAGATCATACCTATGAAAACGGAACAGCGTTTGGATGAGCGAGTCAACGGAAAAACACGCCGGAGCGAAGGTGCCTCGAGTGGAAAACTGCAGTTTGCGATGTCGGCGTCGACGGGATGGTTGGATGGCTTGGGGAGGCTTTTCTGGCCGCGGTGACGGCTCTAGATGGGAAGGAGAAGTCTGGAGTTTTAGGTTAGGGTTTTAGAGAGCTATTATATATATATATATACTATATATATTAAGGGGAGGAAGTTGGACGGGTCCGCGGGTCAATACGAGTAACTAAAGAATGGGAAAAGCAAGTTTCGGCTGAAGGGGTTGCAAAGTGGGCGGTCAATGGCTAGTGGGCGGTCAATGGGAGTAATTCACTGAAGGATCAATTGTGGGCGGAAGAGTTACTTAGCTAAGGATGTAAGTTGGCTGTGGAATGTATTATAGTTATTATTATTATTATTATTAGTATGAATAGTAACTTACTTTAATAATTTTTTTCTTTTTTTTTGCTTTCTTTCATTAAATATATATATACACATATATATATTTATATATATATATATATATATATATATATATATATATATATATATATATATTCACACATAAGAAAATTTATAGAGTAGGATATTGCACATCGTTAGGCTGGCAACTGCTCAAGGGGTCTCCTACATGGAATAAATTCTGAAAAATTCCTGATGGTCGCATAAGTCCTCTAAGTGCCCGAACACCTAACATAAAAATTATTAAAAATCTATTTCTCCTCTTTATACCTAATTACTATAATTTAATTAATAATTAATAAATAAAAGGGTATATACGATTTTCTAGGAAGGGGGGTTTTACAATATTACCTCTAGTATAATATTTACATCTTAAACCAAGAAAATAGATGATTTGTTGACTAAACAGGAATCAAGGAAGCTTTGACAGCCTGGCAGCAAAAGTTTATGCGCCATAGGACCTATGCGGCAACCACAATAGGAAGTTATTCTCCATTCTTCTTGTTTAAAGTATTCCAAATTTCTCCAAGTTTGAAAACTTTGAAGAAGGTCTTGTAGAAGCATGAAAAAAAATCCAAAGTCCATGCACTCGAGCAACCATGCGCCTAAGGACCTGATTAAGTAAAAGTTAGGATGCATATAATGTATGCAACATCCACGAGGCAGTGATCCTCATCCTAAGTCCATGAGAGCCTGATTCAGTGAAAGTCAGGACGCATACATCATATACGATATCTACGAGGCAGTAATCCTCAAGCTCACACAACGTTCGCTCGAAGACTGCTCCTAAGGTCCATGCGGTACGGGGGCAGTGAACTCTCTATGCGACACACAAATACCACTTCGTCCATGAGGTACATATAATGATCTTGAAGATATACGACGAAGTTAACCATGAGACATGAAACTTAGGCGCATACAAGTCTGACGCATCCTGTCACTTCTGTCAATTAGTGACTACTGACAATATTTATTGACTCTGAATATATCGTATTTCGTGAAGACAACAAGATGTCAGCGTTGATGTCAGTGTCAAAATTATTCTGACTATATACAACTGCACAACGCCACGTGTACACAAAACTAGGCTTCATGCGTCTATGGCCCCATGCATCCCATATATTCACGGCTTCATGTGTCTCTGGCCCCATGCGTCCCAAATTTTATGTATCCCATATATTTCAGACTCTATGCGTTCCTGACTCTATGCGTCTCAGACTCCATGCGCCCAATATGGCAGCGCTTCCTGGGATATCCTTTCTGTTACAATTGAAAAGATTATCTACAACCAAGTCCATGCCACGTGTCAAACTAACCAAGTCACACACACAAAATAAGAACAACCCAGTCCTTTAGCAACAACATATCCCAATAAGATGCCATGTGGCAGCTCGACCGTGACATGCGTTCATGGTTATAACCATCTTGTTAAGAATGAACATGTGGCAGCACCAGAACCCATGTTCGCATAGTCCGTTAGCATGATGGCTATAAATAGTCGGGATCTGCATATTCCAAGAGTCCTCTTTTTAGAGACCACACCTACGTACACAAGCATACAAAAGAGAGAAATATAAAGAAAGTATTCTCGTTTCCTCATCAGACCGTCAATGGAGTAAAGAAGTCGCTGCAGTCACTACTAAAATACAGTGATTTAGCGACAGAATATTGACGACGGTCAATATCCGTCGCCAAGTAATGACGATTCATGGTCGGTTGGACGACCAATAACCATAATTTGCGAATTAAATAACTATTCGTCGCTAGGTCTTCGCCAATTAGTCACTAAATCATCACCAGTTTTTGCGATCAACCACGGGAATAACGTGGGTAAACATGAAGACGGTCTGGCGATGGATATTGAGTTTCGGATACATCGCCTAGATAGTTTTTTATGGCGACAGATTTGGACGTCGTATATCTGTCGCCAAATATTGTGCCCTAGGTTATATTAATTAGGCGGTCGATCAAAATGAAAATTTTGATCAAATCTACTTCTTTCTCCTCTCTCTCCTCTCCTCTGACCCTGAGCTCCCCTCTGACTTGTGCTCCCCTCTCCTTCGTTCCCTTCTTGCCGGCATTCCCCTCTTCGACAGCTTCCCTCTCATCTGTTCTCCTCTATGGAGTTCCCTTCTCCTCCGTTACCCTTCTAAGTAAGTCTTCCTATTCTCTCCTCTCTCCGTTCCCCTCTTCGGTTTGCACTGGTATGTGCATTAGCACATCTTAATGGTGTCCAAATTTATACTTTATAAATTAGGGTGCTCTATAAATCTGAATTGTGTCCAAATCTGAATTGTGTCCAAATCTAAACTGTGTCCAAATTATTTTTGAGCAAAATCATGAAATATTTAACTATTCAAGTGTATGTGAGTAGGAGGATTTCCTGTATCAACAACTTGGGGTGCACCAAATTTGAACTGTGCCCAAACTTGTACTCTTTAAACTTCAAGTGTGCAAGTGTCTGTGAGTAAGGGGATTTCCTATGTGTATACTGGAAGAGGAGAAGCATGCCTGGGTTAGATCTATGGTTATAGTTATGTTCATGTCAAGTTTATTTCCAAATATAGAGTTTAATGGCTTTGGTATCATTAAGGATTTGGTGAATATCATATTGGTTTGAGTATTATGAGTATGGATACTTCATATTTGTGTGGGGGTTTCATAGAATTTAGGGTACCATGGTATTTCCATGAGTATCATAGGGGTTTCTATGAGAGTATAATAGTTAGGATACCAAAAGGTAATAGGTATTGGAGTTGGGATACCAAGGTATGGGTAAGCAAGGACTTGGCCCAATAACGGCGAGGCATAGTCCATGCAGCCATTTGACTAGCGAGGTAGAGACCATGCAGCCATAGATAACATTGACTGTCCTTCGACCCCCATCCCTCGACAATGATGATACCACAACCCATCACTATATTTTATATTATGAGCTAATTTCATAGCATTACATTATGTACGTTTATCTTAATTCTGTTATATCCTTCAGATACTATATATGATAAGAACATATACTACACTGATGTACAAAACTTAGATGATTCACACTAATGTATGCTAGAATGAATTTGGGTAGTGTTCTGAGCCATCGATAACCGAATTCATGTCGATACTATGCGAAAAGGCATCATATTGAACAAATATCGATGTTATAACTTTTACCTGTTTCTCTACTTTATGCTATGGTAGAATATGCAAAGTACGAATTACAACGCTTTTAGAATGCCCATATAATGTCATATGTACATCTAATTTCTTCTGTGTATTTTATCTTACGATACAAAATTTTCTACACCAACCAAGTAATGTATCGTTACTTGGTTGATCGTATATGGATGTACAGGCGGCAATACGAGAGAATGATTGGTCTGAGTGATGATTTTAAGGTAGGCATTGAAGTATATGCCATGAGCAAACCTGATTACATAGATGTTCCAAAAATTAAGTGTTCATGTGCTCATTGTCGTAATAGACGTTACGAAGAAGTGGTGATTGTGAGGACGCATCTGACCCTTAAGGTTTTTGTACGTGATTATGACCTGTGGGGATCGCAAGATAAACTTTATGCAAAAAGACTGTCTGCTTTTGTTTTAGATGTTGCTACAGATGTTGCCATCATCGATGATGTAGACTATATTAAATATGGAGTCTACAACTTGGCACGAGATATGGTGTATGATGCGACAAGGCCAAATTTTAATCTGAAGGATCCGAATCCCGATGTAAAAAAGTTCTATGATATGTTTAAGGATGCAGATACTCCTATATATCCTGGTTGTGAGACTCATTCAGTATTGTCGGTAGAGATGCGCATGTTGAACATAAAATCTGATTTTAACTTACCTTTAGCTTGCTATGATCGGATTGCACAATTAGTCAAAAATGTGTTATCGAAAGAATCGAGAGAGCTTCCTAAATTTTTTTACAAATCAAAGATGATGGTCTGACTGCTCGGACTGGGGTACAAAAAGATAGATTATTATTGCAACGGATGCATGTTGTACTATAAGAAGAATGAGGACAAAGAAAGATGCAGTTTCTGCTACGTGAATCGTTACAAGTCAGTTCAAGGAAAAGAAAAGTCAACTAGAATAAAATGACGTTCATAAAAGTACATGCATTACTTGCCGATCATGAAGCGCTTATAGAGGATGTAAATGTCCGTTAATATAGTAGAACACTTGATGTGGCATAACGAGGAACGTACAAAGGATGATGGAGAATTGTCACGTCCTTCCGATGGAGAGGCATGGAAGCATTTGGACCAGTATTATTCAGATTTTGCTGCGAGCCTAGAAATGTCCTATTGGCGCTATGTTCTGATATCTTCTCTCCTTTCGGACAGTCGAGATCTTAATACTCATGTTGGGATTACCTATGTTGACGACGATGATGACGATAATGATGACGATGATTCGATTACCTATGTTGTCTACATGCTGTACCTAGAGATGGAGTTTGATTTTGTTACTAAAAACACTTTGATCTTTTATTGAAAATACTTCTATCTCAGTTTTTATAGCTGGTTTATTGGTTAGTCTATTTATTAGATGTCTATCTTGTTGCTTTGTTCTATTTATTAGATGTCTATTATTTTGCTTAGTTCTATTTATTAGATGTCTATATATGTGAATCGTGATCATAGATGGCTGGTGGTCATGGTCATGATCGTGGTGGTCGTGATCGTGGTGATCGTGGTGATCGTGGTCGTGGACATGATCGAGGAGGTTATGATCTTATACTACCCAGGGATGGATTATCTTCTCGATCACATGATCCTGATACCCCCTCATCGGTCGAAGGCACCTCCACTCTGTCATCAGCTACAAACACAGACACTCCGCCATTTGTCGCATACGTCATCGACGCTCCATCATCGGAATCTATGCCCCTGTTATCATCTGATGCAGATCACGATACCCTATTGTCAGTTCATCCACCAGATACTCTGACTGATGTATGATGGGCCGCGGAGTATTCAGACTTAGAGTATGATGCTAGTGGTTGGTATATCCCCCGATCGGGTGGTCCTCCGACACAATCAGAGAGATCAAAAGGGCAGTTCAGAAAGGAGCTTTGGTCCACGGCCAAAGAGCTGTAAGTAAATTTATATGTTTCATCTGATGTAGTTAATTTTATATGTTTTATTTATTTAAATAAATAATCTGTTGTTATTTCTTTGTAGATTTTTTTCCTACAATGCTACTCCAGCACTTGGGAAAATTATTAGGGGAAACTACCATGGCCCCTACCTTAGATTCTCCGATGTGTCGCCCGACATGCAGTATATATCGCTTGACCAGATGAAGGTATATGCGATCTTTTCTATTATTCTATTTATTAGTTATTTTTTAATCTATTTATATTAATTCTTAATTAAATTTTTATGTCAGAAAACCTACTGGTGGCCCGAGCATTGCGATGTCGAGATCGGGAAGACATATCGCAGCGTCTGTAGCAAGAAGATGCGTAATGCGAAGGATAATTTGCAAAAAAGGGTAAATACTAGAAAGGACAAGAAACCCTGGATCAGTGATGATTTTTGGGAGAAGATACAGAAGGAGCTCGATACTCCTGAGTTCAAGAAGAGGTCCGAGCAAGGAAAGAGGCGTAATCTCATTGGAGTCTGCATACTAGTGGATCGATCCCCATCGTTATGCACCATCAAAATCTGGTAAGATAACTCAAAATACTTAAATATTTTCATTATATAGTTAAATAACTTTAATTATTAAGCTAATATATTTTCTTAATATTTTGTACACAGGCGGAGAAGCTGGCGAATGAGGGGGGAGATCCCTCAAGTATCATTTTTACCGATGTTTTTTAGTATACGCCCAAGAGGAGGAAGGACGAGAGCTACGTGAACGAGAAGGCCAGCTAAACTATTATAAGTATTTCAATTTATATTATAATTTATAATAATATGAGGTATTAGAATTTATATTACAAGTTAGAAGTCCCTTAGAAAATTAAGCACGGGTCATTGGATAGGCTGCGTTCCAGTCTCTCAAGATTGAGAGCGTCTCTAGGGCCACTTAAGATGGGGTGGAAGAGAGTGTCGCTAAGCCTTCTCCCGCCACAACGTCCTCTTCTATGGCCGCTCGGACGAATGACCTTTTTGTACAGGCCCTGGCGGAAGAGGAAAAGTCGGACGCGTCTACGACATCAGTTCCTTGTCATCGCAGATGTCGGTATACTCGAGATCTCCACCGCCTGCATCTTCTGCTGTGGCACAACCTGATAGGATAGAGCAAATTGTTATGAAGATGACCATACTATAGGCCACAATGGTGGGTATGCAGGAGTCGATCAACAACATGCAGGTCTCCATGGAGCATGGTTCTTCCAGTGTTCGTGCTCCTCCCGTTGTTGTCCCAGACGCTACGATATATGGTCCTTCTGGTGTCTTTGTCCTTCCGCTGGTGCTTCTGGCCCTATTCTATCTGTGGTATAGTGATGAGACTCCTAAGTTTATTGCCGTCGAAGGCGTTAGGTTCACTACCATCTGAATTAGTGAATAAAATTTCTCACATCCTCGAACGTTTGCGTGACCAGGGAACACCGCCAGATCGGTAATTTTCTTTATATTTGACATTTATTTGCGTTGTAGTAATCGTGGACTTATGGATATTGTTTATTTGTGTTGTCGTGGTTATGGACTTGTGGATGTTGTTCATGAATGCGATTAATTTTAATATGTTAATTATATGTCTTTTATGAATTATGACCAGTGTGCATTTCCAGCGTGCGTTTGTGCCGTTGAAGGTCCGATTGGAAAGGAATTCTATAACGAGTTGTGCTGTGTGGTTGATATATTGATAGTGCTTAATTGGTTTTATATAAACTAAACATGCTGGGATATCTATATTTAAAAGTTTTTTTTGCAGTTATGTGCATATTAGCGACGGACATCCGTTGACTTAGCGGCTACCTATGACGTACTTGCGACACGCTAGCAACGGATATAACTGTCGCCAAGTAAATTTATATTCTTGGGCGACGGATTACCGACACATGTCGATGGACATGCGACTTCTTCCCGACAGTAAGTAATGTCGTTATTTCGTCGCTAACTTGAAATAATGTCACAATAACGTCGCTAACCCGATGCCATTTTTGGCACAAATCCGTCGCTATCTATACGTCATTATAAACTAAATTACTGCTGCATATACGTCGCTAAAGCACCACTTAATGAATCTGTTGCTGAAATATCGCATAGACGTCAACTAAATTGACGTCATAATTATGCCAGTTTGTAGTAAGAAAATTGACTAATTGACGACGGAATCTTTTAGCGACGTGACATTTATCGACAGGTATTTTTTGTCTAAATTCTGTCATTTGATAGTCGATAATAGTAAATAGAGATATTTTGGTGACGGAAAATGATGTCGCTATTCTTCTGTATTTTAGTCATGAGTACTCGATCTCCATCGTCATATTTTCCAGAATCCAAAAATATTGTACTTAGATTTTCTGTCTAGGATTTCTCTGTATTCTTTTATTTCTTAAATAACAAAGCTTATTCAAGCTTGCATCAATGGAAAACAGGTGTGCACCGGGAGAATAGCCGTTGTCACGACCCGCACCCGATGTAAGGGTACAAGTCAGGAACAACGCCCAGCCTACACCGCAGAATCGGCGGTAGAACGCTATTTGGGTAATCTATCTAACAATATAATGAGCCACCAATAATAACAATATACTCAATCACAGATCTAAGATAGAAATAAGCACAAATCAGATAAAGAATAGAATAGTCACATACAACTCATGAGTCTAAAATAATAACATCAATGAGTCTGAAGGAATACTAACAAATAGCTGGAGACAAATCCAGTACAAAAGAATACTAAGAAGCTACTAAACTCGGGTCATCTGTCTCAGTTGGGATAAGTCCCTCCTGAGCCAGGGTCTCTGACTCTAAACCCACAATATCCTGAGGTCCATAATGTGTAGGGTACCACTCCTCAGTGTCATCTGAAAAAAAATATCCAGTCAGGAAAGGAGCAGAGTACATCTCTAACAGCAGTTCTAATCAATGATAAAAACTATGTAACATTGAATATATGTGAATATATAAGATGCAACAATAGATACAAGAGATACACAATAAGAAAATACTGAAATAAATACAATAATGAACAATATGTCAATGAACAAGAATACTAATAACTAAGTGAGTGAGCACTAGCTTTAACATGTGATCGACTTGGGAACTTACACTAGAATAATGGCCTGGTTAGTCATACGTGCGGTATTTGACCAACACTCACAGGAAAACAATACTTGCACATGAAGGTATGATCACATATCTACACTAATACTTTCCAACCCCGACTGGTATAATAGATCCAACCATGGTATGCTATGGCACGAGATTCTCCAAGAAGATAGCTAGTCTTCCCGAGAATCAGTGTCTGTATATGTACAAGATAAACAATAAAACAATACTTACACAAGATACACCATATACCAAGGAATAATATCTCATGACAAGATCTGGATATACCAATCCATGTAACCATTGTGTCAAGAAAACATGGATATCTGCACTAAATATAATGAACATAGAGGATATCATAAATGAGAAACTATCAGAGAATTTACTCACCTGAAGTCCACAGAATAGTCTCACAGATGTCTGATACGGTGTCTCGGAGACCTAGATATGGAATACAACATTAATACAAGGTTTTAGAAAGAAAATAAGTCAAACTAGTCAACTTCTAGGTCAACAAGTCAACTCTAAGTTAAAAGTCAAACTAAGTCAACTCTAAGGTCAACTATGATCAACTATGGTCAAACTATGGTCAACTACATATTCCTAGGTTGCAAAAGTCTAACACAAAGATATTGGGTTCAAATACTAAAGTCTAAGTCATAAAACTATAACTTAGGATACTAGGATATCGTATCTCCGGATACGTAAAACAAGGGATATAAAATATCACACACACACATAAATATCAAACAATATCATCTATATAAAATCCTAATACATTAAATGGATACCTTGGTTTCGAACCAACTTGGTATCACAACACTAAACCTCAATCTTGATACCCAAAACCAATACCTTGGATATCCCCAATTACCTTGGTACTTACCTTGGTATCTCAAGGTAATACCCCAAACTTACTCATGCTAACTACCCTTATTACTAATATATGCTACACTAAATATTACACATATATTATATTAAAATACAACTAGCAATTAGGAACATATTTACTTATATAATAACTACCATATATATATATATATATATATATATATATACACATATATAATACTATTAAAACTGCCAAACTGTAACTAAAGCCACTGATACCGCTGATACTCTGCTATTTTAGCGACGGTTCTCCGCTGCAGTCGCTGCTGCTATACAGTTTGGCTATATACATATAAATATAACAACATATAAATATCTATTTAATATATATATATCTATATATATACTACAATAGATAAATATGCTTACATGTAGAAGAATAGTTACATACAATATACACACATATGATATATATATAGATACATAGATCTAAGACACAACATTAGATAAATACATATACACAATATTATATATATATATATATATATATATATATATATATATATATATAATTACACTTCTCCAAGAATAAGAACACAAAAGAGTTAGATCTACAATTAAATTGCATACACATGGAACGTATCATCCCGTATCCCACTAGATCTAGGATACACATGCGACACGATTCCACCACACATCCAAATGTACCCCGAAGGACACGAACAAGTCATATATATTATTTATGAACAATACGAAAAGTCAAATACAATTCTACATGTCCGTGTCAAAATGTGACATGCTTAAAGTCCCGTGTCGGAGGAAAACCCCCAAAATCAACACGTATCACCAAATTATTGGGATACGACCTACACGTACCCAATTGTGGACACAACACTATCCCCAAACACACAAGCATATGCGAAATTGATCTATAGGACCAATTGACACACACAACAAATATTAATTTCAAAATTTCCCCAAAATTGACACAAAATGTACCATAACTTTCACAATATGCCTCCTATGAACACAAAACCAAATCCTATGGGTAGCCTATGCATGTGGGTTAATTTCTCATGGTTAAATCTCAGATGTAGAACCTAATTTAAGAGAAAACTAAATTATACCTATTGGGAGATAGATTTCTAATGAAATCTCTAAATGTGATGAAATTAGCCTCCAACTTGTAGATCCTTGCTCCTCTTTGTAGATTCTTGCTTTCTCCATCTAGATCCTTGCTCTACTAGCCTTCAATGGTGATTTGAGAAGGAATTGGGATAAAATTTGGTAGGAAAATGAAGAAATTTGGTTGAGAAATTTTTTAGATCTAGTTTTGAAATGAAAAGAGGAGAGAGAGATAAATTCCCTCCTCTTTAATAGGTCGGCCCCCTCTACCCCTTTCTCAAGCTACTATGTAATATCCATTATACCCTTTGGGGCCTCTTATGAAGAAATAATTAAGGAAAAAAGCTTCTAGTCTAATGGTTTAATTAATTTTAATCCATCTCCTAATCAATGGCCTTTCTAATTGGGATCAAATCTAACAATTAATACATGTTGGTTCATGATTCTAAAATAAACTCGTTAGGTCCACTAACATAAGTCCAAAATAAATAACTAACACATAACAATAATTAAATAATACAAAAAATAATTATTATCATGCGCAATATTTAATTAATTATGAAATTACTAAAATATTCTTTCCTAGAAAATATGGTAGTGACAAGTCTACCTTCCTTAAAATAATTTTGTCCTCGAAATTCAAAGATGAAAACTACCCCCAGAAAATAATAGAACATAACAAAAGAACAGAACTAAAGAACATAATTAACTATTAAAGAACATAACATAATTCGGAAAGAACATACCTCAAGGCATAAATAGGGATAACGCTCTCGCATTTCATCCCCCCTCTCCCAGGTAGACTCCCTCAGAGAGTGATGCCTCCATGCGACACGCACTAAAGGAATAATCTGGTTCCTCAGCACCTTCTCTCTCCGATCCAGAATCTCAACTGGCTGCTCTGGATAACTAAGAGTAGGGCCCACCTCTATCTCCGAGTGATCCAATACATGACTAGGATCTGCCATGTGCCATCTCAACTGCGACACGTGAAATATGTTGTACACTCCCTCCAATGCAGGTGGCAAGTCTAGTCTATAAGCAACTGCACCGACCCTCTCTAGAATAGTGAAAGGTCCGATGAATTGCGGACTAAGCTTCCCGCCTCCACAGAAGCGAATTGTGCCTCGTGTCGAAAAAATCCTCAGAAACACCAAACCACCCACCTAGAATAAAATACCACCTTAAGAACTTAATCTATAACACAACCAATAACAAGCACAAACAAAATCTAAACTATACCTCAAACTCCAAAGGTCTCTGTTGGCTATCGGCCCAATGCCGCTGTCTGTCCTGCCATACATGAAGTCTGTCTCTGATCAACTGAACCTTCTCCGCTGCATCTACAACTATCTCTGGCCCAAGCAAAACTTTTGCTCCAACATTATCCCATGACAAGGGAGTACGACACCTCCGACCGTACAGAGCTTCAAAATGTGATATCTCTATACTAGCCTTGTAGCTGTTGTTATAAGCAAACTCTACCAAATAGAGATGGTCCTCCCAAGAACCCCCAAAATCTAGTACATAAGTGCGCAACATATCCTCGAGAGTCTGAATAGTCCTCTCTGACTGCCCATCTGTCTAGGGGTGATATGCAGTACTGAATTTGAGCTGAGTGCCCAAACTCTCCTGCAAACTCCACCAGAAATGAGAAGTGAAATGACTATCCCGATCCGAGACTATGCTGACAGAAACTCCATGTATCCTAATGATCTGTCTCATATACATCTCTGCCAGCTTCTCCATAGACAAACCCACCTTAAAAGGCAAAAAGTGGGCCGACTTGGTCAACCTATCAACGATGACCCAAATCGCGTCTTTTCCTCCTGGAGATTGTGGAAGTCCGGACACAAAATTCATAGTAATGTTCTCCCATTTCTACTCTAGAATGGGTAATGGCTAAAGTAAACCTCCTAGCCTCTGCCTCTCCGCTTTCACCTGCTGGCACACTAATCATCTGGATACAAACTGTACCACTTTCCTCTTCATGCCATACCAACACACACTCTCTCACATATCCCGATACATCTTGTTGGTACCTGGATGCATAGAATACTGAGAGTGATGCGCTTCCTATAACACCTCCTCACGCAGCTCTCTACTAGGCACACACAATCTAACTCTATGTCGCAAAGATCCATCCTCAACAATGGTGAAATCATCCTCCAATCCTGCTCTCACCTGAGCTCTGATGCTCCTTAGAGATACATCCTCATACTGTGTTGCCTTGATTCTGTCCATCAAATCTGAATGTATTTGCAATCCCCACATCTGTATCACAAAACCATGAACTATCACCTCAATGCCCAAGCTCTCCAAGTCCTCCAAAAAATATCGATCATGCGTCAAGAAAATATCTACCGGATACCTGCTCAAGGCATCGACAACTACATTAGCTTTCCCAGGATGATATTGCAAAGATATATCAAAATCCTTCATCAGTTCCAACCACCGACGCCGCCTCATGTTCAACTCCTTCTGTGTAAAAATATACTTTAAGCTATTATGGTTTGTGAAGATCTCCATACGCTCTCCGAACAAATAATGTTTCTATAACTTCATGGCAAAGATGACTGCTGCCAACTCTAAATCATGGGTAGGATAGTTCTTTTCATGAGGACACAATTGCCTGGATGCATAGGCAATCACTTTCCCATTCTGCTGAAGAACACAACCCAAACCTTTCCCCGATGCATCACTATAAATAGTGAAACCTCCAGACCCTGTTGGCGACATTGTTTGTGGTAAAAAATGAAAGAACGAAATGTATTCAAGTAGGGATTTATACGAAACCCGTTTTCTTTGGTTTACAAACAAACTTGTACAATTTAAACCTATACGAGGATGTCGGAGTACAATTTATTTAATCTGGGTAAATATTGCTATAGGTGTCTGATCTGTAGTCGATCACTTTAGCCCTTGGACCACACGATGATGAAGAAGTGTCGTAGAAGACGGGAAGCAGCTTCGAAGGTTACAAAAAAGAGGGTGGATGCACGATGCCAAAGTCGTCGATCCCTACTCTTTGCCTGAGCTCCAGATTCCTCTCTCTCCAAGACTCTTCGACCTCTCCCTTGTTCGATCTTCCTTTTAAAAGTTTGACCTTTGATCCCTTTTTCGACCTTGTTCGAGTTTTTTTTGACCTATTTTCTAGACCTTGTTCCTCTGTTGATAGAGATCTCTATTTATAGAGTTTTAGTGACAGTGACCACTCAGTCAGTGTAAAAACCGAGGAGTGGACAACACAGCACCCTTTTACACAACGGTTAAAGTAACCAATGCCTGCGTATAGATAATCTTTTGAATGAGCATGTGACGCGGGTCCAACTAAGGGACAAAATGCGTATAACTGCTATGAAGATCACGGCGTAAAAGCCACGCAGGTAGGTATCCCTCGTGTAGAAGAGGTTGGTGTAGAAGCCAATGTCTGTCACCATGGCATAAAAGCCAAGTAGGCATAGAAGCCGAGTAGGCGTAGAAGCCGAGTGGGCATAGAAGCCGAGTGGACGTAGAAGCCGAGTGGTCATAGAGGCCGAATGGGCGTAGAAGCCGAGTGGGCGTAGAAGCCGCTGTATAAGGTGCCAGAGCGCTGATGTGGACGTCTTAGCTGAGTAGGCGCAGAAGATATAATAAAATCCCTTGCATTAAATGCAGAGATCTGCCACCATCCTGTGCATTAAATGCAGATGCTTGTCTTTAAGATTTACCATCATTTTGTGCATTAAATGTAGATACGCATCTCGAGTCCTGTGCGCAGAGTAGCTGCTGACGTGGCAGGCTGTTTGTCCTCCGCGGAGCGTAAGAAGGTCATGTCTGCCTGTATAGAACTAGGCAGCGTATTTCCTTGCATGCGTAGGAGTAGTTTACGCGAAGGGGCTATCACTAAACGACGGTTCGGTGACATTTAATCAAATCCCTTGTATTAAATGCAGAGATCCGCCATTATTCTGCGCATTAAATGCAGAGGCGTATTTTGAAGGTCTGCAGCCCTTCTGTGCATCAAACGCAGAGACGTACCTCGAGAAACTGTCATCGCCCTGTACATTAAATTCAGAGGCGTGCCTCGAGCCCTGTGAGAAGTGCAGCTTTCGACGTGGCAGGCAGTTTGTCTTCCGTGGAGCGTAAACAGCTCATATCCGCCTGTGTAAAACTAGGCGACACCGTCCTCTGTACGCGAAGAAGCTGTTTACGCAAAGGGAAAGGCAGTAAACGACAGCCTGGGTTGCAGTGTCGCACCATCATTATAGCCGTCGCCTGGGTAGTCGAGCAGTACCCCTTTGTCAGAAGTCCAGACGTCAGGTTCATTTGCAGGACATGATAGGTTCACTTCGAAGAATACGAAGCGTTCCTCGTACGTTTTAATACTGCATTGAGAGCGGGTGTGTTTTGTTTTTATACGCCATATAGGCGACGAAGCCCTCTGTTCTACGCTGAAGCAGCCTGGACATACTGCACCTACGCGGGTGGTCCTTTGAGCTTATATTTTACGCTGTGCTAAGTGGAAAAGCTCCGTTGCACGCTTGATGGCTATGAGGTCCTCTGTTTATGCTGCCCTGCATCACCGTGCTTGCGTAGAGATGTCCAGCATATTTTTCATGCTTCTACAGACATCAAAATAGGAGCAGACGTCAACCTCTTCTTCAATTCCTCAAAAGCAACCTGGCAATCCTCCGTCCAAACAAACTCTATATTCTTCCTGGTGAGTCTGGTTATCGGCTCGGCAATCCTCAAAAAGTTTTGCACAAACTTTCTGTAGTAGGCTTCTAATCCCAAGAAACTCCTGATCTCTGCTACCGAACTCGGGATATTCCAAGATTCCACTGCTGTGATCTTCTTCGGATCCAATGAAATTCAATCACCAGTCACAACATGCCCTAAGAACTCCACCTTGTCCAGGAAGAACTCACACTTGGACAACTTCCCATACAGCTTCTCTTTCCTCAGCACATCCAACACAATCCTCAAATGCTCCTCATGTTCCTCTGGTGTCTTCGAGTATATGAGTATATCTCGATGAACACTACCATGAACTTGTCAAGGTACTAATGGAACACCTTGTTCATCAAGTTCAGAAATACCGTCGGTGTATTAGTCAACCCAAACGGTATCACCATAAACTCGTATTGACCATACCGAGTTCTAAAAGCAGTCTTTGGTATGTCCACCGGCTTCACCTTCACCTGGTGGTAGCCCGATCCTAAATCTATCTTAGAAAATACCTTGGCACCACTCAACTGATCAAACAGATCATCAATCCATGGCAAAGGATACTTATTCTTGATAATGAGATTATTCAAAGCACTGTAATCAATGCACATGTGCACCGATCCATCCTTCTTCGGTACAAACAATATCGGGGCTCCCCACGGTAAAGAACTCGATCTGATAAATCATTTATCCTACAATTCGTCCACCTGCTTCTTCAGCTCGACCAGCTCGCTGTTGTTTACTCTATAGACATATTACAAAATTGGTTCTGCACCTGGCACCAAGTCTATAGAGAATTCAACATCTCGATCTGGCGGCAACCCTGGAAATTTCTCAGGAAATACATCCAAGAACTCTGCTATCAACAGATGCGGCAACTCCTTGTCTTCCACCATAGCTCCATAAATAATACATTTTTCTTGCTCTGCAGTTCCTCTAGCAAACTCGAACTCTGGCTCTCCTGGCAGACCAAACAAAACTCTACCTCCTCTATAG
>JAYESA010000015.1:34829812-35004812 GCA_036927795.1 Iris macrosiphon | reverse complement strand
AAATAAATATGCAACTAATACTAAAGAATTTAAATAGTACAACAAGACAAGGTATACTTGCCTAGCAAGAGAGCTGCAAATGTGTAACGTGCAGATGTCAACCGCCAAGAGTCAGAAACTATGGCCTCAAAATGAACGTCTTCGGATGCTGAAATAAACATCACCAACATTCCCAGAATAAGCAAAATAGCTAGAAAATACTACCCTTTCGTCCAATTTGGACACAGGGCAAAAATATAGTTTCTGGTCAACATGGGGTCCACAAGTAGGCCCGTCTTTCACCGAAAAATATGCCAGAGACAAGGTTCTCCAAATTCGTCAAACTTAGTGTCAACAAGTCCAGAACGTCGATACGAACCCAACGGAATATCCAAAACTGGATTTCAATGAGCCGATCACAAAATCGCCCGTCAAGTAGAGCCGTGGGGCCCACGATATGGGATTTTGTAAACGTTCTCAGAATCGAACCAAACTTGGGTCACAGGACCAGCGTATCGCTACGAGTCCGATGACACAAGTTTTATTTCAAAATGATAAGAACACATAAAGTTACAATGAGTTCCAGCACAGGATCGATACGGGGTGTCGTCGACGGATACGCGTTGATTCCGGTGTGCACGCACATCCAAATCAACTTTCGCGAATTCCCACACGTTCGTATTGACATTGCGCACCTTTTGGTAAAATTGAAATGCGACGTGGATGCCCGGATTGACAGGACCCACTCCGTTCCGAAGAATTTTAATATTTTGAAAATAGTTTTTATTTGATTTTTTGGTCTTAATTAACAAACAATAAAAATCACATTAAACTATTCTAAATGAAGACGTTAGAAGAGGGTTACATAGAGAGTATACCAGAGAAGGCATTTCGAGCATCGGTTGAGCGTGGAGGAAGAAATCTGCCCGTGAATCGAAAAGGTTGAACTCTGATTCCCGAACTCGGGTTCGAGTCGAGGTATCTCGCGACCGCGGGAAGGAGATGTTCAGTCCCGGCGTAGCTCGGGGACACTTGAAGGAGGCCGGCCAGTGGGGGGGTGGCTCGCTGGTGTCGGGGCGGTGCTCCGTGGTCCGCCGGCGTCGTTGTGGCAGCGGCCAGGACGGCCACGGTAGCGACTATAGCAGCAGTTGGAGCAGCAACAACAATAGTTGGTGGCGGTGGTGGTGGATCTGCCGTGGGGGGAGGGGGGAGGGGGTCGGCTCGCCGGTGTCGGGGCGATGCTCGATGGTCCACCGGCGGGGATGGGGGTGGCTCGGCAGCACCGCAGCAACAACAGCAGCTTGACGCAGCGACGACGGTGGCTCTACCGCGGGGGAGGGGGTTGGCTTGCCGGCGTCCGGTGCGGTGGCAAGGCTGCTCGGGGAGATAGCGGTGGCGGTCGTTCGGTGGTTGGCAGCGGGGGAGGTGGTAGTTTTTGGTGGAGATAAAGTCGGTGATGGTGATGGGTGTCGGAGGGGAGGCGGCTAGGGAGGTCGGGAAGGAGGGAGGGAGGAGCTGGGGTGGTGATGGGGGTTGGCAGTGGTTGGAGGAGGCAGTCGAGGTCGAGGAGGCGGTGTGGCGGTGGTCATGATGTCGGGGTGGCAGTGGCGAGGGGTGGGGTTGGGCACGGTGGTCGAGCCCGGTGGCTCGTCGAGGGGGATCCGGCGAGGGGAGGTCGGGAAGGAGGGAGGTGGAGGTCGAAGCTCGTGGAGGCGGTCGAGGTCGGCCAGGCGAGCGGCGGAGCTGCTCCGGCGGGGGGGGGGGGGGGGTTGTCGGCTAGGGTTAGGGTTTGGTTTTAGGGATTTAAGAAAATAAAGGAAAAGGGGGAAGAAAAGTGATATATATATATATATATATATATATATATATATATATATATATATATATATATATATATATATATATATATATATATATAAATCTATGTAAACAGAGTTTAGGTTGACCTAAAAAGGTGGACTTGGTCAACCTCCTTCTTGGGATTGGGCCTTGGCTTGTCATGGGGATGTTTCGAGGGCTATAACTTGCATTATTTAAATGCAAGACTAGAATTAAGTGGGGGGCGATGTTGCGCATTGCACATTGCACATTCAAAAAATTATGGAAAAATTCGTATGAAGGAGAAAAATGATTTTCTTCATGTATTGTCCAATGGCGTGGACACCTTAATGCACTTTTGCATAAAAAGTGCCCAACAATTAGAAAATTGCACAAAGACAGAAATTGGGTTTAAATTAATTAAAAATAAATGCACACGGTGTTCTTGAATTAATTGGAAATACCTGAGGCTAAAGTTTGATGGGGCACAAGTGTCATGGACATAGAGGACTCAGAGTAGAATATTATCATAAATTGGGTTATACAAAACGGGTCAAGATTGTGTCTCCAATTTCGATTGGAACGCACCAGGAATATAAATTTAAATTTAATTGGATTTAAACACGTACGTTTGTAACGATTTTTGTGCAACTAAAATAAAGCACAAAGGAGGGTATTTATGAGTTACACAATGGTCAGAATAGTAGGCTGGTATGACTAGGAAAAGTGTATAAAATTTGTCTGCAGGTAATAACTAGTGTAGTGCTCTAACTCTCGGAGCAAGGGTAAGGTGCACTAAGTAATATAAATATTGCACAACAAATATAAAATACTGTAATCCAATTCTAATTGGCTTTAAATTAACTCTAATCTCTCTATCTAAGCTAAGTGATCCTAAATTTTGGTCAAGGGAGTTTACAATCTACCCAACTTATAAGAATTTTGTCCTCAAAATTAAAAATAACACATAATAAGCTTTAACTCATCAAGCAATGCTACGGTCATACCTAGGACCGGTGGACCTGGCATTTGTACTATCTATTGGGCTCTATTGACATACTGGAAATACTCTTGAACCTGGTATTTGTTCGATCAGTACCTCGAACACTGTCCTAACCTTTGTCAGCAACTAGGACGGTTAATATCTTAGCATTTTTTTACTAGGTAATACGTCATCATCCTATAGTATCCACAATAGAATCAGGTAACTTAACTCCTTACAATTGCCTTTAGCAGCAACAAGTCTAATCTAGCTAGTTAGTCCTACCTAGTCTAGAAGCGCAACTCAAACAATTCCTAGGAGAAGTAAATGTAATAAAATACTACATAAGTCTCTACTCAATACGTAGTACTAAGAATGTATATAACAATTATCTATTCAGTCATTCTAAGTTCCCTAGAATAAAATGTAACCAATAATAAGAATACTAACCCTAAAATCTATCGGTTAGGACAAATTGGATATAAGTTCTCATGACACCACCTACTACTAAGGATTTGGTTCAACAAGCTCATGTTCTGTTAGTCAAAAGTCTAAATCTCTATTCCTAAACAGTTTATGTGTAATCCACAACATTCAGCTACCATTTCTATCAGACTTCTATTTTCCTTATATGTCCCATACTCACGTGTCAACATTCAGCTACCATTTCTGTCAGACTTCTATCTAGGAGTCTAGTGGTAATCGTCTACCGATTGACTAATGAGTCGGTGTGTGACCTAAACCTGTATCTTGTTCCTTAAAATTCGTAGCACTTCGAGGCTGATCGACAATTTCTACCTGTGTTAAATCCTCAAAATTCCTAAAGTATTATAATATGTAAATACTATAATTACTATCTCTCCAGTCTATATATATAAAAAAAAATTGTCCTTGGGTTACGTGACTCCAATATATTTTTCTTATCCTTGTCTCTTACACACCGTCATATCTTTCTAGTACGTTGATCTTGTTTCCAACTCTAAGCTCCATCAAAGGTAAGATATGGACCTCGTATCCCTGTCAAACGCTATACCTACTGGCATTCCCTGCGGTCGCACGGTCTCCCTCATATACATATATGTTAAGATCTCTATAGATTGTCAAACTCTGAAAGGTAAAGATAGCGGACTTCGTAGGTCGATCCATGATCGCCCATACCGCATTGTGACCTGGGACTCCTCGGAAAGCATGTAACAAAGTTTCTAGTGATGTGCTCCCACGTTTACTCAGGTATCAGGAGAGGATTAAAGTAAACCTGCAGACCTCTGATGCTCAGTCTTGACCTGCTGACAAACCAGGTACTTTGCCACAAAGCGGCTATCTCTCTCTTTATTCTATGCTACTAGGAGTACTGTCTTAAGATCTTTGTACATTATGTGCCTCCTGGATGAATAGAACATGCTGAACTGTGCGCCTCCGATATCAGCTCCTGATGAAGTTTTTCGTTCAGAATATAGAAACAATTTTTCACATCTCAAGGTCCATCCTCGTGTATGCATAATCTTGTCTACATCCCGGCCTCTGTCCTCTGTCAAAGCCTCTGGAATCTTGCATCTGTTAGCAAGACAGCCTTGATCTTCTCAACCAATGTCAATTGCACCTGCTAATTTGACAACTGGCCGTCTGTTCCGGGATAATGACCTCTATACCTAACTGCTCTAGATCTCTCAACTGGTATTACTGTGTAATCCAAAGAATGCAATGGGTCTCCTGCTCAATGCGCCAGCTACTACGTTGGCTTTTTTTTTCTTTCTCGGATGGTACTGTAGCTCAATCTCAAAGTCTGTCATCATCTCGAGCCAACGTCCTTGTCTCTGGTTCAGGCACTTCTCTAAATTTTTAAAAGAAACTCTAGGCCAGGTACTTGTCAAGAATCTCATCTTGTTGCCACTCTACCCTTTTACCTCAAACCTGAGGTTTCTCCTACTTTACTCCATGCGTACCCTTTATCCAAACTATATGGGTACCATCAGGTTTATAACTGGTCGTTCATTATTGGTAGTTCACGATACCCAGCTCAAGGCTAACATCTGTCGATACTCTCACCTTCAATCCAATTGTTCTATTCCAGATACTAGCTTAACTAATCGAACTATCAAAGGTGAAAATACGAGACTAATAGACATTGACAACCCAAATAAGTCAAGTACATCAAATCTAATTTGAAAGCTACCTATAGTACTCAGCTATCTCTTCATCCAATGTTGGGTCTACCAATCTGTGTCTAGAAATCTGCCTATCTATTTTAACTTAGTCATGATCATTATCTAGAGGGTAGAAAAATAATTTAGGTCGGATACTATAACTCACCAGGTAACTAGGGGTTAACCACTATGGTTTGCTACCCTAGGTACTATCTCATACCATATTTTTATTAGTATCCAATAATCTTCTTCTAGAGGTGAGTCTAAGATTCTGTCTTGCCAAATTCATCAGGTCATTCCTTGTATCACTACCATCAGACAACACCTACTTCCTTGTATCATTGTCATGGGGCTACGACTAACCTTAATATCTAGTTATGTCTCTCCTAATTTATTCTAGCGCCTTAGAATTAAACAACCCTTCTAGCTTCTAATACTGACAGGTCATGACTACCTTAAGTAAGGGTCTAGTTTATAAGTCTCTACTTATGCCTAATTCTTATGTCAACAGTCTATACTAGCTCTAGTAACATTAAAGAACTTATCAACCTTCTCTACCATGGTTAACCATCTAATAAAACCATCTACTCAAAATATCTTATCAACTATGCCATCTTCGTCTTGACGAGGATCTGTTCCTGAAAGAAATCACCGTACGCGAGCATTCATCTTCCCGAAATAAGGAAGAGGAGAAACAATAATAATGATGTCGGCGATAAATGAACGAATACAGTAATGAAGTCCAAGGGCGACAATCGAATACATGAGGAGTTTTAAAATCGGTTATGGATTGAGATCTTATTCACATTAATCCTAAGTTGAAGGCACGTTCGGTACAGTAACGTAACCAAAACGATTTGCTCTGACCTGCATGGGCCACCACTAAAACTATGTCACGCTCCAGTCCCAAAATCTATGGGACCAGACACGTGGCAATGGCCAGCTGGTACGACTCCGTAGGGCTTTCCAATTTAATGGACCCGATGAAGTGCACCTACGCTGTCCATGGTCAAGTGATCCAAGTAATAATCTATTTCTAACATACAACAACTAAATCTAAATCTCAATCCAAGGTAAGTAATCTCAAGAAAGAACGATACGCATCATCAGTCTGTAGCCCAATAATATATTCGTTCGAATAGACCAGAAGAACAACATAGGTCTATAAACACTAGGCTATAAAAGTAGAATAAAATAAAAAGTAATACATGACTGAAATAGCTAAAAAAATAAATATACCTGCAATAACGTCCACACTCTACTAGATCAAATATCCCGCAACTGCACAAACAACCTGGAAGAGATCCAGGTCCTCAGAGGGATGTAACAAGATATAAAAATACATGCCATAAAGTAAATACTGAATAAATAAAGGGGGGTGTGCTAACCATCTAAGTAAATGCAAATTTGAGGACAACTTAGTACGTATGGAAAAGTGTAGGCTAGACATATGTTGACGTAATTCACCAATCGTCGTGACTGGTAAGTATATGCCACATATGCCCCCATTTGAGGGCACTCTACAATCGTCCATCTCCGAGGAGCATGGTATCTGAAATAGTATAACGTCCAATGTTCTATAGAGTGTGGTATCTGCAAAAATAACAAGTGACGCCCAACACTCTAAGGAACATGGTATCTGCAATATATATATATATATATATATATATATATATATATATATATATATATATATATATATATATATATATATACGTCCGTATCACTCCTCGAGTGCGGTATCTGTATAGAAGAGGTGGGTGTCCCATACGCCTACTAGTAGTCCTCTCCGCCCAATATAGATATACAAGTCGTGAACACGACGTGGACATCTTGTACTATGATGCAAGTCTCTATAGAATAAACAACTAAGCTAAGTACCGTTACACGTGTTGCTCATACTGATGGCCAGTCGTGCATGAGGCACGCGTCCCTATATGAACTTACTTTATGACGTGTAATGATACGTGTCAAGGCCTGGGGAGTCATACCAATAACTCCATAACTTTAGGTGGGTCTACTAGACACTAGGTAAGACACAAGTCCTAACGTCAATGCCTTCGTTGACTGCACCCGAGTGTTCTCGGACGTGCACAGTTATATAATACTTAATAAAATAAATATACAACTAATAATAAAGAATTTAAACAGTACAACAAGGCAAGGTATACTTGCCTGGCAAGAGAGCTGCAAATGTGTAACGTCCAGATGTCAACCGCCAAGAGTCAGAAACTATGGCCTCAGAATGAACGTCTCTGGATGCTGAAATAAACATCACCAACATTTCCAGAATAAGCAAAATAGCTAGAAAATACTACCCTTTCGTCCAATTTGGACACAGGGCAAAAATACAGTTTCTGGTCAACACGGGGTCCACAAGTGGGCCCGTCTTGCACCGAAAAATTTGCCAGAGAGAAGGTTCTCCAAATTCGTCAAACTTAGTGTCAACAAGTCCATAACGTTGATACGAACCCAACGGAATGTCCAGAACTGGATTCAGATGAGCCGATCACAAAATTGCCCGCCAAGTGGAGCCGTGGGGCCCACAATACGGGATTTTGTCAACGTTCTCAGAATCGAACCAAACTTGGGTCACAGGACCAGCGTATCGCTACGAGTCCGATGGCATACGTTTCGTTTTGAAACGACGAGCACATACGAAGTTACAACAAGTTTCAGCACAGGGCCGATACGGGGTGTCGTCGACGGATACGCGTTAATTCCGGTGTGCACGCACATCCAAATCAACTTCCGTAAATTCCCACACGTCCGTATTGACATTGTGCATATTTTGGTAAAATCGAAATGTGACATGGATGCCCGGATTGACCGGACCTACTCCGTTCCGGAGAATTTTAATATTTAAAAAATGTTTTTTATTCAATTTTTGGGTCTTAATTAATAAACAATAAAAATCATATTAAACTATTCTAAATGAAGACGTTAGTAGAGGGTTACATAGAGAGTATACTAGAGAAGGCATTTCGAGCATCGGTTGAGCGTGGAGGAAGAAATCTGCCCGTGAATCGGGGAGGTTGAACTCTGATTCCCGAACTCGGGTTCGAGTCGCGGTATCTCGCGGCCGCAGGAAGGAGATGTTCAGTCCCGACGTGGCTCGGGGACACTCGAGGGAGGCCGGCCAGTGGGGGGGTGGCTCGCCGGTGTCAGGGCGGTGCTCCGTGGTCCGTCGACGGCGCTGTGGCAGCGGCCAGGACGGCCACGACAGCGACTACAGCAGCAGTTGGAGCAGCAACAACAGCAGTTGGTGGCGGTGGCTCTGCCATGGGGGGGAGGGGGTCGGCTCGCTGGCGTCGGGGCGATGCTCGGTGGTCCACCGACGGGGGTGGGGGTGGCTCGGCAGCACCGCAGCAGCTTGATGCAGCGGCGGTGATGGCTCTGCCGCGGGGGGGGGGGTTGGCTTGCCTGCGTCGGGTGCGGTGGTGAGGCTGCTCGGGGAGATAGCGGTGGCAGTCGCTCGGTGGTTGGCAGCGAGGGAGTTGGTAGTTGTTGGTGGAGATGAAGTCGGTGATGGTGATGGGTATCGGAGGGGAGGCGACTAGGAAGGTCGAAAAGGAGGAAGGAAGGAGCTGGGTGGTGATGGGGGTTGGCGATGGTTGGAGGAGGCAGTCGAGGTCGAGGAGGCGGTATGGCGGTGGTCGTGATGTCGGGGTGGCGGTGGCGAGGGGTGGGGTTGGACACGGTGGTCGAGCCCGACGGCTCGTCGAGGGGGATCCGGCGAGGGGAGGTCAGGAAGGAGGGAGGTGGAGGTCGGAGCTCGTGGAGGCGGTCAAGGTCGGCCAGACGAGCGGCGAAGCTGCTCCAGCGGGGGGGGGGTGTTTGTCGGCTAGGGTTAGGGTTAGGTTTTAGGGATTTAAGAAAATAAAGGAAAAAGGGGAAGAAAAGTGATATATATATATATATATATATATATATATATATATATATATATATATATATATATATATATAAATCTATGTAAAGGGAGTTTAGGTTGACCTAAAAAGGTGGACTTGGTCAACCTCCTTCTTGGAATTGGGCCTTTGCTTGTCATGGGGATGTTTCGAGGGCTATAACTTGCATTATTTAAATGCAAGGCTAGAATTAAGTGGGGGGCGATGTTGCTCGTTACACATTCCAAAAATTATGGAAAAATTAGTATGAAGGAAAAAAATGATTTTCTTCATGTATTGTCCAATGGCGTGGACACCTTAATGCACTTTTGCATAAAAAGTGCCCAATAATTAGAAAATTACACAAAGACAGGAATTGGGTTTAAATTAATTAAAAATAAATGCGCACGGTATTCTTGAATTAATTGGAAATACCTGAGGCTGAAGTTTGATGGGGCACAAGTGTCATGAACATAGAGGACTCAGAGTAGAATATTATCATAAATTGGGTTGTACAAAATGGGTCAAGATTATGTCTCCAATTTTGATTGGAACACACAAGGAATATAAATTTAAATTTAATTAGATTTAAACACGTATATTTGTAACGATTTTTGTGCGACTAAAATAAAGCACAAAGGAGGGTATTTTTGAGTTACACAATGATCAGAATAATAGGCTGGCATGACTAAAAAAAGTATATAAATTTTGTCTGCAGGTAATAACCAGTGTAGTGCTCTAACTCTCGGAGCAAGGGTAAGGTGCACTAAGTAATATAGATATTGCACAACAAATATAAAATACTGTAATCCAATTCTAATTGGCTCTAAATTAACCCTAATCTCTCTATCTAAGCTAAGTGATCCTAAATTTTGGTCGAGGGGGTTTACAGCAACCTAAGCCGATCACATAACGAACTTGTGCTCAAGGCACTTAGTTAGTATTCCTATTTTCTCACATGCAGTTACTTCTCTACTACTTATATTGTTCTCCAATTTTATATTGCTGTTACTTTATCAGTTCTATCCTATACTTTCCTGTGCATCTTGTATACTTTTCTATTGCTAGTCATATACACCTTACAATGTATTTGGAGTTGCTTTTAGAGTTATATACTTTGCTCCAGTTCTGACTGGACATATTTTTTTCAGAGGATCCTGAGAATTTTTGCCCGACCTTCTATGGGCCAGGTGTCGACGAGTGTTGTGACCCAGAGATTGAGGAGGAGCCCGTCGAGGAGACGCCGTTAGCACCCTAGTGTAGTTAGGTGGGTTCACCGGGTTATTCCCAGTTGGTGTTTTGGATGACTGTATTTATTATTTTGCTGTTTCTATGTGATGTTGTAGACTTTTAGACTTGGATTGTATATTTGGATATTGTACTTGCTCTCTTTGGTTCTTTATTTCGTTATTGATATCTTATCATGCTTTTACTCTTCCCCTAGTTATTGTGATTAAGTTTATATATATTGTGATGTTGCCCTCCTTTTGGAGAGGTTATCTTGACAGGTTATTATGAGATATATATAGTTGTGACCTAGAACGGACCTAGACAGCGTTCTACCACCGATTCTGCGGCGTAGGCTTGACGTACCCATGACTCATGTCCAATTTTTCGGGTGTGGGTCGTGACACCTAGAGTAACTCTTCGATCCTTACAAATATTATTAACCAGGATAATGCCTCCCCCAGTCATGATCTTGCAAGTCCTAAGCAAAGACCCAGCTACCAAACCATGCTTCAGAGCAAAAGAAATATATACAAAACTATGGGAAATAGCACTATCAAACAAAGCTAAAGCTGGAATGGAATCAATAAGAATAGAACCTGCGATGACATCTCCGGTGGGTTCTTTCTCCTCGACGATCATAGCAAACGCTCATCCCTGACGTGCACCTCCCTGCTGCTGATGCTAGACATAACGCTGTTGTTGTGTCAGAAGCGGTCCCCTCGGCTGTACTGCAGGTGGTCTCGTCTGTGCCCTCAGAGCCGAAGCTGCTCCCTGAACTGTACGACGAGACACTCTCTCGACTGATGCCCTTCAGTACCATAATACAAACAAACTCCCAACCTCTTCCTACAAACTTCCCAGATGTGGCCGAGCTTCTTGCAGAAATGGCAGAAAGATTGCTGTAACTGTCTCTGCTGCTGTGGTGGCTGGTGAAACGGCGTCCTAGCTGGAGTCTGGTACTGCTGAGGCTGCTGGGTCCTAGCTGGAGTCTGGTGCTGCTGAGGCTGCTGGAAAGATCTGGACTGGAAATGAGGATGTTTTGCAGATACTGCACTACCGTTGACCCCCAAAAAAGAATTATGGTCTCTCTTGTGCTTCAAACCCTACTTCCGCTCAACCTTGCGTGCCTCCGCAAGTATCTCCGAGTATGTCTCATAAAAAGACGGAATGAGGATCTTAACTTTTCAGTTTAGACCCTCACGAAAATGAATAGCTCGAACCTCCATCTCTCTCACCAAATACTCTGTAAATTGGCTCAACCTGACGAACTCTGCAGCATACTCCTCCACAGATATGCTCTCCTGAATGAGACTCTCAAACTGCCTCCCCAAGTCTAGCCTGTCTGCCCGAGCGAAAAACTTCTTCTTGAAGAGGTCCTTGAATACCTCCCAAGACCGTCCCACGTCAACAATATTGGCGTATTCCTGAACCAAGTGCGAGCGATGTCGAACAGTTGAAGTCCTACCTCCTCAGCCTTCAGATCCTTAAAAAGACGGGACACCCTCTTAAGACGCTCAATATCCTCGAGCCAATCATCAGCATAGACGATATCCTCCATCCCCTTGAAGACCCTAGGCTTCAACTTCTTGAAGTCCTGAATGTTGCCTGGCTGAAGCTGAGCAACCTGAGGAACATCCTGTTGCTGGACTGGAACTTCTCTCTCAACTATGGCACGAGAAAGCTGATGAGCACTCTCGATGCCCTGCCATAAAACGTCGGTCTGCCTTTGATGTGCCTCTGACTGAGCCCTCTGTGCCTCGAGCATCTCACAAAATAGTGTAAACATCTGTGTCGCCTCTGTTGGCATAGGAGGTGGAGGTAGAAGCCCCTCAGATATAGCTGGCACAGTCCTCTGAGTAGGTGGTGGACCTCCGAAAGCAACGGATACTCCAATCACCGGAGAAGTGACTGGTGCAGGCCCTCGGGATGTCGCATAGCTCTCAGAAACTGCTCTCCCCTGCTGCGATATAGTCTTAGGCGGTATCCTGAGACAAAGCGAAATAAAGAATCTATATGTCACATGATTTAAGACACTCAAGGAAAGGACAAATTAAGAGATCAAGTATCAATATCAAAGGAGAATAGTTGAATGAATCAAAATAATTTTTTTAGGTGTGATTGAGTATTCTCAGCCTATAGCCTACATCCTATAGCCTACATCAGGCTTGCAGTAGTATAACTAAGTCGTCGCACTACCACGACATCGCACAACTTGTGAAGCCCGACCTGCATGGGCCACCACTAAAAATGTGTCACGACCCGCACCCGGTGTAAGGGTAAAAGTCGGGAACAACGCCCAGCCTACGCCGCAGAATCGACGGTAGAACGTTGTTTGGGTAATCTATCTAATAATGTAATGAGCCACCAACAATAACAATATACTCAATCACAGATCTAAGATGAAAATGAGCACAAATCAGATAAAGAATAGAATAGTCACATACAACTCATGAGTCTAAAATAATAAAATCAATGAGTCTGAAAGAATACTAACAAATAGCTGAAGACAAATCTAGTACAAAAGAATACTAAGAAGCTACTAAACTCGGGTCATATGTCTCAGTTAGGATAAGTCCCTCCTGAGTCAGGGTCTCTGACTCTAAACCTACAACATCCTGAGATCCATAATGTGTAGGGTACCACTCCTTAGTGTCATCTGAGAAAAATATATTCAGTCAAAAAGGAGCAGAGTACATCTCTAACAGCAGTTCTAATCAATGATAAAAACTATGTAACAATAAATAGATATGAATATACAAGATACAATAATAGATACAAGAGATACACAATAAGAAAATACTGGAATAAATACAATAATGAACAATATGTCAATGAACAAGAATACTAATGACTAAGTGAGTGAGCACTAGCTTTAACACATGATCGACTTGGGAACTTGCACTGAAATAATGGCCTGGTTAGTCATACATGCGGTGTATGACCAACACTCACAGGAAAACAATACTTGCATAGGAAGGTATGATCATATGTCTACACTAATACTCCCTAACCCCGACTGATATAATAGATCCAACCATGGTACTCTATGGCACGAGATTCCCCAAGAAGCTAGCTAGTCTTCCCGAGAATCAATGTCTGTATATGTACAAGATAAACAATGAAACAATCCTTGCACAAGATACACCATATATGAAGGAATAATATCTTATGACGAGATCCAGATATACCAATCTGTGTAACCATCGTGTCAAGAAAACATGGATATCTACACTAAATACAATAAACATAGAGGATATCATAAATAAGAAACTATCAGAGAATGTACTCGCCTGAAGTCCACAGAATAGTCTCACAGATGTCTGATACGGTGCCTCAGAGACCTAGATATGGAATACAATATCAATACAAGGTTTCGGAGAGAAAATAAGTCAAACTAGTCAACTTCTAGGTCAATAAGTCAACTCTAAGTTAAAAGTCAAACTAAGTCAACACTAAGGTCAACTATGGTCAACTAAGGTCAAACTATGGTCAACTATGGTCAACTACCTATTTTTAGGTTGTAAAAGTCTAACACAAAGATATTGGATTCAAATACTAAAGTCTAAGTCATAAAACTACAACTTAGGATACTAGGATACCGTATCTCCGGATACGCAAAACAAGGGATATAAAATATCACACACACACACACAGATATCAAACAATATCACATATATAAAATTCTAATACATTAAATGGATACCTTGGTTTCGAACCAACTTGGTATCACAACACTAAACCCCAATCTTGATACCCAAACCCAATACCCTAGGTATCCTCAATTACCTTGGTACTTACCTTGGTATCTCAAGATAATACCCCAAACTTACTCATGCTAACTACCCTTATTACTAATATATGCTACAATAAATATTACACATATAGTATATTAAAAATACAACTAGCAATTAGGAACATATTTACTTATATAATAACTACCATATATATATATATATATATATCTAATACTATTAAAACTGCCAAACTGTCACTAAAGCCACTGTCTGCTGTCGCTAAAGCCACTGATACAGCTGATACTCTGCTGTTTTAGCGATGGTTCTCTGTTGCCGTCGCTAACTGTTGTCGCTGCTACTATGATGTTTGCTTCCGCTGCTGCTGCTGCTGCTGCGACGCTTGCTGCTGTCGCTATAGCGGCTGCTGTTGATATTGCTGCTGCTGTTGCATTCAGCGATGCTTGCTGTCGTTGTTGCTCTTGTTGCTGTTGCTGTGCTGTTGGTATTGCTGCTGCTGTTGCGACGCTCCTTCTGTCGCCAAAGCTCATGTCCTCTATTACAATACATATACAATATATACAATATATATAATATATATATTAATACACATAAAATATATATAATACATAATGTATAATATGTATATATATATATATATATATATATATATATATATATATATATATATATATATATATATATATATATAATAACACTAAGTATGTAAACACATATAATCTTCCACAACATATGTACAAAATAATACATAGTAACATAATATACACATATATGGAATCATATATATATAACTTCATATATACGTATACATACACATAATCATACATAATATATTTAACATACATATATACATATAAATATAACAACATATAAATATCTATTTAACATATATATATCTATATATATACTACAATAGATAAATATGCTTACATGTAGAAGAATAGTTACATACAATATACAAACATATGGTATATACATAGATACATAGATCTAAGACACAATATTAGATAAATACATATACACAGTATTATATATATATATATATATATATATATATATATATATATATATATATATATATATATATATATATATATATATATATACACACATATATATAATTACACTTCTCCAAGAATAAGAACACAATAGAGTTAGATCTATAATTAAATTGCACACACATCGAACGTATCACCCCGTATCCCACTAGATTTAGGATACGCATGTGACACGAGTCCACCACACATCCAAACGACCCCGAAGGACACAAACAAGTCATATATATTATTTATGAACAATATGAAGAGTCAAATATAATTCTACGTGTCCGTGTCAAAATATGACACGCTCAAAGTCCCGTGTCGGAGAAAAACCCCCCAAATCAACACGTATCACCAAATTGTTGGGATACGACCTACACGTACCCAATTGTGGACACGATACTAGCCCCAAATATATAATCACATACCAAATTGATCTGTAGGACCAATTGACACACATAATAACAAATGTCAATATCAAAATTTCCTCAAAATTGACATAAAAGTACCATAACTTTCACAATAGGCCTCCTATGAACACAAAACCAAATCATATGGGTAGCCTATGCATGTGGATTAATTTCTAATGGTTAAATCTCAAATTTAGAACCTAAATTAAGGGAAAAAAACTTAATTGTACCTATTGGAAGATGGATTCCCAATGAAACCTCCAAATGTGATAAAATTGGCCTCCAACTTGTAGATCCTTGCTCCTCTTTGTAGATCATTGCTTCCTCCTTCTAGATCCTTGCTCCATTAGCCTCCAAAGGTGACTTGGGAAGGAATTATGTTAAAATTTGGTAGGGAAATGAAGTGGGAATGAAGAAATTTGGTTGAGAGAAATTCTAGATCTAGCTTTGAAATGAAAAGAGGAGAGAGAAATCAATTCCCCCCTCTTTAATAGGCCGGCCCCCTCTACCCCTTCCTCAAGCTATTATATAATATCTATTTTACCCCTTGGGGCCTCTTATAAAGAAATAATTAAGGAGGAAAGCTTCTAGTCTAATGGTTTAATTAATTTTAATCCATCTCCTAATCAATAGGCTTTCTAATTGGGCTCAAATCTAAACATTAATACATGTTGGTCCATGAGTCTAAACTAAACTAGTGTGGTCCACTAACAGAAGTCCAAAATAAATAACTAACAAATAACAATAATTAAATAATATAATAAATAATTATTATGATGCAAAATATTTAATTTATTATAAAATTACTAAAATACCCTTTCTTAGAAAATGTTGTAGTGACAGCCGTCGAGGGACTTGAGTGGATTTCTTATTTACCACTCTAAGTATCATTTTATTACCTTTTGGCGTTTAGCCAACGATACTTATTAGCCGGTTATCTGGACATTAATTTCTTTACATGATTGTATATTATTCAGATCACGGCTGATTTACAGTTGTGTACCCTTGGCAATGTACTAGTTAATCATCCTGTGTAACTAGTTCCACAATCATTCTGATAGTGCATCGGGGGTGCCTTACTGCTTTATATTATATGTTTATTCTTACTATTTTCTTGGTTGATGATTGAGACATTCAGATTCTTAACCCTAGATGACTTGATTGTAGTATGCACCCCATTGTCTCTTGACAACCTTAACACATTACGGGTTACTTCGATATTTCGTAAGGTGTGGTTGGCTGAGTCACACTCCCATTCTCCATTATTCTGGTACTAGGGTACGACAACCCCAATGGAGAATCATTCATACTATGAGGATCCGGCCTTAGGGACTGTTTGGGTTAGTGAAACTGCATTGAAACTTGCCCTTTAATTGCAATTGTCTCCATGTGGAGACAATTTTCATATTTGAGTTGACATTACAACTCCATTACAAGTGGTCATAATATGACATTTTATTGCAACCGTTCTGTGAGAACCCTGAATTTTTATATACGACTATTATGGTAATTAGTAATTTTTATTTATTTATTTATTTTATTTAAATAATTATTTGGCAATTTATTGAGTTAAATATAAACTCATGTTACAGCTAGGTCATACCGCAAAAAAATATAGAACACTATATCAAATATAGCTCTTAGAGAATCATATATAGCTTTAGATATCTATTTATAACATTTTTAAATTTTTGAAAATTTGTTAAAATTTTCTAGAATTTTTGGATAATTAAAACCCAAGAAAACTAATTTTTCTAGCAAATTCAAAATTTTTTGTAGGACCATACAAATATATTTTAATATCAAAAATTTATTTTATGTTTAGAAAGTCTATATATATTTTGTAATTTATTTAGATTTTTCTGGAATTATTTAGTATTTATTTAGAGTTATTTGATTTAAAATTAATTAATAAACTAATTACTGAGAGTAAAACTAAATAGGATTTAATATAGATTATTAAATAAAATATATGTATAGATTATAAGTATTATCTAAGATAATTTAAATAAGATTATAAATTATTTATAGTCTACTAGGAAAGCAACTTTATTCTTACAATATCCTAACAAATCAAATCCTATCTATTTAAATTAAACCCTATCTATTAATGTAAATAAATCTGAGATATATACCTATATAATCCCTTTCCTTTTTTTCTACCATTTTTTAATGCATCTATATTTTCGTCTAGCCAAAATTTGCCACAAAATCAGCCCTATCTTTCAGCTGCTATAGCGACTTCGAATGACCGTATCTCCCAGCTTCGGACCCCAAACACATTCATATTTCTTGGGTTGGAACCATCTTGAGGTTAGTTTTCAGGCTATTTAATTTATTTTTATTAATTAATATTAAAAAATTATAAAATTTGTGGAGTACCAGTTGTCCAAAATATGACACATTTTGGAGTTTTCAAGATTCTGGGAGATCGCAAAATCGGAATCACAATCCTGTTTGAAGTTTTAAAAAGCTGATATGATAAGCTATAACATATATTTTCTCTAGAATTTAATAGAGTATTTTATTATTCTGTTTAATTCGTAGAACATAAGGTTCACTAGTAAAGTACCAAAATTATCATCTGTTAGCAATATTGCCCATAACTTTTTACTGATTTGAGATTCGATAAAATCATCGATTCTAGCGTCCATGTAGCACTAAAATCTACAAAATTCATACAAAAATCTAGGTTTTGTGTTGATTGATTTTTTGGTCAACTGAACGCCTCAATTTGTGTGCCACGAATCCAATATTTGTAAACTTGACCCTAATGGCTTAAAATTCATAGTTAAGATACAAATCAGAACTTAATATGGGAAACACATAATTATAAATGATTTTATTCAGAATTATTAGTAAATATCTTAGAAATATTTATTGTTTAGGATCATCTGTTATAGGTAAAAATTATAGATCTAACTTGTGCTAAATTTTGAGCGATGGGATATATAACGTGATGGCATGATTGGGTTGCTAGTAGATTGGATTGTGCGTCTTAAAATTATGATTACACCATTATTTACCATCAGTGTAAGTTTGTAAAACTTTTGTTTAATAACAAACAAAAAAGTATAAAAAAATCCTAGACAAAAATTCTAAGAACAATATTTTTGATCAAGAGAATATGACGATGGAGATCGAAGACTGCAGTGACTCCTTTACTCCGTTGATGGTCCGACAAGGAATGAGGATGCTCTCTTCTCTTTTCTTTCGCTTGAGCTTGTGTGCACGTACATAGCTTGCCTGGGGGTCCTGTGCGGTATGTTACCCTTACTATTTATTGTTATCCTACTGACGGACAATAGATCCCCTTATACCTCTGTTGGTCGTAGGGGATCCTTCAACAAAATTTAGTTGTAATTATAGCCGCATACTATGGACATGCTGCCATGCGACCTCAGTTAGGATATATTATTGATAATATCTCGGGGTTATTTTTAACTCTGTTGCGTGTGTGACTTGGTCAGCTGGACACGTAATCAGCACTAACTGTGTGATGATCCTTTCAGTTATAATAGAAAGATCTTGCAAGCTGAGAGCTGTATGGTATCGTTGATGCATAGAGTCATGGTCGCATACGTGCTCTCCTTTGGCCTTGGTCTTATGGACACTTTGGCTGTATGACGTTGTGGTCGGATGTGATCTCTCGTCTGGCCTTGGTTGAATGGATACTTTGGCCACATGATGACAAGACCGCATAGGGCCGTAGTTGCAAATGAGGGAACACATGTCATGACACATCTAACAAAATTATTAATGCACTGATGTGACTTTCCGTCTTTTTATGAGTTGTTGCCTCTTTCAAGATTCTCGAAGCGCTCTGGGTGATGAGTGGTGTGTCAGAACTTCTGACATGCATTGAATGCTGTGTCAGAAGATCTCATACGGCCCCTTACTTTGTGGTTGTTCGGGCAACATGGGATCTTCCTATGCGGCTTTCAATTCCTTGGTTGTTCGGGCCACATGGACTCTAGGCCTAAGAGGCGGTGGTTTACCATGTGGCAGATGTCAGCGGTTCGAGTCCGCTTATCTCCAGCCCGTGAACTTAGCTGACCTCAATTTAATATTTTATTTTACCTATTATAAAGATATCTTATGATAAGTATATCTATTATAAAAAATAATAAGTGTAAGTAATAATAATATTAATAAATGATATTAAGTAGTTAATAAGTGCAAGGGATAGGGAATTAAGTATACCTATTTCTCTTTCTACACGAATTTGATGATACGCTTTAATAAATTTTCTTATTATTCTCCTATCCTCGTATTCTTTCTATCTTTCGAATAAGGAGTTTCTTATTAATATTAAATATTAAATTATTTGTGGCTTCTCTGTGGCCTGCTTTTATTTTGAAGGGTCATGAGCTCTATGCGGCCTGTATAATTTTTATGCTTCTACAACCATCTTCAAAAACATGCAACATATCTTGCCAATCTTTGTACAGTTTATTTACATGCATACTTTATTATTATTTTCTTTTATACATGTCTCTACTTATTATCTTGTCATATTTTATTTCCATGTATGTTCCTTGTCACCTGTTTTGGTCATTAGTTTTATTGTGTATGCTTACATATGTTGTCACGCCTAGATCCAGAATACTGGAGAGTGGAGGAATGACTCGGCCAACCACACCTTGAAGAATACCAAAGCAACATGCAATGTGTTAAGCTAATCTAGAGAGAAGGGGGAGCATAATACAATCAAGTTTCCTAGGGTCAATAACTTATATGTCTCAATCATTCAAACAAGTAGAAATAATATAGAACATTTCAGAATAAGTAGTAAGGCGTCAACATCAGAATGTTCTTTAGAGATCTGGAGGTACAAAATGATATGCCAGATGCAAGATCAAAGTATACATGATAGTGAGTCAACTGCAGTCTGAATATATACAATTATGTAAGGAACTAGTGTCCATATTTGTCGGCTAACAAGTTTCGGCTAGCTAAATGCCCAAAAGAATATATTTTATAAAAGGCGAGCAGTGAATAAAGGAACCCACCCGTGACCCTCAGCAATCATCCTTCTGGTGCGTGCCATCTGTGAGTGTGAGATAAACTTGATCCTCAGGTGCTGGCTCTAAACCTGGCCATGAAAACCCAGTGGGGTCAGACCCCAAATAACAAGTACCACAAAGGAAGCACGAAATGAAGAAACAAAATTAGATCTATAGCATGAGATGCATGAGCCAATAATAAATAGCATATGTCCTATCCATGATATGATACGATACCCCTTTACCAAACAAGGATAGGAAGCGCCCTATCGTATCAAGATAGAATACGTTCTTTGATGATGGTCAAGCTAAAATAACTCTGCATTATAATTTCAGTCCATATCCTATCGTAACACAAAAGCGCAATCCAACAACCAAACATGGACATGAGTTGAACCATTATGCCACAATAGTCTATGTCCCTAATTTTACTCAACAGAAGGCATAATACACAAACAGAGATACAATATTGGAGAAATAATATAGCTTCAATCTATGGAGTATCATAACACAATGATGCAACCCAACAACCAAACAAGGATATGGGTTGAATCATCATTCCATGATAGCCCACTTTTCCCGCTAGATATATGTTACAAGCAATTTAAATGACCAATCATGTATTACAGCTTGGTATATGATTTCTGGTTTATTCTAGTAATGCAATATATAAGTATCCTCAGATCATGCCATAATCGACCAAGTCTGGCTGAACCAATGATATACGAGTAAGAATATATGTAATAGTTACACCAGTCCCTTGTAAGGGCCCTGAGCTAATTAATAATCAATAACAGTTCCAGGCTTTCTATAGAAAATATGCTGGCTCAGTCTTATATTTAGATTAGATACATCACTCCACTAGTGCAGATGATATACAGTATCCATGATGACCAGCCTTTACTACCAGCTAATTTATGGTGGCTAGATATGCATGATCTCGAGATATCGTTCTCTTCTAATGCTCTACCAATTAAGTTTCTTAGTTAACCCTAGATTTATTAGAATCTCATATCGTGGTCACATGAATATTCCTTATTAGATGTCATACCTTAAGTACGGGTACTCTTGATAGGAATCTATATTATCACTCAAAAGTTAAATCTGGATTCACCCAAGTGTGATGCAACAATCAATACTATCGTGCCACGTCTAAAGTCACTATCTAACTACCAGATCCGTGCATAGAAATAATTACATATAATATGTAGCAGGATTATGTGGCATGAAGGCTCACTATATATCAAGTAGTACTCTCGGTGCGATCAACTGTATTAGCACTGATACAATAGTCAGGACAGGAAAAAGTTTTAGTTCAAAATCATGGACAAGTTATCAGGTAGCAAGTTGTTCAGGACATGATAGTCTAATACTGGTCACATTAATTTGTCACTTTATTATATCGATGAATGAGGATAAGATTAATGCGAGAACAGGGGTTGCAAAATATCGTCTGAGTTAAACTACGCCTCTTATTCTATCCAACATTTAATAAGGTGATCAAGGAAAAGTAATCTAATTAGAAAGTAAAATAGCAGGTGCATATAGGGCCACATCTACAGGGCTCATGTCAGGTACTTAGTCAATTTAGTATATAGTCATAACTAGGTTATTTGGTCCATATACATTCAAGATTGAAATACAAGTTATCCATGGCCTCACAATCATTCAACCACCGTAAATGTTAAACCAAGCAAAGGGCCCAACATGCGCAGAAAATAGTAGGCACACAAAGCAAGTTGGCGCACAAACACACAGAAGTAAGGTTGACGCACAAACTCACAGAAATAAGGTTGGCGCACAAAGCAAGTTAACCAATATGGCGTACTTGACAAAAGTGTACGAGCAAAAATAAGACATACTTTTAAAGAAAGTGTGCGGGCAATCTAGCTAAAAGACAAAACACACAATCCGAGATCAAAGCTCGACAGTCGAGAAACTCGTCAGTCGAGGAACACACAAATCAATAACACAAAAATCCAGAAACCAACCAAAGCTTTATCCCTAAGAAAATAAAGAGGGAAGAAAGTGCGCGAGCAGACCAAACGTAAGAAAAGTGTGTCGGCTGACGAAACATAGAAAAAGTGTGCTAGATTTCCAAACGTGAGAAAAATGTGTTGACTGACTATGGCACTCTCTCTCTTAGTTTTTAGGAAGAACTTTGATTGAATACGCACCAACGTGCGCCAACTGGGTTTCCTCTCGAAAGTGCGCCATTGACTCAAGGAGTGTGACTGGCGTAATTTGGCTAGGAGACTGAGCGCATTAAGATTAGTACGAACGAAGAGTTGGGACAATACATCAATGTGTCTAAAGTAAAACATACGTATTTTTACACCAAAGGGTTTCTCTTGCATACTCTTCACAGAGTACTGTTCTTCTTCTCCAGTTAGCAATTTTGGTAGACGTATTGTATCAAGTTTCAGCACTGAACTTAGCTGAGCTCAAAATCAAACAAGGCCAAAAGAAAAGTTACATAAAATATGGTGCTCTACACTATGAGCTAATTAGTTTTGTAAAACATAAAGTTTTGGAAGATCAAACCCCAAAAAAAAAAGTGAACCCATAGACCCAAACTCAGGTCCATGCAATTCCAACCAAGAAAATCAAGAACAACAAGTATTAAAGATTAATGGGTGCTCGGTTCCAACAATATGAGCTAGAAATAAACAAGAAATATTAAGAACTAAAATCATGCATAAATCCATGGTTCTTCTCTTATGCAACATGTATTTGCCTACGGAGGAAGGGAAAAAACCTAAGCGAGAGAAATGGCAAAAAAATAATGACCAGAGCGAGAAATAGGAATATATAGGTTTAGGTTTGAGATGTGGACCGTTGGATCACTCAAACCCATCCAAGCTACACATGCCAGCAACCCAACCAAACCCATCCAAGCTACACATGCCAGCAACCCAACCAAATCCACTCAAACCCATAATATGAACTAAAGTTCGCCGGTAAAGGGGGCTGACATCTCTACCAATCGTATAAAAATTATATTCTCAAAATTCAAACTCAAGACTAGCTAGAGATATCAAGACAACCAATAAACTAACTATAAGCAATTTACACATACAAATAAATAACAAAACAAATAATGAAGCAAAGCAATATTACCTCATACGAGTATTTCCTGATCACGGAATAAAAGATACAAAGGCTTACGAAGGGAATATACTTTATGAGTCGAATATATGCGAGTACCGAGATCGAATATAGTCCTCGTTCTCCCACGTTGACTCCCCCAAGGAGTGATGGCCCCAAGCAATACGAATAAGATGGATAGTCTGGTTCTTGAGTACCTTCTCTCTCTTATCCACAATAGACACAAGCTGTTCCTCGTAAGTTAAGTCGGTACCAATGACTATCTCAGAGTGATCGAGGATATGACTCAGGTCTGGGGCATACCTATGCAACTGAGACACATGAAATATATTATGTACTTCACGAAGCAAAGGCGAAAGGGCAAGACGATAAGCAACTTCTCCTACCCTATCGAGAATAACAAACGGTCCCAAATATCACGAACTAAGATTTCTGCGATCCTCGAATCTAATGACTCCACGGGTAGAAAAAATGTGCAAAAATATGTGGTCGCCGATAGAAAATTCTAACAGCCTACGATGCTGATCTGCCCAATGATGATGATGATCTTGTGCAACCCATAGCCTCTTCCTGATTTTCTTAACTAATCCAATCATTTGAGTGATCATTTCAGGCTCCAACATCTTCCATTCACCAATGTCATCCCATATCAAGGGTGATCTATACTTTCTTTCGTACAATGCCTCAAAAGGAGCTATCTGTATGCTGGCCTGATAACTGTTCTTGTACGAGAATTCTACTAAGTAAAGATGATCCTTCCAAGACCCACAAAAGTCTAAGGTACGAGCCCGTAATATATCTTTCAAACTCTGGATTGTCCTCTCTGCTTGTCCATCTGTCTGGGGATGATACGCGGTACTGAATATCACCCTTCTGTGTTGCATCAATACACATCCAAGTCCTTTACGAGATGCATCACAATAAACTGTGAATCCTCCTGATCCTACTGGAAGTGTAAGGATCAGTATTGATATCAATTTCTCGAATACAGTTTGGCACTTTGCCGTCCACACAAACTTTACCTCCTTGCAGGTTAAATGAGTCATTGGGGCCAAAATTCGTACAAAGTCTGCCATGAACCTCCAGTAATATTCTACTAATCCCAAGAAACTTTGTACATTTGTTACTGTCTTCGGTATTGGACAGTTCTCTACTGCTTCAACCTTCTTGGGGTCCACTGATACTCCTGCTCCTGAGATGATGTACCCCAAGAATGATACATGATCTAACCAGAACTCACACTTACTGAGGTTAGCATATAACTGATGCTCCCTCGGAACTTGTGACACCTACCGAAGATGTTCTTCATGATCTTCTTTACTGCTGGAGTAGATAAGAATATTGTCTATGAATATCACTACAAATTGATCCGGGTATGACATGAAGATATAATTCATCAAATCCATGAATATTACTGGTGCATTAGTCAATCTGAATGGCATAACTAAGAATTCATAATGCTCGTATCGAGATCAAAATATTTTCTTCGGTATGTCTTGCTCCCAGAATCTTACTTGATGATATCCTAATCGGAGATCTATCTTGAAAAATACTCTTGCTCCGCTCAATTGATCAAATAAGTTATCAATCGTTGGCAATGGATACTTGTTCTTAATTGTTACTACATTCAACTGCCTATAGTCGATACATAACCGTGTCGACCCATCCTTCTTCTCTACTAGAACTACTGGTGCTCCTTATGGTGATCCACTAGTTCGAATAAACTTTTTTGTCTTTAGTTCTTTTACATGTTGATGTAACTGGTTAAGTTCCATTGGTGACATTTGATAGACCTTGTTAAAAATTGGTACTGCTCCTGGCTTCAACTCTATGAAGAACTCCACTTCTCTTACTGGGGTAATCTTGGAAGCTCATCTGGAAATACATCAAGAAAATTTTTAATTACTCTGGAAAACTGATCTTCAACTCATGCCAGTTCTGCAATACCATCTTCATGCTGGTCCTTTACCGTTCTATTAAATATAGATTCTTTTTTGCCCAGAATGTTAAACAATACTCTACCCTTACGGTAATCTATCGTCGCATGACTGTCACTAAACCAATCCATGCCTAAAATAATATCAAAGTTATCCATAGGGGACTCGATCAACTTTGTAGGTAATAAATATCCGTACACTACGATTGGACATGCTAAATAAATTCTAATGACTCCTACGAGTCTATTACCAGTGAGTATATTCAGCCTCTCTAGCAATGCCTCAAACTCCAATCTAATACGTGTCGTAAATCGTACACATACAAATGAATTGAATGCTCCTGAATCAAATAATGCTATGGTAGAAAAAGATGTAACAAGAATATTATATGCCACCACGTCACTTGATGCCAAGGCCTCCTCCAGAGATAGGGTAAAAGCATGACCTTGGCCTTGCGGTGCTCCTTGTTGCAATCTCTCTTGAATACACAGTTGTGGCCTCTATTGCCCATATTGTTGATTCTTCTACTGGTTGTATATCCGAGTTTATGTCGGCAATGGATACTGAATCAATGGACTGATCGCAAGTGCTGGTTTCCTATACTGAGCTATCCCTGATGCTGGTAGTGCTAATCGCTATGTCGGTCCTTCAATCCTCTACATCATAGGATAATTGGCAATCCGATAATCTGGACTGCCATATCTCAGACATAACCCGTGTGCTGCCCTATACACATCTCGCGTATGGCCTCCCTTGCCATAATACGTACATCCGACTAGGGATCCCAATCGCTGTTGTTGTTGCTGCCACGGCTGGTTCGACTGAGCTGGTGCTATTATTGTCGATGCTACTAGCCTCCTTGGTGTTGTATCATGAATATGAATGCCAGAAGATGGTGCTGACATTTGTTGTACTGGTCCTCCTCTTTCGCTTTGTGCATGAGACCTCTTCTGACCTTCCGTCCTTGATGTTAATCTCTGTATTGTCAGCTCGTGTCGCTTAGATGTGATCAACACATCGTCGAAAGTCTGGTAGTTATGACCCTCTACCAGTTGCTGAATCTCCAGATAAAGTCCATACTGAAACCTTATCGCTCTCTGGTTCTGTTGCTACCATCGTCAGAGCAAATTTGCTAATCCTGCAGAGCTTCATCGTGTAGCCATCCACTATCCTTTCAGACTGTTTAATATTAATAAACCTCTGTTTTAGCTCAAACTGTGCAACCACTCTGAAATTCTTAACCCTAAAATGGGCCCTGAAGTTGTCCCATGAGATAGGTCATCTTAAACCAACTTATTATGTTGCCCACCAATCTCTAGAAAGGTCATGGAGCTACAATCGAACCTGGTCAACTTGTTCCTCTGTTGGAGCCTTTGTCGCTGTTAGTATTGTTTCAATATTCTACAGCTAAGCGTCTGCAGTAATGGCATCCTACGTGCCATCAAAGTACTTGGGGTTAATTCGACAGAACCTCATTGATGCCTCTGAGTCTGTTCTAACACTTCTTTTCAAGGCCATCTGTAATCCTTGGTTTAACAAGATATTCTGCTCTTGCTGCTAAATTTACTGATATTGTTGCATAGTCATCATTCCTCATATTATTTCCAGCAATACCGGGATATGAAGTGCTACTGGCACTACTGGTACGACCGGGGATACTAGAACTTCTGGTACATGTTTCTCCTCGTGCTCCTCTACTGGTTCTACCTTGTCTCTCTAGGATCAGGTGTTGCCTCTCACTGGGGGCCAACAGATCCCTACCCTGCTGAAACTATTGGTGGTCCGGCCACCGAGGCTGGAGAAGCCCTAAAAAAAGGACACAAGATAAATCAAGAACATAATGAGAAAGGATCGAGGAATCAATAGTACAGAAGTCAAGCTGAGTTTTGATGATATACAGTATCCGTGGTGGCCAACCTTTACTCCCAGCTAATTTAGGGTGGCTCAGCATGCACGATCTCGAGATACCATTTCCTCTCAATGCTCTACCAATTAAGTTGATTAGTTAACTCTAGGTTAATTAGAATCTCATGCCATTATCATATGAATATTCCTTCTTAGATATCATACCTGAAGTATGGGCACTCTTGATACGAACCCATATTATCACTCGAAAGTTAAATCTGGATTCACCCAAGTATGATGCAACAATCAATACTATCTAGACACGGCTAAATTCACTGTCCAACTACCAGATCCATGCATAAAAATAATTATATATATCATGTAGCAGGAGTATCTGGCACGACGGCTCACTATATATCAAGTAGCACTGTCGGTGCGATCAAGTGTATCAACATGGATACAACAGTCAGGACAGGAACAAGTTCTAGTATCAGTATCATGGACAAGTTATCAGGTCATAAGTTGTTCAGGATAGGATAGTCAAATACTGGTCATATTAATTTATCACTTTATTATATCAATGAATGATGATAAGAGTAGTGCGAGAACCCCTCGAGATCCGACCCACAATCCTTAAACCAAACAAGGATCGAGATTGCATAACGTCATCGAGTTGAAATACACCTCTTATTCTATCCAATGTATAATAAGGTTATCAAGAAAAAGTAATATAAATAGGGCCAAATCTATAGGGCTATGTCAGGTACTTAGTCAATTTAGCATACAGTCATAACTTGGTCATTAGGTCAATATACATTCAAGATCGAAATACAAGTCATCAACATCCTCACAATTATTCAACCAACATAAATATTAAACCAAGCAAAGGGCCCAACGTGTGCAAGAAACAGTATACGCAGAAAGCAAGTTGACACACAAATACACATAAGTAAGGTTGGCACACAAATTCACAGAAACAAGGTTAGCGCACAAAGCAGGTTAACCAACACAGCGTACCTGACAAAAGTGCGCGGACAAGAATAAGGTGTGCATTCAAAAAAATGTGCGTGCAAGCTAGCTAAAAGATAAAACACACAATCCGAGGTCAAAACTCGATAGTCGAGAAACTCGTCAGACGAGGAGCACACAAATCAATAACACAAAAATTAAAAAACCAACCAATGCTTCATACCTAAGGAAATGAAGAGGGAAAAAATTGTGCGAGCAGACCAAACGTAAAAAAAGTTTGCCAGCTGACAAAATATAGGAAAAGTGTGCCAAATTGCCAAATACGAAGAAAGTGCGCTGACTGACTGTGGCGCACATTCTCTTAATTTTCTTGGAAGAATTTTGATTGAATACGCACCAACGTGCGCCAACTGGATTTTCTCTTGAAAGTGTGCCACTGACTTAAGGAGTGTGACTGGCGTACTTTTTCTAGGAGACTCAGTATAAACCTCCTGATTTTTCAGGAATTTTTAATTGGGATTTTTCACAATTTTCTGTAATTTTCTGGGATTTTTCAACTAAATAAAACTAAGGTATTTTATGATTAAAGGATTTTAAATGATATTAATTAATATTAAAATATTATGAAAATAATGTTTTTGGATGTAAAATAGAAAACTAGACATAGGATAATTTTTTGGAAATTTATTGGACTCCGGAAACATTTTTAAAGCCCTAGAAACTAAGTTGTATTTAAACCAAAATAAACCCTGACTGAACCCGGTTTATTCTTAAATAAACCAAACCAAACCGACCCAAACCGCTGTTAAACCAAACCGGACCAAACCCACTCTTAGCGGGTCGGGTCAGATCCGAAATGAACCCGACCCGGACCCGGACCCGTTACCCAATCTGAACCCTAAACCTAATCCGAACGAAAACACTGTTCCGGCCCCTATTTAACCTCGCGATCCGCCGCCTGAACCCTAGCTCCGTCGGAACCTTTCCTCTCTCTCCTCTCTCCGCCGCCCGTAGCTCTGCCCCGGTCACCCCCGGCTGCCCTAGCCTGAACCCTAACCCTCGTCTTCCTCAGCCCTCGACCCGCTCGTCATCCTCCACCCGTCCCCGACCCGTAGCACCCCCATCTCGCCATCTCCCTCTCCGCCGCTGCACCGAGCACCTCGTCGACCTCCACCCATGCCAGAGTTGAACTGCCAGCCGCCGGAGTGGTCGACCTCCCCTTTTCGTCTTCCTCCCCCTACCTGCTGCTCACCACCACCCAACTTAGCAGCCACCCCTGTTCTCCTTCTCCTCCTCCCTTCTCAGCCCCTCCCTGACCGGAGCCCGACCCCGGAGCAACCGTGCTGGACCGGAGCCCGCAGCCCCAGCCCAGACCTCGTCGACCCCCATGGTACGTCAACCTCACCGCCTCAGCCCCAGCTTAGCCCTAGCTCCGACACAGCGGACACGGATACAGCAGAATTCAGACACAGTTGTTCGTGTCGCCTCCCGGACACGAAGAAACCTTGTTTCACGGAGCCCTGTTCAGGTAACCCGTTCTCTCTCCTTGTTGACCTATTTTCGGTCCCGTCAGTTGTGACACGTAGGCTGTGTGACCCCCTCGATGCCCGTACAACCTGCTCGGTGCGTCGCGTCCTGTGGCGATTGCGAACCGCGATCCAAAAACAAAAAAACCAATGCCCTGTTTCACTCTGGAACTGAGTGTGCCCCGCCAAACGGGATGACTTGGTCGCATGCAGTCTTCACCAAAACGTGCGCGCCGTTGATACGGACGTGCAGGATTTTGCAGAAGTTGATTTGGGTTTGCATGCACACCGGAATCAACGCATATCCGCCGACAACGTCACGTATTCACTGGCTCTGGAATACGTTATAACTTTGTGTATGCATGTCAGATCAAAATGAAACTTGTGCCATCGGACTCGTAGCAATACGCTGGTCCTGTAACCCAAGTCTAGTTCGATTCTGAGAACATTGACAAAATCACGTATCGTGGGCCCCATGGCTCCACTTGACGGGCGATTTTGTGATCGGCTCATCGGAATCCAATTCTGAAAGTTCCGTTGGGTTCGTATCATCGTTCTGGACTTGTTGATACTAAGTTGGACGAATTTGGAGACCATTGGTTCTGGCACGCTTTTCGGTGCAAAGTGGGCCACACGTGGACCCCACTTTGACCCAAAATTATGGTTTTGCCCCTGTGTCCAAATTGGACGAAAGAGAAGTGCTTTCTAGCTATTTTGCTTATTCTGGGAATGTTGGTGATATCTATTTTCAGCATCCGGAGACTTTTGTTTTGAGGCCATAGCTTCTGGTCCTGTGTGTTGGACATCTGGATGTTACATTTATAGCTTCTTGTCAGGCAAGTATACCTTGCCATTGTACTGTTATTCATATTCCATATGTTGTATGCATCTTTATTTTCTGTCTTTAGTTCATATATTTTAACTTTTGTATAAAATACGCGCGACTGTGTCGTCGCGATATGTTTTTATTTATGTATTTGTATTGACCCTGTTTATGAGACTACCCCATTATCATGTAGCATTATTAGGTTCATTGGCTATGACACAGTTGTTACAGGAGTTGTGAGTCTCATGTAGATCACGAACTTGCGTGCAGGTTTGGCCTCCTGTATGCGTGGGCCGTGCGTTAGGAATAACTGTTGTTAGAAACTTTGCATGCTAGTAGACTTAGCAGTTATTAGAGGTCTAGGGGCATAGCCTATTGTAGTACGGTGGTCCCATCCTTGTCCTTGTTTGGTTGCAGGATTGAGCCAGGGTACTAAGGATAGGCTATGAACCATATTTTGTCATGGATATGACATGCTTAGAGCATGGGGTGGGGAAAACAACAAGTACTGCATTTGAGCTCCTTTGTACTTTTTCTGTGCGCCCGGATTCTCCGCCGGAGATACGGGTGGTGATGACCCTTATATATATTATGTACATTGGCGGGCCTCCGTCGTTCAAAAGACGACGTGCCTTTGAGGCCCCTGGATCTTCAAAAGAGAACCATGCCAAATCCCAGTTTTCAGCCAGATAGCTCACTTGTGGGGAAAGTTGTTCTTAACTGCATTCACTTAGACGGTTAGGCGACCATTGGATATTTATTTCAGTACTTTATTGGCATGATTCTATGTATCTTGTTATGTCCCTCTGCGGACCTGGCCCTTCCAGGTGTATTTGTTCTTGAGTATTCGTAGGAGCGCAGATTCGGATGGTTACATATGTTTTCGAGGATGTCTTCTCTTCGAGCCGTGATTGATAGCTGGTATTCTTATATAGTATTTATTGTGTTGTACTCATATTGTATTTACCTTTCCATTTGAGTTGGTAGTGGATTTGTTTCCATCCAACTATCATCCTTAGATACTTCTTATCGAGAGCCAGTTTCATAGAAGTTGGTTGTTTAAGTATATTGATTTTCGTGGATGAGATTTAGATTATACCTTGTGACTCATGACATATGTTATACCACTTGTGGATTTGATATTCATATTACAGCGTACGTATGAATTTGGTTTCCATATATTGCAGTTGCCATATCCATGCGGCTGGCATGGTTACGTGTCCTAGTCCTACGTATTTTTGGGACTGTGGCGTAACATGTTTTTGTGGTGGCCCACACAGGTCAAGAGCAAATTGTTTCGGTTACGTTACTGTACCGAACAAGCCTGCACATAGGACTAGAGTATAGGATCTCATCCATAATTGACTATGATTCATCTTTCTCCTATCTGTTCTATTTGAACAATTGCATTATGCTTGATTCATGTGCTTCCCTAATAGTTATTTGAGTATAGCCTTCTCCTAGAATATAGAAGTTCCTGTTGTTAGATGATAAGTAGAGTAACCCTCCTATTCAGAGTACAACTAGAGTGCTGACACATCACTGAGTAGAATACTTAATGAACCATAGCACCCTTACCTATAGATGGATTGACCATTACCCCTTGATGTATTATGAAGACTTAAGAATAGTATATACACTACTAGAGTTAGTTAGAAGTTGTTACCATAATGTTTGACCCTAGTAGTGAGGAACCAATAGAAAACTAAAATTGAATATTAGGACTGAACCTAACCTTCATAGTAGATAGTATTGGAGAACTATAAACTTATATCATTGTCTTGTTATTAGTAAAAAGCACCCTAGGAAGCCTAGAGGAATGTAATCAACACTTCTTCCTTGATCATACCTCGAACATAGCAACTAGCATACCACCCCCCCTTGGAAAACCATGATGCTATCTAGAGCCCCTTATTTTAATTTTATATATTGTTCCTCTGAAACCCTAGTGCTCGCTACTTGTGCGACCACTAACCATGTTTTCTCTTCTCCATCTTTTAACTCGTGCCACCTGACACTTCTGATAGTAGGCCAAGTAATTTTATCCTTTGTTAAGGACACATAGTTTGCTAGGATTATAGTTGTAGTCTTGAATTTGAACATTTTGTGCTTGGTAGTTAAAGTTTGATAAGTTTGAGATATTCTTGCAGACTGCGACCCAATGATTATCCTTTAGTGTTAAATCGCGTAATTTGTACCCTCACCTCGATACAAGTTATATTCCCTTCCCTTGAGACTAGTAACCTTTCTATTCTTGCTATTGATACTTGTTCTATAAGCACTATGACTAAGGCTTAAGACGACCATGACCTATGTAATATAGGAAGATACCCTAATAGGTACTAAGACCCTTTCTCGTAGACCTTAACAGGAGCTTCTACGGTATCTTTATGACAATTACAATAGTAGTTAAATTATTTTAAGTCGGGTAGTATACCTCACCACCTAGTATCACATAGTCCTTGTGATCCATTGATGAAGTGTAAGTGAATGACATTAATTGTATGATAGCACTAGACGACAGTGTTTATTCAGACAATAAATTTAGAGGTCCTTGCCCCCATTTGGTCGACTAGCGACATAGACAAGGAGGTTGTATGATAACTGTAGAGATTTGTAGAGTCTTTATTATTATTGCTTATTTTATTTTTTTGTTTTGTGAACTTGAATTGACTTGTACCTCCTTTCATCATCATCTAGCGTACTTATAATTGTTGTACCACCTTGACTTATGCCGCTATTATAGCCTAGCTTTGCAAGTTTATGCTTTTATCAAGCTTGTTCACTATATATGTATTAGTGGATGCATACATTAATATATTTCAGAATTAGTGTATTAAGGTCTAGCTAACCTTAGTGCATTTGGTTCGCCCTTCGCATAACTACTTTGCGTGGATTGAGATAAAATTGACTTAGCTTCTTAGACAATGTACTTGCCCTCTAGACATGTCCGAGCATATCGTATCGGCTATATAACTGTATTAATATGAGCATGTGAATAGGAATTTACCAAAATAGGATTTTAATCCACAACTGCCTTGACAATTCTATTTTGAATTCTCTAAACCGCCTCGATCCCTATACTTGTATTCTATCACCTCCACTTTGAACTCTTTATTATTGTTTTTCATCTTCCCTTATTTCGGAAGGACGAAACTTCGTGCTTGGTATAAGTTGATACACAGATAGTACTAGATATACCCCACAGGCAAATCGTATTGTTTGGTGACTATCTTTTATAAATATCTAAGAGAATATCATAGATGATATGTTTGAGGATTCAATAGCATGATTAAATAATTTGGGGCATAGCTTTCTTAGTATATAGTCTTATGTGATAGATAGGTAAATTCTAAGTTGGGTAGCAGTGCATTGTCAACTCAAGAGGAATTTCTTTTAGATTGTGATCGAGTAAGATTAGATTGGGAGAGGTTCAAGCCATTTTAATTTTGAGAATTTTAGAAGAATAACTAAGATGATGAGGATTAATGAATTTTAAAATCTTGATATTGAGGACCCAATATTTATACCTTAAGTACATAATTTAAATTTTTGAATAATGAAGGTAAAATCATCAATTTGAATTTGGAGGATAAATATAGAATTTCAGACTTGAACATTGGTGGACAGCATTTAAATTATTTTCAATTTGATGATTTGAATTAAGAATTAAATTTTTTTTATGGTTGGACTACCTATTGAAATATTGAGGATGTGAATAGAATTTAAAAAGTCGAAGCATACAAAAATTTATAAGTGAAAATAAGAATAATATTAGACTCGAATTACTTCTAGAGGATATTATGATAGTTGGAGATCGTGATATAAAAATTGATGTAGATTATTTAAATCTTGAAGATGTTATATAGATTTAATGTAAATTTGGATGTGGATAATTTGAGAAAGTGAGAAGAGATAACCATGGGTTGAATGTTGATTGGAACAGTGATCATCTTAACCTTGAAGTGATTGCGGTGGATATAATTAGGATTTTAATTATCGTAAGGACATTGCGATTGACTTGCCTTATGTACATGAAGGATTAATAAATTATGCCTTATTTTATTTTTGAGGACGAGATTGTTTTAAGTTGGCTGGATTGTGAAACCCCCCTCACCCAAGAATTTGACCTACTTGGCTTAGATAGTGAGACTGAGGCTAGCTCAAATCCACTTAGAAATAGAACACGGTATTTTTATTTAGTTTTACAATATGGTATCACTTAGTACACCTTACCATTGCTTCGATAATTGGAGCACTTCACTAGTCACTGCCTTCCTACAAATTCTACACCCTTATCGTAGACGTGTCCATCATTCAATCCTCATCTTTGTGCGACTTTCCAATTGTTGGGCATTTTTATGCAAAAGAGCATTTAGGTGTCCACACCATTGGACATGACACATGAAGAAACCTATTTTTCGCTCATGTGGATTTTTTCTATGATTTTTGGGATGTGCAACGCGCAACATCGCCCACTCCTTTAAACATGGCCTTGCATTTTAAATAATGCAAATCTTATACCATCCTTGACTTTCTATAGTTACTTAATTTTAATTTTGAGGACGAAATTATTTTAAGTTGGGTAGATTGTAAACCCCCTGATTTTTCAGGAATTTTTAATTGGGATTTTTTACAATTTTCTGTAATTTTCTGGGATTTTTTAACTAAATAAAACTAAGGTATTTTATGATTAAAGGATTTTAAATGGTATTAATTAATATTAAAATATTATGAAAATAATGTTTTTGGGTGTAAAATAGAAAACTAGACATAGGGTAATTTTTCGAGAATTTATTGGACTCCGAAAATATTTTTAAAGCCCTAGAAACTAAGTTATATTTAAACCAAAATAAACCCTGACTGAACACGGTTTATTCTTAAATAAACCAAACCAAACCGACCCAAACCACTGTTAAACCGAACTGGACCAAACCCACACTTAACGGGTCGAGTCGGATCCGAAATGAACCCGACCCGGACCCGGACCCGTTACCCAATCTGAACCCTAAACCTAATCCGAACGGAAACACTGTTCCGGCCCCTATTTAACCCCGCGATCAGCCGCCTGAACCCTAGCTCCGTCGGAACCTTTCCTCTCTCTCCTCTCTCTGTCGTCCGCAGCTCCGCCTCGGTCACCCCCGGCTGCCCTAGCCTGAACCTTAACCATCGTCTCCCTCAGCCCTCGACCCGCTCGTCATCCTCCGCCCGTCCCCGACCCACAGCACCCCAATCTCGCCATCTCCCTCTCCGCCGCTGCACTTAGCACCTCGTCGACCTCCACCCGAGCCAGAGTTGAACCGCCAGCCACCGGAGTGGTCGACCTCCCCTCTTCGTCTGCCTCCCCTCTTCGTCTGCCTCCCCCTACCTGCTGCTCACCACCACCCAACTCAGCAGCCACCCCCGTTATCCTTCTCCTACTTCCTTCTCAGCCCCTTCCTGACCGAAGCCCGACCCCGGAGCAACCGTGCTGGACCTGAGCCTGCAGCCCCAGCCCCGACCTCGTCGACCCCCGTGGCACGTCAACCTCGCCGCCTCAGCCCCAGCTTAGCCCTAGCTCCTACACAGCGGACACGGATATAGCAGAATCCGGACACAGTTGTTCGTGTCGCCTCTCAGACACGAAGAAACTTCGTTCCATGGAGCCCTGTTCAGGTAACCCATTCTCTCTCCTCGTTGACCCATTTTCGGTCCCGTCAGTTATGACGCGTAGGCTGTGTGACCCCCTCGATGCCCGTGCAACCCGCTCGGTGCTTCGCGTCCTGTGGCGATCGCGAACCGCGATCCAAAAATAGGAAAACCAACGCCGCCAAATGGGATGACTTGGTCGTATGCGATCTTCACCAAAATGTGTGCGCCTTTGATACGGACGTGCGAAATTTCGCAGAAGTTGATTTGGGTGTGCATGCACACCGAAATCAACGCGTATCCGCCGACAACGCCCCGTATCTGTCGGCTCTGGAATACATTGTAACTTTGTGTACGCATGTCAGATCGAAACGAAACTTGTGCTATCGGACTCGTAGCAATACGCTGGTCCTATGACCCAAGTCTGGTTCAATTCTGAGAACGTTGACAAAATCACGTATCGTGGGCCCCACGGCTCCACTTGACGGGCAATTTTGTGATCGGCTCATCGGAATCCAATTCTGGAAATTCTGTTGAGTTCGTATCATCGTTTTGGACTTGTTGACACTAAGTTGGACGAATTTGCAGACCATTGGTTCTGGCACGCTTTTCGGTGCAAAGTGGGCCACACGTGGACCCCACTTTGACCCAAAATTACGGTTTTGCCCCTGTGTCCAAATTGGACGAAAGGGAAGTGCTTTCTAGCTATTTTGCTTATTCTGGGAATGTTGGTGATATCTATTTTCAGTATTTGGAGACTTTTATTCTGAGGCCATAGCTTCTGGTCCTGTGTGTTGGACATCTGGACGTTACATTTTATAGCTTCTTGCCAGGCAAGTATACCTTGCCGTTGTACTGTTATTCATATTCCATATGTTGCATGCATCTTTATTTTCTGTCTTTAGTTCATATATTTTAACTGTTGTATAAAATGCGCGCGACGGTGTCATCGCGATATGTTTTTATTTATGTATTTGTATTGACCCTGTTTATGAGACTACCCCATTATCATGTAGCATCATTAGGTTTATTGGCCGTGACACAGTTGTTATACGAGTTGTGAGTCTCATGTAGATCATGGACTTGCGTGCAGGTTTGGCCTTCTGTACGCGTGGGCCGTGCGTTAGGAATAACTGCTGTTAGAAACTTTGCATGCTAGTAGACTTAGCAGTTATTAGAGGTCTAGGGGCATAGCCTATTGTAGTACGGTGGTTCCATCCTTGTCCTTGTTTGGTTACAGGATTGAGCCAGGGTACTAAGGATAGGATATGAACCATATTGTGTCATGGACATGACATGCTTAGAGAATGGGGTGGGGAGAATAACAAGTACCGCATTTGAGCTCCTTTGCACTTTTTTTGTGTGTCCGGATTCTCCGTCGGAGATACGGGTGGTGATGACCCTTATATATATTATATACATTGGTGGGCCTCCGCCGTTCAAAAGACGACGTGTCTTTGAGGCCCCTGGATCTTCAAAAGAGAACCATGCCAAATCCCAGTTTTCAGCCAGATAGCTCACTTGTGGGAAAAGTTATTCTTAACTGCATTCACTTAGACGGTTAGGCGACCATTGGATATTTATTTCAGTACTTTATTGGCATACTTTTATGTATCTTGTTATGTCCCTCTGAGGACCTGGCCCTTCCAGGTGTATTTGTTCTTGAGTATTCACAGGAGCGCAGATTCAGATGGTTATATATGTTTTCGAGGATGTCTTCTCTTCGAGCCATGATTGATAGCTGATATTCTTATATAGTGTTTATTGTGTTGTACTCATATTATATTTACCTTTTCATTCGAGTTGGTAGTGGATTTGTTTCCATCCAACTATCATCCTTAGATACTTTTTATCGATAGCCAGTTTCATAGAAGTTGGTTGTTTAAGTATATTGATTTTCGTGGATGAGATTTAGATTATACCTTGTGACTCATGACATGTTATACCACTTGTGGATTTGATATTCATATTACAGCGTACGTATGGATTTGGTTTCCATATATTGGAGTTGCTATATCCATGCGGCTGGCATGCTTACGTGTCCTAGTCCTACGTATTTTTGGGACTGGGGCGTGACACTGAGTGCATTATGATTAGTACTCACGAAGAGTTAGGACAACACACCAATGCACCCAAAGTGAAACATAAGTATTTCTACGCCAAAGGGATTCTCTTACATACCCTTTACAGAGCACTATTCTTCTTCTCCAATCAGACATTTTGGTATAGTATTATATCAAGTTTCAGCACTAAACTTAGCTGGACTCGAAATCAAACAAGACCAAAAGTAAAGTTACATAAAATATGGTACTCTACACTATGAACTAATTAGTTTTATAAAACACAAAGTTTTGGAAGATCACCCTCCCCCCCCCCCAAAAAAAAGTGAACCCAAAGACCCAAACTCAGGTCCATGCAATTCCAACCAAGAAAATCAAGAACAACAAGTATTAAAGATGAAGGGGTGCTCAGTCCCAACAATATGAGCTAGAAATAAATAAAAAAATATTAAGAACTAAAAGCATGCATAAATTTATGGTTCTTCTCTTGTGCAAGATGTACTTGCCTACGGAGGGAGAGAGAAAACCTAAGAGAGATAAATGGGAAAAAAATAATGAGCAGAGAGAGAGGGAGAAATAGGAATATATAGGTTTAGGTTTAAGATGTGGACCGTTGGATCACTCAAACCTATCCAAGTCACATATGCCACCAACCAAACCAAACTCACTCTCTCCACAACTCTCAGGTTCGATCTAAACAATGGACGAGCTAGCAAACAATATGTCCCAAAGTGTGTCAAGGACAATATGCACCAAAGTACGCCAAAAAAGGGGGCTGACATATATCATCGCCAATGGTTGTGTCGTATAATTAGTTACTTGTATATGGTTCGAATTGATCCTTATCTCTTAGATGATCATTATTAGGAGTTGGCTATTAATCTCTCGATTACTAGGTACGTACCGTGACACAATAGAGACCCTATATAGATTGCTAGGCACGCACCATGATGCTCTCTATAGGACTACTAGGCACGAACCGTGATGCGGTTATGATTTTCTATTTACCGTTTAGTAACACTATTTCTTTCCTTGTGTCACCATTTGTATCTTTATTTCTTGATCATGTCATTTGCATATTTATTTTCTGTTACATATTGGCATGATCCTTTAGTATGTGCTTACGTCCCACTGAGGACCTCAATTTGTTCTCCAGATTCATCAGACGAGGAGTACCCGCAGATTTTATGGATAGGCACCAGACGAGGGTACAACCACAGTTGATGACTCTGCCATCGCTTAGTTTATTTTTAGCACATAAATTTGATTTAATTTCTTGTCATTATCTTTGGGTCTATTAGTAGTGGATTTGCCTCCAACGGACGTCTTTAGATTTTTGATGAGATTAATCTATTAGTATTTACATTCATCTTTATCCATTATTACATTTATTACTCATTGACTTATTCAGTTGTATAGCCTAGTTTGGCAATCTTATTCTTTTATCGAGCTTGTTCATGACATATATGTTATTGGGGCCCACACTAATATATTTTTCTAATTAGAATTGGTGTATTATGGTCTGATAAACCTTAGTGCACTTGGTTTGCTCATCGTATGATTATTTTATGTGGATTAAGATATAATTGACTTGCCATGCTAGATATGATATTATAGTATAGACAGCTTATATGGGCTAGAGTCCACTTGATATGTAGCAGGCATGTTATTTACTCCTAGTCCTATGTATTATGACTGGGGCGTGACATTTTTGGACGAAAATATAGATGGATTTTTAATGTAGAAAGGAAAAGTAAAGAGATTATATGTCACGACCCGCACCTGGTGTAGGGGCACGAGTTCGTGGGTACGTCCAGTCTACGCCGCAACATCGATGGTAGAACATTGTCTAGGTCAACAATACTATCTAAATATCTCACACAATATATAAGGGTACCTGCCAATAATATCTTAATTCCAATTAGAGGACAAAAAATAATGTTTCAATGATAATCGGTACTCAATCACAATAAAAGCTAAAGGAAGATAAATGCATGATATATAGTAGAAGAAAGAGTCACAAAAGTCATAATATAACACATCCAAGATTATTAGTCTAGCTACAATACAATCTCAAATAATATATACATGCCAATGTCTAAAACTGAAATATATGTAATATGCTAAAAAAATCTAAATTGCCTCAGTAGCCGGTACTAATCCTCAGTCAGCTCGCCATCTTGTGGCCCATAATAGGTAGGACACATCTTCTCTAACCAATCATCTAAAAAATATATCCAGTCAGAATTAGAGCGAAGTACAACCCAATAGCAGTTTTAATTAATTGATAATGACTATAAACATAAATAGAAAAAGTAATACAAGACAAAAAATAATGAAAAATATCATACTATAGTAGAAGAAACAGATAAACAAGAGCAATATGGTATACATTGATCATAATAAAATAGAATAAGACAATAAAATAGAATATGGTAAAGAACTGTAACTATACTAAGTGTTTGAAAAACTAGTTAGATATGTGATCGGCTGTCACGCTCCAGTCCTAAAATACCAAGGGACTAGCCAAGTGGCAATGACCAGAAACACAACTCCAATGGACAAATCCAATTTAATGGACCCGTTAGAGTGCACTTAAGCTGTAATACAAAAAAAATGGTCTACGAATACCAGTCACAGTCTATATATCTAATCTCATCCACAATAAGTAACGAAATCACAAAGAGATAACTCCAGTCACAATAATATAAAATGATCTGTCCAACCAAGCAATATAAATAATGTCACGGGGAACAATCCGTCATCAAAATGGAAATAAACTAAATCCAAGTACAAATATCCAGAAGTGACTAAGTCCAAATATCCAAGAACACTAAGCATAAATAATAAATGGTGAGAATATTATGTGCTCAAGAGAAGTCCTCCGGAATAACCTCGTCCTCTGCAACTTGTACGTCTCCAATAGTAGCACCTGCCCCATAAACCTCGGGATAGCTCTCCTCGTCTACACCTGGGGACATAATCCGGATCCAGGTCCTCAGGGGACATAGCAAAGTACAATAAACACTCAAGCCAAATGAAATACAGCAAGTAAATATAAACAGATCCTCAGGGCAATCTATGTAACCAGCTAAGTGAAATACAAATGAGAGCATCACTAGTACTCAGGCTGAGACCACTACAGGCTCTGTGTCGGGGAGCCCATAGCAGCAAGTAGTATCACGACTCCAGTATATGTGCCAAAGATCTGAGACAGAGTCCAAGGCACCTCCAGTAGTATATATATAAATAATCAGCATATAGCCTGTATGTCTCTCTCCACCCAATGTAACTCATATCTTATGTCCACGAGACTATGACCTCTAGCTAGTACAACGAGTCATGATGATATCTATATAATATGCAAGTCTTATGTCACGAATCCTGTAAGCCTATACAGAATCACCATGAATAACTCAGAAAATATTATGTCACATAAAATAATGTCAAGTGTCCTTCGGTATGGCGTACTTGGTAAAACAAGCACGTAAAAATATAGGATTGCGGAATCAACTCTCTAAGTGACGTTGTACGACTCCATGTACGATGTCGACACCCAAATCTTTTTGGACACTAAGCAACATCTCACGGTCCTAGGTTGAACAGATACATCACAAAAGTATATATAATAAAAGAACACAAGCAAGTAATATAACATGATCTCTGCAGGTTTATAAAGGTACACTTGTTTGGTTTCTGAACTCTGTCAACTACTCATAGGAAAGTGGAATCTGCACGTACACCTTCGGATGCTGAAACAAATATCACCAATATTTTTAGAATAGTTGAAATAGATAGGATTGACTACCCATAAGTCCAATTTGGACACATGGGCAAAATTAACAATTTTGGGTCAAAGCGGGGTCCACATATGGCCCACTTCGCACCAAAAAATGTGCCAGAGACAAAGTTCTCCTAATTTGTCAAACTTAGTGTTTAGGAGTCCAGAACTATGATACAAACCCAATGGAACGTCCAGAACTGGATTTCGATGAGCCGTTCACGAAATCGCTTGTCAGGTGGAACCGTGGACCCAAGAAATGGTATTTCGTCAACGTTCTCCAATTCGAACTAAACTTGGGTCATAGGACTAGCGTAATACTGCGAATCCAATGGCATAAGTTTTGTTATGAATCGACGAGTACACACGAAGTTATGACGAGTGTTAGAATAGGCCGATACGGTGTTATTCGGCGGATACGCGTTGATTTCGGCGTGCACATACGTCCAAATCAAGTTCTGCGAAAGTTCACACATCCGCATTTATGTTACGCGTCTTTCAGTATAATTCGCATGCGACGACGTGGCCTAGTTTGGCAGAACGTAACCCGTATCACGAGATTTTTGGTATTTTAAAAATAAGTTTTTGGTCATTTTGGAACCAAAATAATTTAACCATTATAGCAAACGAATAAAAACTAAAAGAACAGTAAAAATCTTGGTTATATTGGAAAGAAGTTATTTCAATTATATTTTGAAAATAATTAACGAGATGGTAGAAAATTGGACATGAACATGGGTACTTGGACTGAATTTATGAACTGTTGTTGAACAGTTTTTCGGCCAACTTTCGGTCGATTTTTTGATCAAATCCGGGTGCCTAGATTTGTTTCATTTAAAAAAATTTTCTAGAAGATTAGGTTGTGAACCTACCAGCAAATACAGGGTGTGAAACGGACGAGCGAGGAGGGAGAAAGCTCTGCTCGAAGGGGGGCGCACGGCTGTGTATGTGCTCGCGGGGGGGGGGATTGCGGCATCTCTGGCGTTGCTGGGGTACGGAGGCGCGGCGCGGGCGGCGGTGCGGGCGGCACTGCGACGGTGGTCGGGGTCCGACGTGGGTGATGGAGGAGGTGGTGTAGGCGTAGGATTAGGGTTTTAGGTTGTTATATATATATATATATATATATATATATATATATATATATATATATATATATATAAGGGGGGGGTTCCTGTACGTAGGGAAGGGGAGGTTTAGAGTTTAGGTTTTGGGTTTGGGTTTAGTTAATGGGTTTAGGTTAATGGGTTTGGGTTTGGGTTTGGGTTTTAGGTTTAATTCTTTTTTTTTTCTTTTCTTTATCTTTTGTTTTATTCAATAATTAAATACAAAAAATTTCCAAAAATAGTTAGGCACTTGAGAAAAATTCTAGAAAATTATATTTTCTCCAATAAATAATCTACAACCTAATTTATATTAATTAAAAAGGTATTTACTAAATATTAATAAATATTAAAATAATTAAATAAATTCATAAATTCTATTTTCTACTTAATATTAAATTGGGAGCATGCAGTGGGTTCGAATAACGCAACTCGGGTATCATGTGCGTAATAGGAACAGTTAGGCTCATAGCATGGATTTAGTTGGAAGCAATGGGTTGTGGTGGTGTGTTAAAATTGTATGCCACGAAAAAGGGTTAATTAATCATCGTTTCCTCGTAATTGTGTCACGAAAGTTGTGCGACCAAAACAAGACATGGAATTACGAATTTGTGAGGGACAGTTATGGCAGGAGCCTAATTTGACTCATCTAAGTCGAGCATGCTAGGTTGGTTGGAAGGAAAAGGCTAGTGTTGGACTCAAGATTTTAAAACTATTGTGGTTGGTTTCCAAAGTTCAATTAGATTATTGAATAAATATTAAAATAAAATTATTAATTATTAATTACCGAACTAACCCTATAAAAAAATCAGGGTGCTCATAATCTACCCACCTTAAAAGAATTGTGTCCTCGCAATTAAAAAAAATAAAATGTAACCGGTCAGGAAAGGTTTGCTCCAGAAGAGATGACGTGGTCGCATAATATTTGTTGAAGCATGACACAAAGGATGAAGGACCATGAACAAGAAAAAATCGAGAGAAAGGGTGAGAGTTTTGTTCAAGCAGAAAACGTAGGGAAGAAATAAAAACTTTTTTCTAGGCAATGAGAGATGAGTAACTCAAGAGTAAAGGAGTCTGATTAGAGCGAGGATCAACTACAACTTATGAAAACTTGGGTGCCACTTATATATTACCACTCTAGTCCAACAAGTTTATGCTAACATAATACTAGGTATGGGCTAGGGAATAGAACTAACAGGCACATGCTAAAGTATTACTTGGAATATTTATTACTATAGCTGGCTATGATAAAACTAAATCGTACCAAATTTGCTACTCCTCGAGTCCGTGCCTCCTCCATTGTCATTGCAAAAGCCTGTCCACGTCTCTGTGGTGGTGCCCTCTGCTATTGCTGGGCCTACTGGAAGAGTGCTGCCTGTGGTGCCAAGGGTGGCCTCGACTGATATCCTTCCGGTGCTGGTGGTCTGAATCCTCCATCTTTCACCTGTGATGCCCCTGGTGCTGGATAAGCTGGTCGATGTGGCTGCTGGACTGGCTCCGGTGCTGGTAAAGCTAGTCGATGAACCATTAGTTTTCCTCCCTGATGCTCAGGGCAATCCCTGGCTGAATGCTGACTGGATTCGCAAGCTAAACATAATCCTAATTTGCGTCTGCACTCTCTTTTAATATAGCCTACCTTGCCATAGTAGTGACAAGTAGGAAGGGATGGGGCTCGTAATGCTGCTCTCTGGGGTGGATTCATCTGGGGTCGCTTTGCGGGCTCCCTGTGTGGTGCTCGAGTTGGTACTAATGCGTACGATCTCTTTTGGCTGGACTCCCTCCTGTGGATGTGCTCCATGCGTCGAGCTGCTACAAGAACATCCGTATAAGAAGTAGGTGCAACTGCGTCAATCTGTCTCTGTAGTTCAAAGCTTTGTCCGTCAAAGAATTTCTCTGCCTTCTCGTCTTCTGTCAGGATCAATGTAGGATTGAACAGTTGAATCAAGCATGATGCAAGTCAAGAAATTTATTCGAGTCCGATATAGAGGTCAAGAACGTGTCAACATGTGGATGAGATCCTATAAATTTATTTTTATCCTAATCGCAGGCTTGCTCGGTCCCTTAGTTGAAACCAAAACAATATATTCGTAAACCTGCATGGGCCACCATAAAAACTATGTCATGCCCTAGTCCCAAAATACAAAGGGACTAGCCATAAGTCCAATTTGGACACAGGGGAAAATTGACAGTTTTGGGTCAAAGCAGGGTCCACATATGGTCCACTTCGCACCGAAAATGTACCGGCCACAAAATTCTTCAAATTTGTCAAACTTAGTGTCTATGAGTCCAGAACGATGATACAAAGCTAACAGAACATCTAGAACTAGATTTTGATGTGCCGATCACGAAATCGCCCGTCAGGTGGAACCGTGGGACCTACGAATTGGTATTTCGTCAACGTTCTCCGATTCAAACCAAACTTGGGTCACAGGACCAACGTAATACTATGTATCCAATGGCATAAGTTTCGTTATGAATCGACGAGTGCATACGAAGTTATGGCAAGTGTCAGAATCGCCGATATGGTATTTTTTGGCGGATACGCGTTGATTCTGGCGTGCATACACATCCAAATCAAGCTCTGCGGAAGTTCATATATCCGCGTTTATATTACGCGCCTTTCGGTATAATTCGTATACGATAACGTGGCCTCGTTTGGCGGGACTTATCCCTTATCGCGAGATTTTGGGTATTTTAAAAACAAGTTTTTTGTCGTTTTGGAACCATAATAATTTAACCATTATAGCAAACTAATAAAAACTAAATGAACAGTAATTTTTTTGGTTATATTGTGAAAAAGTTCTTTCAATTATATTTTAAAAATAATTAACTAGGTACTTGGTATTCAATACCAATATGTCAGGAATCAAGTAATACATTTCTAGAATCTTGCATTATAGTAATTATCAAATAATGAAAACTATCAAAGAATCTACTCACATGTGGTCCCGAGCAAAAGAATATCAAAATGTGTCTGCATCGGTGCCTCACAGACCTATATATGAAATTATATGTCATTGGATGAAAAGAATGATAAATGATCTATAAATGTATTAAATATGATATTCTAGGCCATTACTAGGTCATATTAGTCAAATTTGGTCAAACTAGTTATTTCTAGGTTGTATGAGTCTATCTCTAGGTTATTGGGTCCATATACTACTTAACTAGGCCATGCTAGCTATATTATGATACTAGAGTATCAATACTAGCTACCCTCACCCCATTATACCATACCCTCATTACCTTGGTGTATCTCAAGATAATAGTCGAACGAATATCTAACCATACTATTATCTACTAGCTATGTATGTCTAACTAATACACATTAGTATAAACTAACATATATATATATATATACTAACATATACTGAAACTTAACCTTATCATTACTAACCAAGCTAACTAACCTACTAACCAGTGTCAACACCACCCATGCTACCAACAACTACTAACTAAACAAACACTAACTATCATACCGGACTTAATACATCTAACATCTAACCCCTTATCACTAACCAATGTGTGACTGAAATTAACATATACTTTTAAACCAACTGTTATCATATAACACTAACTTCTAACTATTAATAACTAATATCTAACATAACATATTCGCCAAAAATACTAACTGATGCATGTTAACTTGATTTAACACATTAACTAACTAACTGATATTAACTAACTTAATACGTAACCAATGCTAACATCTAACTGCTATTGTTCATAACCCGAGCACCCTAGTATCTAATACTTGTTGTTGCAAGTAGCACATCTATTTGGTATATATATCAGTTCTTTTATACTGATATGAACAACCCGACTCCCCCAATTTACTATGTCAACTGAAAGCCAAGATGACTGTTAAACACCAATACGCGATTCCCCATCAGTCCTACCGTTGGTCTTGCTCTTGAGCTGAGCACCTAAACCATTGTGTCAGTCCCCATCCACTATTGTTGCATTCAAGACAGCAACTAGCAGTTGTTGATAACCCCCTAACATCTGAACCACAGTCCCCTTGATTCCCCCATGCCACTGCTGTGAACAACAAGTCCACCCAGGATACTCACTGCTCAATGATGAGTATAATCCTTCACTGTGACAACACTCATAGCTCAACTAAACTATACTCAAACTCAATCACTTGTACTGCTGTGCACAGAGCTAAGTCCTCCCCCCTTCCTTACAATACCAACTGACTGAACACTCTCACCCGGATCCTTGGCCTGCACCACTAAACCGATCTTCCACACTTGCAGCAACTCTAATCCCCATCCTTCCACTATCACTTACCAGAACCCGAGCACCATTACCCCACTAATCACTCCCCTTTGACATAGTCCTCAACACTCACTGATACCAAAATATATTATAGCATCTCTGTAAACTCACCCCGAGCACAACAGACTTGTCTTTACCCTACCCGAGCGCTGCACATTATCTAAATATTGTTATTGCTTGCAAAGTAATAGCATGTTGTTACTACCACATCAGTGACTGAACAACAAATTACTATTACTTGCTCCTCCTTCATTTCCCATTACCTGAAACTTGCATCCCTTCCTGATACAATACTGCTATAAGCAGCAATCACCCCTACACTCCAACAACAAGACAACATCAACAACAACAACAACAACTACCCAAAAATAATAATAGCAGTTACTAAACCTTGCCTAGCACTTGATACTCAAACAGGTATCCCTAACCAACTAATCACATCAACTTCAACACAATAATACATATTTGATTACACATTAAGACACACATACACTCATCTCTTACATCTGCCCTTAACCCTTAAACTGTGATACACACTAAGAACCAATGTATCCCGACCTGCATACTATGAGTGCACAATATGCACCCATGTACTATGCAGCAACCTATTGCCTGTATCTCAATCTCAAACACTAACTGCACCATCAGTTACTGACATAATTAATACACACAGGCACTGATACACATTGCACATATCCATATACCAATTAGTACACACACACACACTCTCTTGAACATTTCATCAAACACTTGGTGGGTATCATGATACACACCCATGATGCACCACTCCAAAATCCATGAAACATCAAACACATATAATATCATATCTAAATAACTAATATATATATATAAATCTATTATTTAGTGAAGAGTGACACTAATTGGGCAAAATCCTCAAATTTGAGGCACAAAACAATATTCCACAAGAAAAAAATCCCAGATCTAGATACTTAGATCTAGCCAAATAGAGTCAATTCCACCTATGAGAGGGTTCAAATAAGTCCAATGGATGTTTTTAATCATGAATAGAGTGAAAATAGAGAGTTACCTAGGTTTTGAGGGGCCTCCTTGAAGAACTCCGAATTTGGACATGAGAAAGACGAAGCGGACATGATACTCAATACTTGGACTCCTCTTTAAGCTTCATCTATCAATGACAAACTTCTTAGCCTCCTTAGAAAATAAAAATGAGAGGGATGAGATTTGAAATGAATTGATTAGGATTTTCTCTCAAAAATTTGGGGATGAACTAATGGAGGCTACTATGAACAAAGAGGCTTATATAGACTCCCCTTAAGGTTAGGGTTAAGTTTTGTGTCATGATGGTTTGATTTAACTCAAAAGTCCCTCTCATTATTTCATGAATAGGATCTTAAAATTCTTAGGAGGGAATATTATATCCTTGAGTCCAAATAGGTTTAATGGTCCTAATTTAGTGATGACTAACTAGTGGTTCAACTTAACTAGTCTAAATTAAATAAATAACCCATTAGTCACATATTATATATATACACACACAAATTTAAATTATAGTATATTATCAAAATACCCTTATCCTGAAAATGAGGTGGTTACAATATATAGGTATATATCTCATATTTATTTACATTAATAGAAATATTTTAATTTAAATAGATAGGACTTGATTTGTTAGGATATAATATGAATAAAGTTGCTTTCCTAGTAGACTTATGTCACTATCACATTTCTAGATGAGAATATTTTGGTCATTTAGTATAATTATTATTGGTAATTAATATTTATTTATATTGTGCTTGTGCTATTTAATTATTTTGAGTGGGCTAGCCTGTGTCTATTGGACTTGTCTTAGTGGACCCATTAGTTAGTCATGACAATATTTTGTGTCCAACATGAGACCAAGCCTATTAGACCCACTTCGTTAGTTAATTAAGAAGATTAGTTTAATTTATATTAGTTTAGAGCCTTTCTAATGTATTCCTTCCTAATTATTTGTCATGCCCCAGTCCCAAAATACGTAGGACCAGGAATACGTGACATGCCAGCTACGCATTCGACCAGACTCTGGTCCGATTCGAATACGTATAAGCTGTATAATATAAATGGCACTATCTAGATATCCCATAAATGTAAACCTCTATGTCTCAATCCACAATGTACAACAGTATACAAGAAAGAGCTATATGTGCTAAAGTCGGCCGCCCAATAAAACACAAACTCGAATAGACTCGAGAAGAGATGAGTCTACAAAAACTAGGCTACAACAGCAGATGAATAATCAATAAGAATAATGTAACCATAATGCCGATGGAAATGATATGAGTACCTGGTACAATGCCCGTAAGACGTGCAACTCCATCAGCCACTCCAATGCTCCGTAATCGTCTATGCTACAAAACTGGCAGGGGACCAGGTCCTCAGAGGGACGTAACAAGGTACAAACATACAGCATGCCAAGTATAACAGAAAGTACAAGTGCAACGATGGGGTAATCTAGCATAACCAACTAAGTGAGACACAGTTTGAAGATAATGTTCGACGCATGGGCTATCCAAAATAAAACCGTAGCTCCGGACACGGAAACACACGGGACGTACCGCAGCTCCGGACAAAGAGTCACACGGGTGATACAACTATACTAGATACAGGATCACTACAGAAATACTATATATACATATATAAGCACGTGCACAGGAGCCCAAACATCTAGTAACTGTCTTCCCCTTTCCAAGTGGTCAACGATGGTACGCTGAACCTGAACCTCTATCTAACAGTCTCGACACACAGAAATAACTCAACAGACGCGACCCTAAGGTCATCCCAGTCTCTGGTCATGATGTCAGTATCAGGATACAGGAATCTGGCACGATCACAGTGTATGAGTGTATCCTGGGGTATCGATATACTCAGGTATGTATATCGAGGTATTACGAACATCTAACATTCATTCTAAGACATTACGATGAACGTCTGCACCCGGTTGTGATTCGGACGTGAAGTATCGATCGTAAACAAAAATACGCACATAATATACATAAAGAAACAATAAATATCTGTAGTCTAAAATATAGGGTGGCAAGGTACACTTGCCTGCGTCCGGCTGCTGATGACGGAAATCCGGTACCACGTCCAAGTCCTCAAGTCCCGTAGTACCTAGAGATGAGATACAAACTCAATTAATAAACTATCTCGCGGCAAACAGGGATGTGACACACGTCTATACAGATGCTCAGTCTCAGCTACAACTCACAGGGACACGACGCTAGAGGGTTAACCATGGTTGACTATTGGTACGATACATTAAATCAACTAATCATCTGTGCTGTATCATCAAGCCATCCTCAAATACACAATTAATAATTTTTAACCTTCCGTTTCATATCATCGTTACCAATCACAAAAAGTACTACTCTAATTTAACCCATCATTAAATTCCAGTCCCTAAATTACCGATTAATGGTTTTATACTACACACTAGTTCATAACCAAACACGTGCTCCTCAGTGTTTATCAATGTTCAAAATATCAGAATCATATTTCTCAATAATTTAATCTTCATTAATTGATTTAGCATTTTTCCAACCATGTATAATATCCAGGACATTTAGTTAAAATCGAACCCTAAACTCCCATAAAAAATCCTTTATCATTTTATAATTTCTTATGCAAACACAAAACCTAATCGTACATTAATACATGCTCAAAAATACACTACACTACACTACATCTTCATAAACCCTAAAAATACATTAAACCCTAATCTCAAGTCATTATCCAATGCTCATCATCAATACTACAATTACACCAACATGATATACAAACCCTAGCTAATGCAAGCCTAATTTAAATATAAACATAGAGAGGGGGAGGGAGTCGATACCTCGACGAGGCTCACTGGCCGGAGGGGTGATGGTCGGAGTAGGGTGGTCGGGAGGGCTGTGCTGGCCGTAGATCAACAGGTTGGGGTGTTCGTTGGTGGTTAATGGTGGTTGTGATCAGCAGGGTGGTGGTTGATGGCCATGGCAGTTCGTATGCCGGAGGGGGAGTGGTTCATCGTCGAAGCTCGTGGCCGCGGGGAATACAGAGAAGTGGAGGAGCCGCCGGAGTAGAGATGCTCGACCGCCCGAGCTCGGGGAGATGAGGGTGGTCGAGAGGAGTGCCCGGTGCTGCAGCTCGACCGGAGCAGTGGCGGTGAGGATAGTTCGACAGCAGGCCAGAGATCGTGGATGGATGAGCTCGGCCGCCGGAGCTCGGGTGGGGTAGAGAAGCTCGGGGGGCTGGAAGGAGGTAGTTGTACTGGGGGGATGGATAAGACCAGAGCAGGTGAGGTCCGACCGGAGCTAGGCTTGGCCGGAGCTTGCTTCTTCCGGAAGAAGAAGAAAGGAAGAAGAAGAAGAAAGAAATATGGAGGGGGCTCGGATTTCAATATGGAGGAGGGAGGAGAGAGAGAGGGGGATGAGGTTTCCTAGGTTTTTGGGTTTTAGGGCCGGCATGAGGTTGTGTATAGGGATGGGGACATTTTATAGGTTAGAGTGTGATGATTGGAGGGTGGAGATCTACCCATTTCAAATGTGGGGTGAGGATTACTCATGAAGAAAATGTTTCTTCATAAAAAAAAACAAAGGGAGGAGGGATGTTGACCATGGTCAAAGAAGAGGGTAGCCTATCCATTTGGCCTTGACCAAATGAGGGTGTGCCACATATCATAATATTTGTAATTTAGCCCCTTAAGTTTGGGTAACTGCACAAATACATAAAATGATGGGAAAATTATGGGAGAATTGGTGTTTGGTGTTTTGTAGGGTGAGGAGGTGTTGTGTATTTTGTATGGGCTTAATTAAATGGGCATTAGAATTAAATAGGGATTAAAATGGGATTAGTCAAAGTTGGTATCCCCGATTTAATTAGAATAAAAATGTCCCGCGCTTTTAAATTAAATGGGGGCACTTGGGGTCTCAATTTGGGAGTGACACAAAGGTCAAGAATGGTGTAGGCTTGGTGTCAGTCTTGGACCCTTTAGTTGGTCCGGCTCAACGGGTTAAGTCGGTGTCTCATAATTGAAGGTAACGATACAGGTGTCCGACACAAAATTAAATATGAGATTTTGGATACGGGAAGTTGTGCAATTAATTTAGGGCACAACAGATTTGATTTTGAGTGACGGAAAAGTCCAGTGCCTAAATTGGCGGGTCAAGTCAAGAGTGCAACAATTGGTAGAATATTTGGGCTGATGTTGGGCTCCGAATAATTCAACAATGGTAGGGCACGCCAAGGGTTTAATTAAAATAATCAGACATATGCAACCTTACTCTAAACCTCAAACATCTGCTGCTAAACCAAAATTTTCTAACCCATACCAGACTATCTATAGAAATATTTGAGGGGGGTTTACATCCTTCCCAACTTAGAAAAATTTTGTCTCCAAAATTAAAAGTAAACCACGATAATAGCTAAGAGAATTTAAAAGCAAACTTGTAATCAAATGCGCTTCGTAAATTCATATATTGCTCCTCAAATAAATACGAAAAATACTGTCGAATAGAATCCTCACGTTCCCAGGTAGACTTGCCGGGCGAATGATGCTTCCATGCAACTCTGACCAGTCGAATAGTCTGCCCTCTCAAAGTCTTCTTACTGTAATCGAGGATCTTAACTGACTGCTCTACGTAAGTTAGACTGGGCCCGACTGTAATCTCCGAATGATCAAACACGTGGCTAGGGTCTGCCACATATCTTATCAACTGCAATACATAAAATACGCCATGCACTCCTTCTAATGATGGAGACAATATAAGACGATAAGCCACTTCGCCAACTCGTTCCAAGATGTCAAAAGGTCCGATGTACCTCGGACTCAGCTTGTCCCTGCCTTCGAATCTGATGGTACCACGTGTAGGCGATATCTTCAAAAATATATGGTCACCTTCCTTGAACTCCAAAGGTCTGCGGTGCGCATCTGTCCAATGTTTCTGTCTGTCCTGTGCTACACGCAGGTGGCTCTGAATCTGCTTGACCTTCTCCACTGTCTGTGTCACCAGCTCTGGACCAAGTATCTGACACTCTCATACGTCACTCCAACATACTGGTGACCTAGATTTCCTGCCGTATAGTGCCTCATAAGGTGCCATCTGTATGCTAGCCTGGTAGCTGTTATTATAGGAGAATTCTACCAAGTGTAGATGGTCCTTCCAAGATCCTCCAAAATTAATCATGCACGCTCTCAACATATCCTCTAATATCTGTATCGTGTGCTCTGACTGGCCATCAGTCTGTGGATGATATGCAGTGCTGAACTTGAGATGAGTTCCTAGACTCTCCTACATACTCCACCAAAAATATGATGTGAATCTGGAATCACGATCCGATACAATGCTGACAGGCACTCCATGTACTTGTACTATCTGTCTCATATACATGTCAACTAATATCTCCGTGGACTGCCCAACTCTGAAGGGCAAGAAATGTGCAGACTTGGTGAGTCTGTCTACGACAATCCAAACTGCATCCTTCCCGCTAGGGCTCCACGGAAATCCTGTGACGAGGTCCATGGTAATGTGTTCCCACTTCCACTCGGGAATGGGAAGCGGCTGCAATAGTCCTGCAGTCCTTGGATGTTCAGGCTTGACTTGCTGACAAACTAAACATCTCGCCACGAATCTTGCAATCTCTTTCTTCATCCCATGCCACCAGAAATATTGTCTCAAATCTCGGTACATCTTCGTACTCCCGGGATGAATAGAATAAATCAAGCTATGAGCCTCGGTCATCAACTCCTGGCGTAGCTCGCTACTCGAAATGTATAGGTGATCTCCATACCTCAGTGCTTCGTCTTCATGAATCCCGAGTCCCGTCTGCATGCCGGCCTTTGTCCTCTCTCATAGACGTCGAAATCTCGTATTTGCATGCAGGGTTGCCTTGATCCTCTCTATCAATGTGGGCTGAACCTCAAGACTGGCCATCTGTCCATCCATGCCTGGCAATATAATCTCAATCCTGATATCCTAAAGATCCTCTAATAATTGGCGCTGAGTCGTCAAAAATATTCTATGGGCTTCCTGCTTAAGGCATCTACTACTACATTTGCCTTGCCAGGGTGATACTGCAACTATATATTATAATCTGTCATAAATTCTAGCCAGCGCCTCTGTCCCATATTGAGCTCCTTCTGCATGTAGACATACTTCAGACTTTTATGATCTGTATAAATCTTAACACGTTCTCCATAAAGGTAGTATCAAAATCGGTGCTGATGTCAGGCACTTCGTCAACACATCGAAAGCCGTCTAACACTCTTCGGTCTAGATAAACCCTCACCTTTACGTATCAGTCGTGTCATAGGTGCAACAATCCTTAGGAATTTTCTACGAACCTCCGATAATATCCGGCAAGTCCGAGGAAGCTCCTAATCTCTGTAACAGGTGCAGGGGTTAGCTATGTCTCAACTGCAACTATCTTCTCTGGGTCAACTGTTAGTCCATCTCCGGTGATTTTGTGTCCCAGGAAGGGTACTCTATCCAAACATAACTCACATTTGTGGAGCTTGGCATACAGCCTCTCCTGGCTCAGCGTCTCCAACACGATCCTGAGATGTCTCTCGTGTTCCTCCTGGCTCTTAGAATATACCACGATATCATCGATAACTACCACCATAAACTTATCCAAGTACTGTGGAAAACAATGTTCCTCAAGCTCATAAATACTGCTAGCACGTTGGTTAAACCAAATGGCATGACTAGAAACTCATAGTGTCCATACTTCGTCCGAAAAGTCATCTTCGGAATGTTCTCTTTCCGTACCTTGATCTGATGATAACCAGATCTGAGATCGGTCTTCGAGAATACATATGCGCCACTTAGCTGATTTAAAAAAAAGCATCGATGTGCGTCAATGGGTACTTGCTATTTATCGCTACGGCATTTAATGTCCTTTAATCGATACACAAGTATACTGTCTCATCCTTCTTCGACACTCATAAGATGGTTGCTTTCCATGGAAAAACACTAGCCCGACTGAAACCCTTGTCTAAGAGATCCTCTACTATGGACCTTCAACTCAACAAACTCTATCAGTGCTAGTCTGAAGACGAGTAAATAACTGGCTCGGCTTTTAGAGTCAACTCTATAACAAACTCTATCTCGCTGTCAGGTGGCAGGCCTGGAAGATTCTCTAAAACCACATCCTCAAACACTTATATAATGAGGGGGGTATACTGGTTCACCTTGCATTGTGTGCCCCTAAGGTAGATGGGCACCATACTCCTGGGCTCCCTGAAGAAACTCAACTCAGGGTAACCTGGTGGCCTAAAAATATAATGCAAATACGTCGACAATCTAGTGTCGCGTGGTATTGGCTCAATCAACTCATGCTAGGACGGTGTTATCGTCCAGATTTATCCTCAAAATAAATTCTCCTGTTCTGTTTACCACACTAATCCTCCAAAAGAAAATTTCTTCCCTGTCTAAAGTATAATTTCTCTCCTCCTCAAAATATTCCAAAATTTTTATTCTTCAAATTTCTTCTTCCCGTTATTTATTGTTCCGGGTCACATAGTACAATTATAATAATGATGTCACCCAAGCACATACTAAAATTTCTGGTATTAGATCATTATCTTCCAAGTGAGATCCTAAAATTTTATCTCCTCTAGCTCATAATCATCGTTCCTAGTATTGCTATCATATACAACCACTAGTTTCCATCATCAGGCTAAGCATTTCCATAAATTATTCTAGGTCATGATCAACAACCCTTCCAGCTCCCAATACTTCCAAGATCACTACTATCTCAAGTACGAATAGGATACTACTAGTTCCAATTCTCTTGCTACCCTTCCATACTAGTTCTAGAATCCAAAAGAACCTATCAATCTATCCTACTCAGGGTAACAATCTTATCAGAGAATGTTATACGAATTCTGTCTTCTGACGTCTGGGCTACGATCTTCTTCTGGAGGGAACCATCAGGCACAAGCATCCGTCTTTCGAATAATAAGAGATAAGAAACAATAATAACGATATTGACAAAAATTGAACGAATGCAAATTGGAAGTCTAAGGGCGATAATCACATGCAAAGAGTTTTAAAATCGATTATGGATTGAGATCCTATTCAACAATCATAATATCTATTCCTAATTTGCAGGCTCGCTTGGCACAGTCAGGTGACCAAGACGATTTAAATTTGACCTGCATGGGCTACCACAAAAATATGTCATACCCCAGTCCCAAAATACTTAGGACCAGGAATACGTGACACGCCAGCTACGCATTCGACCAGACTCTGGTCTGACTCGAATACGTATAAGTTGTATAATATAAAGGGCACTATTTAGATATCCCATAAATGTAAACCTCTATGTCTCAATCCATAATATACAGCAGTATACAAGAAAGAGCTATATGTGCTAAAGTTGGCCGCCCAATAACACACAAACTCGAATAGACTCGAAAAAAGATGAGTGTACAAAAACTAGGCTATAACAACAGATGAATAATCAATAAGAATAATGTAACCATAATGCCGGTGGAAATGATATGAGTACCTGGTACAATGCCCGCAAGACGTGTAACTCCATCAGCAACTCCAATGCTCCGTAATCGTCTATGCTGCAAAACTGGCAGGGGACCAGGTCCTCAAAGGGATGTAACAAGGTACAAAAATACAGCATGCCAAGTATAACAGAAAGTACAAGTGCAACGATGGGGTAATCTAGCATAACCAACTAAGTGGGACACAGTTTGAAGACAATGTTCGACGCTTGGGCTATCCAAAATAAAACCATAGCTCCGGACACGGAAACACACGGGACGTACCGCAGCTCCGGGCAAAGAGTCACACGGGTGATACAACTGCACTAAATACAGGATCACTACAGAAATACTACATATACATATATAAGCGTGTGCAGAGGAGCCCAAACGTCTAGTAATTGTCTTCCCCTTCCCAAGCGGTCAACGATGGTGCGCTGAAACTGAACCTCTATCTAACAGTCTCGACACACAGAAATAACTCAACAGACGTGACCCTAAGGTCGTCCCAGTCTCTGGTCATGATGTCAGTATCAGGATACAGGAATCTGGCACGATCACAGTGTATGAGTGTATCCTGGGGTGTCGATATACTCAGGTACGTATATCGAGGTATTACGAACATCTAACATTCATTCTAAGATGTTACGACGAACGTCTGCACTCAGTTGTGATCCGGATGCGAAGTATCGATCGTAAACAAAAATACGCGCACAATGTACATAAAGAAATAATAAATATCTGTAATATGAATTACAGGGTAGCAAGGTACACTTGCCTGTGTCCGGCTGCTGATGACGGAGATCCGGTACCACGTCCAAGTCCTTAGGTCCCGTAGTACCTAGAGATGAGATACAAACTCAATCAATAAACTATCTCGCGACAAACAGGGATGTGACACACGTCTATACATATGCTCAGTCTCAGCTACAACTCACAGGGACAAGACGCTAGAGGGTTGACCACCGTTGACTATTGGTACGATACATTAAATCAACTAATCATCTGTGCTGTATCATCAAGCCATCCTCAAATACACAATTAATAATTTTTAACCTTCCGTTTCATATCATCGTTACCAATCACAAAAAGTACTACTCTAATTTAACCCATCATTAAATTCTAGTCCCCAAATTACCGATTAATGGTTTACACTACACACTAGTTCACAATCAAACACGTGCTCCTCAGTGTTCATCAATATTCAAAATATCATAATCTTATTTCTCAATAATTTAAATCTTTATTAATTGATTTAGCATTTTTCTAACCATGTATAATATCTAGGACATTTAGTTAAAATTGAACCCTAAACTCCCATGAAAAATCCTTTATCATTTTATAATTTCTTATGCAAACACAAAACCTAATCCTACATTAATACATGCTCAAAAATATACGACACTACACTACATCTTCATAAACCCTTAAAATACATTAAACCCTAATCTCAAGTCATTATCCCATGCTCATCATCAACACTATAATTACACCAACATGATATACAAACCCTAGCTAATGCAAGCCCAATTTAAATATAAACATAGAGAGGGGGAGGGAGTCGATACCTCGACGAGGCTCGCTGGCCGGAGGGGTGATGGTCGGAGTAGGGTGGTCGAGAGGGCTGTGTTGGCCGGAGAACAAACTGGAGGTGGTGGTGGCCGTAGATCAATAGGTTGGGGTGTTCGTTGGCGGTTCGTGGTGGTAGTGATCAGCAGGGTGGTGGTTGATAGCCATGGCAGTTCGTATGCCAGAGGGGGAGTGGTTTATCGCTGAAGCTCGTGGCCACAGGGAATGCAGAGAAGTGGAGGAGCCGCCGAAGCAGAGATACTCGGCCGCCGGAGCTCGGGGAGACAAGGGTGGTCGAGAGGAGTGCCTGGCGCTGCAGCTCGATCGGAGCAGTGGTGGTGCGGATCGTTCGACTGTAGGCCAGAGATCATGGATGGATGAGCTCGGCCGTCGGAGCTCGGGTGGGGTGGAGAAGCTCGGGGGGCTAGAAGGAGGCGGCTGTACCGCGGGGATGGATAAGACCAGAGCGGGTGAGGGCCGGCCGGAGCTAGGCTTGGCCGGAGCTAGCTTCTTCAGGAAGAAGAAGAAAGAAATATGGAGGGGGCTCGGATTTCAATGTAGAGGAGGGAGGAAAGAGAGGGGGGATGAGGTTTCCTAGGTTTTTGGGGATTAGGGCCGGCTTGGGGTTGTGTGTAGGGATGGGGACATTTTATAGGTTAGAGTGTGATGATTGGAGGGTGGAGATCTACCCATTTCAAATGTGGGGTGAGGATTACTCATGAAGAAAATATTTCTTCATGAAAAAAAAACAAAGGGAGGAGGGATGTTGACCATGGTCAAAGAAGAGGGTGGCATCTCCATTTGGCCTTGACCAAATGAGGGTGTACCACATGTCGCAATATTTGTAATTTAGCCCCTTAAGTTTGGGTAATTGCACAAACACATGAAATGATAAGAAAATTATGGAAGAATTGATGTTTGGTGTTTTGTAGGGTGAGGGGGTGTTGTGTGTTTGGCATAGGCTTAATTAAATGGGCATTGGAATTAAATGAGAATTAAAATAGGATTAGTCAAAGTTGGTATTCACGATTTAATTAGAATAAAAATGTCCCGCGCTTTTAAATTAAATGAGGGCACTTGGGGTCTAAATTTGGGAGTGACACAAAGGTCAAGAATGGTGTAGACTTGGTGTCAGTCTTGGACCCTTTAGTTGGTCCGGCTCAACGGATTAAGTTGGTGTCTCATAATTGAAGGTAACGACACAGGTGTCCGACACAGAATTAAATATGAGATTTTCGATACGGGAAGTTGTGCAATTAATTTAGGGCACAACAAATTTGATTTTGAGTGACGAAAAAGTCCAGTGCCTAAATTTGTGGGTCAAGTCAAGGGTGCAATAATTTGTTAGAATATTTGGGCTGATAGCTCCGAATAATTCAACAATAGTAGGGCGTGCCAAGGGTTTTATTAAAATAATCAGACATATACAACCTTACTCTAAACCTCAAACATCTGCTGCTAAACCAAAATTTTCTAACCCATACCAGACTATCTATAGAAATATTTGAGGGGGGTTTATATTATCCCTCATAAATAACTTATGGATGTATATTAGACATTTATTGTTGCTTGGGAAGGGGGAAAGAGGGTGTCGGCCATATGAGGCTCTTCATTCTTTCTCTACTTCACTAGTTCATTCCAATTAGATCCTCAATTGTGCTCTTCCCTAAATTGACTCATCCCTCTACAATTTTAACCCAATTCACAACCATTTTCTCTTAATTTTATTACCAAAGAAGTATTAGAGTTTGGATTGCAAGGAGCACTTGAATGAAGAGGAATTGACAAGGAGATCGTATCCTAATTATGTACATTGAGCATTTTATTAGGAATCAATTTCCCAATAGTTAAATTCTAAATCTTACCCTTAATTTAGACTCGAATTCATGCATTTTACTATTAGGAATCATTTATCGGCTTAGGGCTACCAATAGGATAAAGAATTAGGTCCATATGACTTGTATTGTGAAAGTTACATAGTGATTTATGTCCAAATAGGGAGAATTACGAGATTGACACATTAATTATATGTCATAAAACCAATTAGATCTAATTAAACTTAGATCGGTATTGTGAGACTAGGTACTGTTTGATGGATAAACAAAATGAGAGAAAAAATGGGTTTATACGAAACCTTTTTTTTTTGCTTACAAACAAGAAAAAGAGTACAATTAATCCTATACGAGGATGTTAAGTACAATAAAAATAATTTTGGGAAAAAATTACTATAAAAATCTGATCTGTGGTCGATCACTTTGTTCCTTGGAACACACGATGATAAAGAAGTGCTGTAGAAGAAGAAGAAGCTTCAAAGATTGCAAGTGGGATTGAATTCTCGTTGCCAAAGTTGTCAACCAACACTCTCTGTCTGTGCTCTCTCTCTCTAATCTCTCCTTGTGCTTCTTGTCCGATCCCTCTACCATGTGACTAGGGGTCTCTATTTATAGAGATTAGTCAAAAAATAACTGTCCAGTTGGCGTAGAAGCCAAACTGTGAAGAAAGTTGCATCTTTTATGCGGCGGTTATAATAACTGCTACCCACGTTCAAATAACCTTCTAAATCTGCGTATAACACGTATCCCATTATAAGATAACGCGTATAACTGCTTCTCGAAGATCATGGCATCCAAGCCACGTAGGTAACTGTACCTTGCATAAAGATGGTTGGCATAAAAGCCAAATAACTGTCCTGTTGGCGTAAAAGACCAAACTGTGAAGAAGAAGACTTCTTTTACGCCACGGTTATGATAACTGCTACCCACGTTCCCATTGTCTTCTGAATATACGTATGACACGTGTCCCTTTATGAGGTAACGCGTATAACTGCTTCTCAAAGATCATGGTATGCAAGCCACGTAGGTAACTGCCCCTGCGTAAAGATGGTTGGCGTAAAAGCCAAATAATTGTCTTGTTGGCGTAAAAGCCAAACTCTGCGTAAAATTTGATGATGCATGAATAATAGATAACCAGCATAAAGTAGCCAATTATCCATCATGACTGAGTTCTTGAGCGTATTCCGGGCTAAATAGCCTTATCACGTACCTTTGCAAATATAGCCGAGTTGGCGTATTTCGAGAAGATAGCATACGGCGTTGTCACGCCCCAGTCCCAAAAATACGTAGGACTAGGACACGTAAGCATGCCAGCCGCATGGATATGGCAACTCCAATATATGGAAACCAAATCCATACGTACGCTGTAATATGAATATAAAATCCACAAGTGGTATAAAATGTAATACAAGTCACAGGGTAAAATCTAAATCTCATCCACCAAAATCATATAGAAGTAAATAACCAGTATCTATGAAACTAGATCTCATTAAGAAGTATCTAAGGATGATAGTTGGATAGAAACAAATCCACTACCAACTCGAATATAAGAGCAAATACAATATGAGTACAACACCACAACACAATATAAGAATACCAGCTATCCATCACAGCTCGAAGAGAAGACATCCTCGGATCACATGTAACCATCTAAATCTGCGCTCCTACCAGAATGGAAGTGGGAACATATCACCATGGACTTCGTCACAGGATTCCCAAGGAGCCCCAGTGGAAAAGATGCGGTATGGGTTATCGTAGATCGACTCACTAAATTGGCTCACTTCTTGCCATTTAGAGTTGGACAGTCCACAGAGATACTAGCCGACATGTATATGAGACAAATAGTAAGATTTCATGGAGTGCCGGTTAGTATTGTATCAGATCGGGATTCGAGATTCACCTCTCATTTCTGGCGAAGTATGCAAGAGAGTCTTGGCACCAGACTAAAATTCAGCACTGCTTATCATCCCCAGACAGATGGTCAATCAGAACGTACAATCCAGATCTTGGAGGATATGCTGCGATCCTGTATGTTAGATTTTGGAGGGTCTTGGGAAGATCATTTGCATCTAGTGGAGTTCTCCTACAACAACAGTTATCAAGCAAGCATCAAGATGGCTCCTTTCGAGGCATTATACGGTAGGAAGTGCAGATCACCGATATGCTCGAGTGACGTCGGAGAGCGTTAAATATTGGGGCCAGAGTTGGTAATGCAAACAGTGGAGAAGGTGAAACAAATCCAGAATCATCTTCGTGCAGCTCAGGACCGACAGAAGCATTGGGCTGATACACACCGATGTCCCCTAGAGTTCAAGGAAGGAGAACATGTATTCCTGAGGATTTTACCTGCTTGAGGAACCATTCGCTTTGGGAGCAGGGGCAAGTTGAGTCCAAGATACATTGGGCCCTTCGATATTCTGGAGCGTATTGGTGAGGTGGCCTATCGTCTTGCATTACCTCCATCTTTTGAGGGAGTGCATGATGTATTCCATGTCTCACAGTTGAGAAGGTATGTGACTGACCCAAGTCACATAGTGGATCATTCTGATATCGCAGTAGGCCCAAGCCTGAGATATGAAGAACAACCAGTGGGTATACTCGGCACCAGCGAGAAGACACTGCGAGGACAGACAATTAAACTGGTTCGTGTGGCTTGGAAGCAACACTCTCCTGGTGAATCTACCTGGGAGAGGGAGGATATCATGCGCCAGCGATATCCCCATTTATTCGAGGATGCAGGTATATCCTAAGTAATTTTTGTAATTCCTATAGTGCTGTTCTAGTATTAGCTTTATCTTTAATTGCAAGGACGCAATTTTCTTAAGGAGGGTAGTTTGTAATCACCTGAAAATTTTAAGAATTTTTAAATTTAATTTTCTGAATTTAATTAGCAATTTTCTGTATTTTTAAAACCAATAAACTAGGGTATTCTAATTTAAAATGAATTTTTAAAAGATATTAAATAATATTAAAATGTGACAAAAAATATATTTTCTAGTGTAAAATTAAAAACCGAGCATGGGGTATTTTTTCGGGAATTTATTGGACCCCGGATGAATTTTTAAACCATTAAAAACTATTGTTAAAATTTACTAATTAATTAAACCAAATTAATTGAACCGAACCCCAAAACTTGGACCGGACCGGACCGACCGGTCTGACTGAACCGGGCTAACCCACTTAAGGGGTCGGATCCGGGTCAGACCCGACCCGCTAAGAATCCGACCCGACCCGAACCTAAACCTAACCCCCAAAATTGAATTCTTCCCCGACCTTTCACCTGGCCGGCGGCCGTTTCCGCCGCCGTGGCCGCCGCGACCCCCCACCTTCACATTCCTCCACCCGCCGGCGTTTCCCTTCCCCTTCCGGCAACGTCCGGCCCTTCCTCTCCCCTTTTCAACCTCTATTTAAGCTGCAGCAGCCGACCGGAAATCCCCTTAAGAACCCGACGCCGACCACCCTGAACCCGACGCCGCCTCCACGACCAGCCTCGCCGCCAGACCCCGAAACCTCCCGCCGAACCACCAGCAGGCCACCGCCCTCCCAGTCCGGCCACGTCCGGCCCCCAACCTTGCTGTCGAACCCAGTCGAACCCGTCCAGCCGACGTCCGGCCACCCACGGTACTAGGACCGGCCGTCCGGACTGTCGACAACCACCCAGAACCGGCACTGTCCCCGCCCGCACCCTAGGCCGACTCCGGCAGACACGGACACGATCCAGAACGCAAGTACAGAGTCAGGACACAGCTTGGACACGGATCCAGGACACGGAGACTCAAATTTGACACGCGCAGAACGGACTTTTTGAACCCTGTTCAGGTACCCATAACTTTCTGCTCGTAACTCTGTTTCCTATTCCGTCAGTTTTATCACGTAGCCTGTATGACCATCTCGGTGCCCGGATAAACCGCTCGGGGCATCGCGACCTGTGGTGATCGCGAACCGCGATCCAAAAAATAGGAAAAACTTAGCCCTGTTTTACCCCGGAATCGAGTACGCCCCGCCGAACGGGATGACTTGGTCGCATGCGGTCTTCACAGATACGTGCGCGTCGTTGATACGGACGTGCGGGATTTCACATAAGCTGATTCGGATGTGCGTGCACACCGGAATCAGTGCGTATCCGCGGACAACGCCCCGTATCCGACTTATCTGTATTTAGCTGTAACTTAGTGTATACACGACAGATCGAGACAAAACTTGCGCCATCGGACTCGTAGCAATACGCTGGTCCTGTGGGTCAAGTTTGGTTCGATTCTGAGAACATTGGAAAATTGTGTGTCGTGGGCCCCACAGGCTCCACCCGACGGGCGGTTTTGAGAACGGCTCATCGGAATCCAATTCTGGAAGTTCCGTTGGGTTCGTATCAACGTTCCTGACTTGTTGACACTAAGTTAGACTGATTTGGAGACCTTTGACCCTGACCCGGTTTTCGGTGCAAAGCGGCCCATATATGGACCCGCTTTGGGCCAGAAATGTCGTTTTTGCCCTTGTGTCCAAACTGGACTTAAAGACAGGCGTTTCTAGCTATTTCTTATGTTCTGAGACTGTTGGTAATGTTCATTTCAGCTTTTGGAGGAGTTATTGCTGAACCCACTGTTACAGGGACCGCTACTGGTATTCCAATTCCAGGCAAGTGTACCTTGCCATAAATTGCAGTTTAATAGTTTATTTTATTCTCCTGCTCTATTTTCTGTGACTAGTGTACATGATATAACCTAGGACCGTATGACATACTTAGTGTCCGATTACAGTCGGGTGCCAACTCCGTACGCGGAGTTGTGTATGTTATTTATTGATGGACATTCGAGACCCTTTATATTCTTGTGCTTGTATATCAAGTACACCATAACCTAGGACACTCGACACCATATATTGACAGAATCTTCCTGAGATATTCAAGGTGATTCTGTATAGGATACAAGATGGACATAGTATTATACTCTTAGATTATGACTGTTGCATTAGCTCTGATCTCACGTGACATGGACATGAGATGTGTGGTTACATTGGGTGGGGGAGAGACACACAGGCTACATGCTGTTCTATATATATACTACTATTGTGAGGTTGTAGACTCTCGAGCAGAGCTAGACCACTACTAGATATTGCTGCTACCGGCTCCCCGACACAGAGCTTGTAGCGGTCTCAGCCTGAGTACTAGTGTTGCTCTCAGTTGCATTTTCACATAGATGGTTATGTAGATACCCTGCTTAGTTCATTTACTATTTCACTGCATATATTTTGGCTTGTATTATTTGTACCTTGCTATGTCCCCTGAGGACCTGGATCAGGATGATGTCCCCAGGTATAGCAGAAGAATATTATCCCGAGGTTTACGGGACAGGAGCTGAAGCTGTACCAGAAGCTGTTGCTGAAGGAGAACCTAACATAGAAGCAGAGGTGATGGCTGAAGACTTTTCATGAGCTTATGATGTTGTACTCTTCAGATACTTTATTTTGACTCTCTTGTTCTGGTCTGATGAACCAGTGTTTTAGACTCTTATCGGGTTGTTCCCCGACATATTCTGCTGATACTGGACTTTGATGTACTTTCTTTATTTTGCTGATGTTCTTATTATTCTGTGTGTGGATAAGATTAGTATTTTGACTTATTATTGTAGACCTATATTACATCTTAAGTATGCCCGATGGATCCATTAAATTGGGATGTCCATCGGTGTGTACTGCTGGCCATTGCCACGTGTCTAGTCCCTCGATATTTTGGGACTGAGACGTGACATGGTTTTTGTGGTGGCCCATGCAGGTCTACAACAAATTGTTTGGTTTCAACTTAGGGGCCAAACAAACCTGTAAAAGGATAGGATAGGCTATAGGATCTCATCCATTTGTTGAAACGTTTTTGAAACTCTATACCGCATTCGAATTAAGTACTTGACTTGCATCCTGCTTGACTCTACTAAACGTTCTCATAAAGTTTATTTTGAATGCAGAGAAAGATGGATCCAAGAAGTGGAGATGAAATTCCTTTTACACCACAAGACGCTGTGGTTACTTATGGAGATGGAGTTACACCAGAGAACAGAGGTCAATCCTCTCAAAGTGGACAAGATGAGCAGCATAACTCAAGGTTCAGGCGTGATGATATCCCACCACCGCCACAGTTCACTCCACAGATGCCTGCCTTCCCACCAGGGCAAGAAATGGACGGGCAGCAAATGTTCCAGATGTTTTATGCCATGATGCAAGCTCAACAACAAGTTCAACAGGAGGCACAGCGTCAGGAGGCAGAGAACCTGAGAAACAGCCTAGTAAATGCATTGGAACAGGCAAACCCGCAAGCTAGGCGACCAGCGACGGAAACTATCACTGATTTCCGTCAACTCAAGCCCCGTACCTTTTCGGGCAAGGAAGGACCAACTGAAGTGCATGAGTGGCTCACAAATACACAACATCAGTTGGAAGCAGCTGAACTTCCGTGGGAGAGATGGATGACCGCTGTCCGAATGCAACTGACGGACAACGCGCACCACTGGTGGCTAGCTGAAGAGAGGAGGCTCGGACATGACCGAGTCACTTGGGAGGAGTTCTCCAGACTCTTCCAAGAGATGTATATCCCAGCCGTTGCTAGATCAGAACTCCGAGATAAGTTCAACCGCCTTATCCAGGGCAACATGACGGTGGAGGAGTATAATGCTGAATTCATTCGCCTGAGTCGTTTCGCCCCTTCTCTAATTCCTACCGAAGAAGAGAAGGCGGAGAAATTCTTTGACGGACTCAGGTTCGAGCTTCAGAGGTTGATTGGATCTGTTGCCCCTACATCGTACAACGACATCCTTGCTGCAGCACAACGCATGGAGCGCGTCACCAGGAGGGAGTCGAGCCTGAAGCGACCATTTACCTCAGCACCATCCAAGGCAGCACAAGGAGATTCTGCAAAGCGACTCCAGAGGAATCTACCGCAGAGAGCAGCACCAAGAACCCTACCTACTTGTCATTTCTGCGGCAAGTTGGGTCACATTGAGAAGGAGTGCAGACGCAAATTGGGACTGTGCCTGGTTTGCGGATCCAACCAGCATCTATCCAGAGACTGCACAGCACGCCGAGAGGGAGCACCACGACTAGCTCTACCTACACCGAGGCCAGATTATCCAGCAGTGGGAGCGCAGCAGACGGGAGTTGGAGGAGTCAGACCACCAGCTCCAGGAGGATATCAGCCAAGACCACCATTGCCACCTCAAGCAGCACTATTCCAACAAACTCGTCAGCAGAGGGGTCCAGCCCAGGGACGAGGTCAGGCTTTTGTATTGGCTGTTCAGGAAGAAGCTATTGCTGGAGAAGTTATAGCAGGTACCATTTTAGTAGCTTCATTACCTGCTGTAGCTTTATTTGATTCTGGGGCATCACACTCATTTATAGCTGCTAGCTTCGTAGCCACCCATCAAGTAGCTACTGCACCCCTTCCGAAGACTAAGAGAATTCTTACGGGAGGTGGAATTATACCTGTTAGTGATATCTGTAGATCATGTTCAGTAATAGTCTGCGGGAGAGAGATGCGAGCCCAATTTTTGATCTTTTCTATGCCTGACTATGATGTTGTACTTGGTATGGACTGGTTAAGTCAGTATCATGCTACTCTTGATTGTCGGCTTAGAAAAGTTATATTCAGACCACCTGGACACTCAGAGTTTGAATTTCTTCGAGGAGCTGTAGAATAAGGTGTTCAGCCAACTCTTAGGGTATTAACTGTAGAAGGGGAGTCAAGTTACCCAAGAGTTATCTCAGAGTTTGTGGATGTATTTCCCGATGATCTTCCAAGTCTACCACCTGATCGGGAAATAGAATTCACCATAGACTTAACTCCAGGAGCAGAACCTATCACTTCATCAGTTTATAGGCTAGCCCCTAAGGAGTTAGTAGAGTTGAAGAAGCAAGTTGATGAACTTCTGGAGAAAGGTTTCATCCGGCCTAGTGTTTCACCTTGGGGAGCACCTATACTTTTTGTACCAAAGAAGGATGGAACAGTTCGCCTATGCATTGATTACAGGGCGTTAAACGGTGTGACCATTAAGAACCGGTATCCCTTGCCACGCATTGATGACTTATTTGATCAATTGAGTGGAGCTAGGGTATTTTCAATGATTGACCTTAGATCCGGTTATCACCAGATTAGGGTGAGGAAGGAAGATATTCCGAAGACAGCCTTTAGAACAAAGTATGGACACTATGAATTCTTAGTAATGCCATTTGGTTTAACCAACGTGCCTGCTGTATTCATGAGCTTGATGAACCGAGTCTTCCATCAATACTTGGATAAATTCGTGGTGGTATTTATCGATGACATTCTGGTATATTCCAAAAGCTACGAAGAGCACGAGGAGCATCTCAGAATCGTGCTAGAGACGTTGAGGCAGGAGAAGCTTTATGCTAAGCTCAGTAAATATGAGTTTTGCATGGATAAGGTGCCATTATTAGGGCATATTATCTCAGAAGAAGGACTGTCAGTGGATCCAGAGAAGGTTGCTGCTATTGAGACTTGGCCTACACCGACATCAGTTGCTGAGGTGAGGAGTTTTTTAGGACTTGCTGGATATTACAGAAGGTTCGTAGAAAATTTTTCAAGGATTGCAGAGCCAATGACGAAGTTGACACGGAAGGATTAGGACTTTGCATGGACAGAAGAATGTCAGAGGGCCTTTGAAGAATTGAAGAGGCGTCTAACAACAGCACCAGTCTTGACTCTTCCTTCAGGGTCAGGCGGTTTTGTTGTTTATAGCGATGCATCAGGTAGTGGCCTAGGATGTGTTTTGATGCAACATGGCAAAGTTATTGCTTATGCATCGAGACATTTGAAGGTCCATGAGAAGAACTACCCAACGCATGATCTGGAGCTAGCTGCTGTAATATTTGCACTGAAGATTTGGAGGCATTATCTTTATGGTGAGAAGGTAGAAATCTTCACTGACCACAAAAGTCTAAAGTATGTATATATCCAGAAGGAGCTTAACATGAGGCAAAGACGCTGGCTTGAATTAATGGTGGACTTTGATATAGATCTGCAGTACCACCCAGGGAAGGCGAATGTAGTAGCAGACGCACTTAGTAGGAAGCCTACAGCTTATTTCTTGACAATACAGCCTGAGCTATTGAGAGATCTACAGGAACTACAGATAGAGGTTATTCTACCAAGACAGAATGGCTTGCTGGCTAATTTGGAAGTAAAATCATCGCTTGTGGAAAGGATTAAAGAAGCTTTGCCTACTGATGCAAGATTTCGAAGACTCAAAGAGAAGACAGAAGCAGGCATGCAGACGGGACTTCGCATACATGAGGATGGGACATTAAGGTGCGGAGATCGTTTATATGTTCCAAATGGAGAATTGAGACAGGAGCTAATGACTGAAGCCCATAGCTCCATATACTCTGTTCATCCAGGAGGAACAAAGATGTATCGAGATCTAAGGCAGTACTATTGGTGGCATGGAATGAAGAGAGAGATTGCTAGATTTGTAGCTAAATGTTTAGTCTGCCAACAAGTGAAAGCCGAGCATTAGAGGACTGCAGGAATGTTGCAGCCGCTTCCCATACCAGAATGGAAGTGGGAACATATCACCATGGACTTCGTCACAGGATTCCCAAGGAGCCCCAGTGGAAAAGATGCGGTATGGGTTATCGTGGATCGACTCACTAAATTGGATCACTTCTTGCCATTTAGAGTTGGACAGTCCACAGAGATACTAGCCGACATGTATATGAGACAAATAGTAAGATTTCATGGAGTGCCGGTTAGTATTGTATCAGATCGGGATTCGAGATTCACCTCTCATTTCTGGCGAAGTATGCAAGAGAGTCTTGGCACCAGACTAAAATTCAGCACTGCTTATCATCCCCAGACAGATGGTCAATCAGAACGTACAATCCAGATCTTGGAGGATATGCTGCGATCCTGTATGTTAGATTTTGGAGGGTCTTGGGAAGATCATTTGCATCTAGTGGAGTTCTCCTACAACAACAGTTATCAAGCAAGCATCAAGATGGCTCCTTTCGAGGCATTATACGGTAGGAAGTGCAGATCACCGATATGCTGGAGTGACGTCGGAGAGCGTCAAATATTGGGGCCAGAGTTGGTAATGCAAACAGTGGAGAAGGTGAAACAAATCCAGAATTATCTTCGTGCAGCTCAGGACCGACAGAAGCATTGGGATGATACATACCGACGTCCCCTAGAGTTCAAGGAAGGAGAACATGTATTCCTGAGGATTTCACCTACTTGAGGAACCATTCGCTTTGGGAGCAGGGGCAAGTTGAGTCCAAGATACATTGGGCCCTTCGATATTCTGGAGCGCATTGGTGAGGTGGCATATCGTCTTGCATTACCTCCATCTTTAGAGGGAGTGCATGATGTATTCCATGTCTCACAGTTGAGAAGGTATGTGACTGACCCAAGTCACATAGTGGATCATTCTGAGATCGCAGTAGGCCCAAGCCTGAGATATGAAGAACAACCAGTGGGTATACTCGGCACCAGCGAGAAGACACTGCTAGGACAGACAATTAAACTGGTTCGTGTGGCTTGGAAGCAACACTCTCCTGGTGAATCTACCTGGGAGAGGGAGGATATCATGCGCCAGCGATATCCCCATTTATTCGAGGATGCAAGTATATCCTAAGTAATTTTTGTAATTCCTATAGTGCTGTTCTAGTATTAGCTTTATCTTTAATTGCGAGGACGTAATTTTCTTAAGGGGGTAGATTGTAATCACCTGAAAATTTTAAGAATTTTTAAATTTAATTTTCTGAATTTAATTAGCAATTTTCTGTATTTTTAAAACCAATAAACTAGGGTATTCTAATTTAAAATGAATTTTTAAAAGATATTAAATAATATTAAAATATGATGAAAATTATATTTTCTAGTGTAAAATTAAAAACCGAGCATGGGGTATTTTTCCGGGAATTTATTGGACCCCGGATGAATTTTTAAACCATTAAAAACTATTGTTAAAATTTACTAATTAATTAAACCAAATTAATTGAACCGAACCCCAAAACTTGGACCGGACCGGACCGACCGGTCTGACTGAACCGGGCTAACCCACTTAGCGGGTCGGATCCGGGTCAGACCCGACCCGCTAAGAATTCGACCCGACCCGAACCTAAACCTAACCCCCAAAATTGAATTCTTCCCCGACCTTTCACCTGGCCGGCGGCCGTTTCCGCCGCCGTGGCCGCCGACGACCCCCCACCTTCACATTCCTCCACCCGCCGGCATTTCCCTTCCCCTTCCGGCAACGTCCGGCCCTTCCTCTCCCCTTTTCAACCTCTATTTAAGCTGCAGCAGCCGACCGGAAATCCCCTTAAGAACCCGACGCCGACCACCCTGAACCCGACGCCGCCTCCACGACCAGCCTCGCCGCCAGACCCCGGAACCTCCCGCCGAACCACCAGCAGGCCACCGCCCTCCCAGTCCGGCCACGTCCGGCCCCCAACCTTGCTGTCGAACCCAGTCGAACCCGTCCAGCCGACGTCCGGCCACCCACGGTACTAGGACCGGCCGCCCGGACTGTCGACAACCACCCAGAACCGGCGCTGTCCCCGCCCGCACCCTAGGCCGACTCCGGCAGACACGGACACGATCCAGAACGCAAGTACAGAGTCAGGACATAGCTTGGACACGGATCCAGGACACGGAGACTCGAATTTGACACGCGCAGAACGGACTTTTTGAACCCTGTTCAGGTACCCATAACTTTCTGCTCGTAACTCTGTTTCCTATTCCGTCAGTTTTATCACGTAGCCTGTATGACCATCTCGGTGCCCGGACAAACCGCTCGGGGCATCGCGACCTATGGTGATCGCGAACCGCGATCCAAAAAACAGGAAAAACTTAGCCCTGTTTTACCCCGGAATCGAGTACGCCCCGCCGAACGGGACGACTTGATCGTGTGCGGTCTTCACAGATACGTGCGCGTCGTTGATACGGACGTGCAGGATTTCGCAGAAGCTGATTCGGATGTGCGTGCACACCAGAATCAGTACGTATCCGCGGACAACGCCCCGTATCCGACTTATCTGTATTTAGCTGTAACTTAGTGTATACACGACAGATCGAGACAAAACTTGCGCCATCGGACTCGTAGCAATACGCTGGTCCTGTGGGTCAAGTTTGGTTCGATTCTGAGAACGTTGGAAAATCGCGTGTCGTGGGCCCCACAGGCTCCACCCGACGGACGATTTTGAGAACGGCTCATCGGAATCCAATTCTGGAAGTTCTGTTGGGTTCGTATCAACGTTCCTGACTTGTTGACACTAAGTTAGACTAATTTGGAGACCTTTGACCCTGACCTGGTTTTCGGTGCAAAGCGGCCCATATATGGACCCGCTTTGGGCCAGAAATGTCGTTTTTGCCCTTGTGTCCAAACTGGACTTAAGGACAGGCATTTCTAGCTATTTCTTATGTTCTGAGACTGTTGGTAATATTCATTTTAACTTTTGGAGGAGTTATTGCTGAACCCACTGTTACAGGGACCGCTACTGGTATTCCAATCCCAGGCAAGTGTACCTTGCCATAAATTGCAGTTTAATAGTTTATTTTGTTCTCCTGCTCTATTTTCTGTGACTAGTGTACATGATATAACCTAGGACCGTATGACATACTTAGTGTCCGATTACAGTCGGGTGCCAACTCCGTACGCGGAGTTGTGTATGTCATTTAGTGATGGACATTCGAGACCCTTTATATTCTTGTGCTTGTATATCAAGTACACCATAACCTAGGACACTCGACACCATACATTGACAGAATCTTTCTGAAATATTCAAGGTGATTCTGTATAGGATACAGGATGGACATAGTATTATACTATTAGATTATGACTGTTGCATTAGCTCTGATCTCATGTGACATGGACATGAGACGTGTGGTTACATTGGGTGGGGGAGAGACACACAGGCTACAGGCTGTTCTATATATATACTACTATTGTGAGGTTGTAGACTCTCGAGCAGAGCTAGACCACTACTAGATATTGCTGCTACCGGCTCCCCGACACAGAGCTTGTAGCGGTCTCAGCCTGAGTACTAGTGTTGCTCTCAGTTGTATTTTCACATAGATGGTTATGTAGATACCCTGCTTAGTTCATTTACTATTTCACTGCATATATTTTGGCTTGTATTATTTGTACCTTGCTATGTCCCCTGAGGACCTGGATCCGGATGATGTCCCCAGGTATAGCAGAAGAACATTATCCCGAGGTTTACGGGACAGGAGCTGAAGCTGTACCAGAAGCTGTTGCTGAAGGAGAACCTAACATAGAAGCAGAGGTGATGGCTGAAGACTTTTCATGAGCTTATGATGTTGTACTCTTCAGATACTTTATTTTGACTCTCTTGTTCTGGTCTGATGAACCAGTGTTTTAGACTCTTATCGGGTTGTTCCCCGACATATTCTGCTGAGACTGGACTTTGATGTACTTTCTTTATTTTGCTGATGTTCTTATTATTCTGTGTGTGGATGAGATTAGTATTTTGACTTATTATTGTAGACCTATATTACAGCTTAAGTATGTCCGATGGATCCATTAAATTGGGATGTCCATCGGTGTGTACTGCTGGCCATTGCCACGTGTCTAGTCCCTCGATATTTTGGGACTGGGGCTTGACAGGAGGATATCATAGCTTCCTTTGCTCGAGATAATCAGCAATTTTATATAGTGATTCATCAAAGAGAGAGAAAGGGTCTCATTAGACCACACAGCTTGCTAGCTGTATTTTTTCCTATTATGGAGCTGGACCCTGGTGGGCAGCTTGGCCGTATCTTCCAGTATTGTGTTAGGTTTGAATCCCAATCACAATTCTAAACATGGTCGCCCATTACGTATGGGGATGGGCTTGAATAATTTAAATAGGCCCAGTTTTGTATCCTCCCTCCATTCACCATTTTCTTCGCCTCCCGGCCGAAGAAGTGCTGTAGAAAAAGCAATAAAGATCTCCATCAGATGAGAACCTAGCGTAATAGATTTCCATCATATTTAATCATGATCTTGAATATTAATAAAAAATCCTTTGTAAAATAGATTTCCATCATATGTAATCATGATTAATAAACTTGTCTTCTTTTATGCACTATTGATTTCCAATATTGCTGTGAGGAAGTCTGATAATACACAGCTTCAACGTGCTTGAGTAATTTTTACGCAGACTCTGATGAATATGCATCTAGTCACGTCCCAACTTTTACGCGTAAAGAAAGATGCGTAAAAAGCTCTTTAGCATTAAGTTGTCTTGAAAATCTAATTGTCATGCTGTTTTTGGACTAGGAGTCACATAGAATTCTGAACTGTTCTTTCTCCTTCGTCTGAACATCTGTTTAGAACATCATCTTCAAAAGAATGGCTTCTCAAAAGATTCTCGAGACAGGGCAAGAAATGTCCGTCGAACGGGCCATCCCTGAACTAGATATAAAAAAATTCTGGCCAAACTTCGAATTAACTATCAATGGCCAAGGAAGAAAAGTCATCTCCAATAAAGACAGACATTTTTAGGGAACTCCTTGGCCCTTCGTCTGATGAAGTCCTCTCGAATGAAAAGAAAGAGAAAACGCTGATAAGAAGAGCATTTCCTACGTAAACTCTTGTAACCGGCTTCTTCAAGCATAAAACCCAGATTATCAATATATACGCGTATTTTGCTGACTGGTCTGTCCTGCATAATTTATGATGCACGTAAAATCATAGATTCGTAGCATTTGAGCTTAAAATCATAGATCTGCAGCGTCTGAGCGTAAAATCATAGATCTGTAGCTTCTGAGCATAAAATCGTAGATCTGTTGCTTCTGAGCATAAAATCGTAGATCTGTAGCTTCTGAGCATAAAATCGTAGATCTGTAGGTTCTGAGTGTAAAATCTTAGATCTGTGGCTTCTGAGCGTAAAATCATAGATCTGTAGCTTCTGAGCGTAAAATCATAGATCTGTAGCTTCTGAGCGTAAAATCGTAGATCTGTAGCTTCTGAGCGTAAAATCGTAGATCTGTAGCTTCTGAGCATAAAATCTTTTGAGCGTAAAATCGTAGATCTGTAGCTTCTGGGAGTAAAATCTTCTGAGCGTAAAAACTTCTAAGCGTAAAATCATGGATCTGTTACGCAGCGTGACTATCTGTCTTCCTTTTCAAAAGATTGGCTGACGTGGTCCCAAATCATAACCGACTATTAAAAATTGGATTTGGTTAAGGATTCGGAGAGTCACTTGAACTCTATAAATAGGCCTAGGTTATGAGAGAGAAAAACCCTTCATCTTTCTCTGCAAAACCATTCGTTTCTTTCTGAAAACTCTTCGTCTCTTTCTGAAAAATCTCAGATTCGCCATGGCACTAAAACAGACCTTCGTCGCTAAGGGAAAGAAAGCCGCTTTTTTATCTCGCTCCACTGCTCAAGCACGAGCGACTCCTACTAGGCCAAGCGAGCCTCGTTTTGAACGAAGTACTCCGCCGTCTAGCTGTGCACCGGGCATCACAGGTAAAGCTTCGAGAGAAATAAAAAAACCCTCCGCACACGTTGTACGTGTATGCACAGATACGCCCACATTCTTAATGTGTCAGCGTAAAACTCCATATTTTTGCAGTCTGGCATAAAAACTCAGACTGTCAAATTTTGGCGTATACTACAAACCTTGCGTTTTACGCATTGGAAGTAAATTCTAGCGTAAAACTCAAATTTTTGCAGTCTGGCGTAAAAACTCAGACTGTTAGGTTTTGGCGTATACTGCAAACCTTGAGTTTTACGTACTGGAAGTAAATTTCAGCGTAAAACTCAAATTTTTGCAGTCTGACGTAAAAACTCAGACTGTCAAGTTTTGGCGTATACTGTAAGAGTGTAGCACCTTACGTTTTAAGCGTTGAAAGTAAATTTCAGCGTAAAACTGACTTATTCTCTTGCTTTTTGCAGTGCACCTACAGATCCCCCCTCTGGCTGAAGTGATGGGCTCTGCTGCTGGAATGCTGAATTCTAACTACTTGGAGGACTTGTCCCATGTGACTTTTCCCATCTCTGGAAATGAGTATCCTCAAGAAAGGGGAACTCTGATATCGGCCTAAGGAGAAAGAATATTGCTGAGTATGATCAGTGAGGAACCCTTGACGTACATAGAGGGAACTGAGTATAAGAAACCAGCTTTCTTATTTGGGGATGTTATTGATAAGCAATCCCAGACAAAGCCCAAGAAGGAAGATTGGGTATTTTCTTTTGAGGGCACGGTCATGTTCCTGCCAAAGATGTCCAGAGATTACCATGTCTCTGCATTCTTCCATGCCACACATCCCAGAAGGATGGCATGGACTCTGACTCCTGATCTTCATGGCCAGCCAGGGAAGATCTTTTATAAGAAAGGATTAAACCAATGATCCTTTGTAAGTAGTCCTTCCGGCCCCGTCATGCCCTTCAGAGGATTACTACCGGGCAGCGTTCCGAGTGAAGACTCTTCCTTGATCCGGCCATTTCAAATGGCAACTTTCTGCAATGAATTCATGGAGTAGGGAGGAGTATATCCCAGGGTTAACCCTCGCACCAGTGGATGGCTTAACCCCCAGAATCTTCGATGGGCCAGTTTAACTACATGGGCCCTGAAGCACTTTCAGATGGAGCTGGAAAGTATTAACTTATTTGAGGCTGTGAGTGCTACTAGTGTTAGGCTGCCTATCAACCCCAATTTGTTCTTAGCTTTGATAGAGCGATATAACTCGCTAACTGGGACTTTTGCCACTCTGATCGGTGAGTTGGGTCTAGCCCTTCATGAGATGGCAGATATCTCAAAGCTGTCAATGGGAGACATTCCTTATGAAGAATACGTCCCCACCAACAGAGAGTTAAAGGATACCAACCCTCGGGTAGTGGCAGTGTACCAAGAGCTGATGAGGCACTATCTTGCATGCACCACCTTCTACAGAGAGCCCTCTAATTTAGCCCATATTAACAAATGGGTATCCTACCTCTTCTTCCATCAGGCTAGAAATGCCAAGCAGGATAAGGTTGTAGATAGCAAAGACAAACCTTTAAACCTTCTGAGCATTCTTAATGCCAACACAATCGATAATCTTATTGAAGATGCAGGGGCTCCAGATTGTGTTCTCAATGAAGAGATAGGGGATTATCCTACAGGAACCAAATCCTACAGTTATATGAGGCATTATTGAAAGCCTCTGTCAAGAGAAGCTCAACTGGCTGGCTTTCTTTCTATTTGGCTACGCCGATAGGTGGTACCTGGCATCGCGTCTGCGGATCACATTCATCGCAACACCTTATGGCCTACAGTGTATTTGGTATTTGGAGCAATATTGGGCCTGCTCTCTGCCATGGTATGCAGGATACAAGCTGGCCTAAGGGCTATTACTGATAGGCTGTTGGCCGATACTACACAGTGTGAAGGATATCCAAGAGTGGAATTGCCATTCTTATATCTGATGGGATGGTTAATCCTTCACAACACCAGAGTGATGTCTCCCAGATCTGCCAGTGGTTCGGGCAATAACTTTTTGTTGAATTACAAGAATTCTTTTTAGAATATGACTAGCGTCATAGATTGTCGACTAGCACTAAATTTTGCCCATAGTTGGAAGTTCTTCTGCACCGCCCCCCCCCCCGTACATATTAATCAACAGGGGACTAAACTTTAGGATGTTGGTCAGGGGAAGTCTATTCTTTCTCCTGAAGCCTTTTACTGGTTGGTTTGCATTAGACCTTCCTACCTGCTGTACAGAAGTGAGGACCACTGCTACTTGGAGCCTTATCTTTCTAGCCATTTCGCCAGGCAATTTGGATATAATTAGTTGCACTTAGGGAATCCCATCACCAGCTTCAAATTCAAAGGTGGACTTATTGATGGAGCTAGAGGATGGCATTATTTTATCATGGGTTATACCGAAGCAACCTTTGCTGTGCCCGCGACTTCTCTCTCTATGGAGTTGCACATTCTTCATTCATACGAACAGTTTTATGCGTCCATCAATACCTTCCATCGTGATTTTGATGTACATGGAAGTTTCAGAATGCCCTCCCATAAGTCCACTGGAAGAGAGGAGATACCATTTGTTTCCTTTGATAAAGGTGATGAAACTACTGGTGCAGATGATTATTTGTTGATTTTACCGAGGGGTATAATAACTTCGACAGCAGAGCCTCTCATTATTTCCAATAAACGAAAGACTTCCACTCTGAAAGAGCTTTCCCCCCACAAGAAGAAGCAGACTAATAGAGGTCCTAAAAAGACTTCTACCAAGGGGGCCTCTTCCAGGAGTGAGCCTATTGTTTCCCCTGTTGGGGATGATTCTTTGATTAGGGGTGCTTCGCCTTTTAAAGAATGAGTCTTCATTGTTCCAGCTGAAAGTGCTGGAGATTCTTTGCCCGCGACTGCTGCCGCTACCACCGTTACTGGTAGTGCTTCTATATCGCCTTCGAGGCCGAGCTCAATAAGAATCAGTATACCTTTACCAAGACAAATAATGGGACTAGCCCCTCCTTCGTCTGTAAGTATTTCAAGCGAGATTCCACCTGATGAACCTCGAGTAGATCTGAGTGATGACTGGGATGACTACCCTCAATCGTCAGTTGGTGTACCCTCTTCTCCACGTATAACAGCTTATTTAGCATCATTAAGAAATAATTTAGCTATACAGGCTGCATACGCACTATATATACCATCGGCCATGGGTAAATGTTGTCTTCACACTTTTTTCAGGAAAATTTAACATCGAATTGATATTAACTTGCTCTTATCTTATTTTCAGGTAAAGACATCTCGGGGGAGGGCAGAGCTGACACAACCTCTGATTTTTTTGCGGATCCAGTTAATGAAATGGCGGTGACCACCGTCGAAGAAGCATACCTTGAAGCCGTTTATCTTCCGTCCGCAACTTTCTCGGATATAATCCCGCCAGTAGCAGTTCAAATAATATCAGAGGTGGATGAACCCACCATCTCGACCGTGCCTCCTTCGTCGAGCATGCCCGCAACTTCAACTGTTGTTGGTATCTCTTCTTTTGTCGCGCCATATGTTGAAGCAACGACTGTAGCAACATCCTCTGCAGTCATTCCAGAAAGGAGACTTACCGATATTACGGCCACTCCCAGCGTCCATTCGAGCTTTGCTATGCTAGTTGAACAATACACTAGCATATTCTACCTCACTTTGAAAGAATTGATATCCATGGTGCTGGAGAAGAATCTAGGCTTTGATGCTCTGAAGATGTCCTCCAAGCTCACCATAGCGCAGATTAGAAATTTTAATGACGCTGAAAGAGCTAATGCGCTAGAGGAAATAGTTAATGGTTTAGAATAACCAATTAATGAATATTTGCAACTATCTTGAGGCAGCATCAATAACTTGGTTCAGGCTGAGTACGACTCACTAACTGCGAAATTTGCTCAGAGGACAGAAACTTTAAACAAATCCATCCGGGAACATCAACAAGAGATGGAGAAAGAGCAAGCAGTATTGGTGGAGAGTATTCCTCAGCTAGCTCAGTGTCGTACAGAATATGAGGGATATAAAGTGATGGTCCAAGAATTAGAAGCTGAACTTGCTCAAACAAGGGAGAGGCTTCTTAAAGCATCGCTAGTTCGTGATGTATTGGAGGGACAAGTGAATACAGCTCAACAGAACTTGACACATATGGGTGTCATCCACGCAAGTTTTGTTGATTCTTTGTCCGAACTATCTCTCTTGAGCAATGACGAAGCAAGGCTGAAACTGGCTCGCACTAACATTTTAAACTCCAGGAATGAGAGGATGGCTGCTTTGGCGCAACAGATCCGCGATTTAACTGCTCCTCTCCAATGATGTACTTTTTTGCTCCTTTTGTAATTTGCTATTCCCAGAGATAATAAAGATATATTTTCGGACCTTGTGGACCCATCACTTTAGAATATAAATGATAGGCTAAGATGAAAGTGATATAAGAGGTAATATGGACATGATATACTTTCGGTAAGGTTTAGCTGAATATATCTATTCAGAGATAATATAAAAATGATAGAATATGATCCAACTAAATTTTTATACAAAACACTATCAGAGGTAATATGGACATGATAGGTTTTGAAGTTTCAAATTAGTTAAACATATCTATTCAGAGGTCATACGAACATGATAGAATATGATCCAACTAATCTTTGTACGTAGTATCATCAGAATGAAATCTTCATCAGACCCCGTTAAGTAAGGGAGATCAAGCATAGTACTTCTTCAGGAATTTACCGTTGATAGGAGCTATTATCAAATCTCCATTAGGCTTGGCTAATCTGTAAGTGCCATTTAAAAATATTATTTTAATCACATAAGGGCCCTCCCATTTGGGGTAGAATTTGCCCTTACTTTTGTGCGTAATGATCATTGGCCTCTTCAGAGCTAAAACTAGCTTACCAACTTTGAACACTCTTTCCTTCACTTTTTGATTAAAAGCTCTGGAGATGTGTGCCTGGTAGAACTCGATGCATTGTTGAGCTTGAAGGCGTTTCTCGTCTAACCCTTCTAGCTCTTGAAGTCTTAAACGATCATTATTTTCCTGAGTCATCTCATTAGCCACTGCTATTCTGAGTGATGGAATTTGAATTTCAATAGGGAAAACTGCTTCACACCCATAAACTAATAAAAATGGGGTACAACCCGTTGGTGTTAGTACCGTTGTGCGATATGCCCACAGACATTCTCCCAACTTCTCGTTCTAATCTCTTTTGTTCGAAGAGACAAACTTCTTCAAGAGTTTGATGATGGTTTTATTAAAGGCTTCCGCCAAACCATTAGCTGCAGGATTATATGTCGTTGAGGCCATATTTTGTATCCAATTCTTATCGCAAAATCGGTAAAATGCTTGACTGATGAATTAAGGTCCATTGTCATGAATTATCCTTCGGGGTATCCTAAAGCGATAAATTACATGGTGCTTGATAAAGCTGATTATATTGGATGTCTTTACCTCAGCAAGAGGAATCGCCTCCGCCCATTTGGAGAAATAATCAGTGATAGCCAATATAAACCGATGTCCTCTAGAAGATAAAGGATGAATAGGACCAATGATATCCATACCCCATGCTTCAAAGGGCCATGATACAATAGTAGGATATAAATACTCAGAAGGTTGATGTATGAAATCTGCATAAACCTGAGAGGCTTTGTATTGTCTTGCATATTTTACGACATCTGCAATCATAGTAGGCCAGTAGTAGCCCATCCTCCTGATACGATCTTCTAACTTAGGACCAGCTTGATGTGCTCCACATACTCCATCATGAGCTTCTCGGATAACCTGCTTTACATCATCATCAGAGAGACATCGCAACAATAGTCCATCATATGTCCGGCGATATAGACTTTGTGAAGAAGCATCAAAATAGAAATGTAGCGATCGTCTTTTGATAGATGCTACTTCTTTAGGATCTTCTGGTAAGATTCTGTATGACACGAAGTCTATAAAGGGACTTCTCCAATCTCTCTTAGGAGGAACCGTGTTTATAGCATAGCTGCGTTCTATGTAAAAATTATTTTTCACGCAAAACAAATCTCTGTTAAGAAGGATCACAGAATTCTGCTTTCTTATAGGAATAGCTAGATCTGCAGCTAGACTGGCCAGAGCATCAGCTTCCAAATTTTGAGATCGAGGAACATGCTCTAAGAAGAATCCTTTAAAATACATTGCTATCTCGATCGTTGTTTGGTGATAAGGAATGAGGTTTGGATTGTGGACTTCATATATTCCTCTGACCTGATTGACGATCAGCTGAGAATCACCAAAAGCTTCCAGGTATTCAACATTCAATTCTTTAGCGATTTAAAGCCCGATTAGTAGAGCATTATACTCTGCCACATTATTAGAGCATGGTTCACTAAGAGAGTATGCTCGATAGATGACGAGTTTATCAGGAGTCACCAGAATAATTCCTACTCCTGAAACCATGTTTCCCTTAGGACCAGTCCTGGAAGCACCATCAAAGAATAGCTGCCATGTATCACCTCCCATTGCCGAATTACATTCTGCAACTTCATCGGGAATGTCCTCATATAATTTGGAGGTTTTCAGAATTGGATGGGCAGCTAAAAAATCAGCCAAGGCTTGACCTTTCATGGACTTCTGAGGGACGTACACCATATTATACGGTATCAGTAGCATTGCCCAAGTCGCGAGTTGAGAATTAAGAATACTTGGCTTATTCATTAATACCCAAAGTGGATTGATTCTGGAGATGATACGAATAGTTTGGCCCGTCACGTAATATCGCGTCTTCTAAATGGCAAATATTAGGGCCAAGCATTCTTTTTCTACTGGGTTATACTTGTGTTCTGCTCCGACCATCATCATGCTTAGATAGTATATAGCCTGTTCATGACCCTCATTGTTCTTCTGTGCGAGAAGAGCCCCTAAAGAATGATCCATTGCTTGAAAATACAGCAAAAATGGTCTTCCTATGACATGAGGCACCAGAACTGGAGGATTAGTAAGATAGCGTTTGATATCATTAAACGCTTGCTGATAGGCTTTGTCCCATACAAATGACACACCTTTCTTCATTAGATGAGAAAAAGGTTGACATCTTCCGGAGAGGTTGGATATGAATCTCCTGATATAAGCTAGACGACCTTGAAATCCTCTAAGTTCTCTGAGATTACGGGGCGGTGGCATTTCTAGGATAGCTTTTACTTTATTAGGGTCAACTTGAATGCCTTTAGCAGTAATGACAAATCCCAAAAATTTGCCACTAGATACACCAAGAAAGGACTTTGTAGGGTTCATTTTGAGTTGATGTTGGCACATCAAATCAAATATTGTCTTCAAGTCTTGGATGTGATTATCCTTGAGGCGACTTTTGACAGCAATATCGTCTACGTAATATTCTACCGTTTTGTGTAAATGCTCATGGAATATGTTACTCATATCTCGTTGATATGTAGCCCCGGCATTCTTTAATCCAAAAGGCATGACTGTATAGCAATATACCCCCAATGGTGTACGAAAGGTAGTATGTTTCTCATCTTCAGGATTCATCTTAATTTAATTATATCCTGAAAATCCGTCCATGAAAGACAAGCACTCAAAATTGCATGTATTATCGATCATGACATCTGTAATGGGAAGAGGAAACTCATCTTTAGGGCATGCCGCATTTAGACCTCGAAAGTCGATACAAATACGCACTTTTCTATTTTTCTTCATAACTGGGACAATATTAGCGACCCAATCAGGATGTGGTTCTTCCCGGATGAATCCACAGGATATTAATTTCTTAATTTCAGCTTCAATGGCATCCATCATATCAGGGCAGAACCGGTGCTGGTGTTGCTTTACAGGCTTTGCATTAGACAATATATTGAGTTTATGGTAGCCACTTTTGGATCAAGACCTGGCATATCCTCATAATTCCAAGCAAAGACATCGATATATTCTTTTATCAGCTGGATCATTTTTTCTCTTTCTTCTTCAGAAAGATTATTACTGATAAATATTGGCTTTGGTGAAAATTCATCCCCAATATTGACTTGGATAACCTTGTCTTCAGTGGGTAGTTCTTTTTGTTCGAACCGGAGTTCCCATTGTGTATCCATTTGCTGTGCCCAGGATTCATTTTTAAATGGTTCAGATTCTTGTTCCTTTGTTTCCAGGGAATCCGTCAACACCATATTTACTGATAATGCCAGTTCGAATTCATCATCTGAATCGGAGGATGACAAATCATCTTGAGAAGAGGAAATGGTCTCATCACTTGACTCAGAGTTGTTTGAAATTGTAAGAGATGTGGTATACCCTAACCCAAAATGAGTTTATTGACAGTAAGGATCACCATGCAATGGCATTCGTCTGCCTTTCCCATAGTTGAGGCCTGGCTCCAACTTCAAATCATAACCCATGTTTTGTATAATCTTTAAAGCCTGTGGGCTATATCTGTAGATTTGTATTTTCCTAACATCAGACTCGTGAGAATCTTCTTGTATAATCGGTCTATTCCACATGCGACTGAAGACTATTGGATGTTGATCGTTGCGAGTAGGTGGAACAATAAAGATAGAATCTTCTTGTGGCCTATATGTCGTGACGATATTAGATATTGACGCTACTTCCCATATATATGGATGATAGAAGTCTATAGCTTTCAAGAATTTTTTTGCTATGGATTATATATCTTTATGAGGAGAAGATTCCTGATTAGGAAATTGGACGTCAGTATACTAGAAAAGAGAATCTTTATTATCATTAGAAATCATATCCCCGGTTATATTTACATCAACCGACTGCTTGTTGCGCCTAAGGTCAATGACCAAAGGTGGAGGTTTCTTGTTCAGATTGATCACTAGAGGATCATTTCCTCCATCTTGCCTGATGCCTCCTTCATGTAGTCTTGGGTGTACAACATGGCATCAGAATAGTAGGACTCAACTCCTTTGAACGGGTTGAGATCAGCGAATTCTGTCTTCACTGTTCCTTGAGCATCTATATATTTGAAATATTAATGTAGAGTTGAAATAATATTGTAATCATGGATCCATGGTCTACCCAACATAATATTATAAGACACCTCTGAATCAATGATGTAGCATGTAGCCAATAATCTAAGGTCACCAATCTGGATTCTCAGATGAATCTTCCCCAACGGTCTACTTTTTCTGGCATTGAAGCCCACAATCGTAGTGGTAGTGTAAGCCAGTTCACTGGTAGGAATTCTCAATGGTCTCAGCAGACTATGAGGGATAATACTGATCGATGATCCCGGATCTATGTGGATCCGGTCTAAGTCAATGGAGCCGATGTATCCTGTATAATAAAGAGGCATATCGTGTTTGTTATGTTTCAACAACATGTCCTCTTGAGTGAAAGTGATCTTAGGGACCACTTTCATCACACTATGGCATTGAGGACATGCCACAGGCTCTTTATCAGGGGACTTGAGCTGCGTCAAGCATACATCTGCTTGCATTAATGCTTCACTTAAGGCTTGACGAGTGTCTTTTGATAGCCGAAGTAGCTCAAAAATGGACAATCTAGCTGGAGTATTAGCCAACTGAGCCAAGATGTCGAAGTTATATGGTTTTTCTAAACCTTTGTTTTGAATATTCTTCAGAGGTTTATCGAAATAAACTTCTTTCTGTTTTCCTTTGTCCACAAAAGTTAGTTTGGAAGGACCTGCCTGTGGTATAACAGGTTCAGGTTCTGGAGGTTTGGTAGCTAAAGTGTCTGCCGTTGCTTCCTCCTGGTTCCCTCTATATTCTTTGAGGTAGGCTTTCCCTGACCGAGTTCCTGTTGCTAAAGCCTCTTTCTTCGATGCCGGGGATATTCCAACCATATGGCATGGTTTACATCTTGAATTCTTCTTAGACTTAACTTTACCAGCTTTAGTCTCTTCCTCAATTTCTGATACCAGATCAGGGTGAACCAATATGATCTCCCCACGCTTGGTAGTTAGGGGCACTAAGTCATGATTTTGACCCCTGGTAGGAGGAAGATTAATAATGTTCATCATTGCCCATAGAATAGGTACCACACCATCCGGTACTTCTTGAGGGAAAAGATTGCCAAATTGGAGTGTGATCATATTTGCAGTGTCCGTCTTCTCGTTATTACGTAGAGTGATGGCCTTGGCATCGATCAACTCCTGGATTTTCCTTTTCAGTACATAGTATGCCTTTGTGGGGTGATGTATGTATCTGTGAAAAATACAGTACTTAGGATTATTGGTATTGCCGACTTCATTTGGACGCTTTATCTATGGTAGGGTAAGCTTGCCACTTTTGACTAGACAATCAAAAATGCTTGAAATATCATCGTCATCAAAAGAATATTCTTCTTTAGGTATGGAAGTCCCAAGATTCGTCTGCGTAATTACCGGAGCATTTTGCCTGGACGTGTTGATTGCCAGGGCTTCCTTTCCTTTTGAACTACGAGTATGGTCATTATTGGAGGATGACCGCTTTCCTCTATCAGAGGTAGAGATCATGATTCCGTTGTCATGAGCCTTTCGACTGTTATCTTCAGCGGCTATCGCCGATATGATAAATGAGGGCCAATCATGGAACTGATATGGTCCCGTGAATACTGAGATCAGTGGAAGAATGTTCTTTCTGCAAATGTCTACCAAGGCTAAATCTGGAACCCCATGAGGCATCTGTAAGGTAGCCTGACGAAAGCGTTCAATAAAAGTACGAACGTTTTCTTTTTCCTTCTGCTTTACTTCAATAAGTGATGACATAGACATGTCCATTCCTTCCTCGTAGAATCGAGCAAAGAATAGAGTCTTGAAATCTTCAAAAGAAGTAATGCAGTTGTCGGATAGACTACGGTACCATTGGTAAGCTACTTCGGACAGACAGCCCTTAAACACTCGAGTAAGAAGGGCGTCATTTTTCTGCAACAATACCGTCATCATACTAAAGTAGTTCATATACTGGCTTGGTGACGTCTTTCCCTCAAACAAAACCATAGCCTGTGGTTTATATTTTTGCGGGAAAGGGATCTCATCCCAAACAGCTGGGTATGGCTAGTTAATTCTCAACTTCTTGAGCTGATCTTTATGCTTCAAGACATCAAATTGGGCTTTTAATTCCCGAACTGCCTGTATCGGATCTTCAGTTAGGAAAGGGACAGCAGAGAGGTGAGAGATCTGATGTATTGTAACTCCAACAGGAGGTAATACATTCTCTGGGTTAAGAGGTTGAGGAGCAGCTGATTCTTGATTTTGAATAGGCTCCTGGCTTGCATTGGCTGATGGTATATCTACCCCCACATGTAGTTAAGTCGGAGGAACTAGTGTTTGAGCTATTGAAGCTGTATGTTGGGTCACCATCATTTGGTGCATACTCTCCATCATGGTATGCATCTCTTTAAGTGATGCTTCCAATACAGCGATGCGTTGTTCAGTGCTTCCTGATGGAGAAGCTTCTTCATGTTCGTCTCCAACAACATAAACTCCTCTTTCTCTAGATGCCACTGAGGGATTAGTATAGATCTCTGTAGAGATCGAATCTATACTTTCAGCATCAAATTCAGAAAGCTGGCGACCCCCAGTGTCAGAATCAGAAGAATATGAAGTCGATTGTCGTGACCTCGAGTGGGTGTTTCGAAAAACACCTTCTTCAAAAGTCTCGATCAGTCTGTCAAATCTTCTTTAGCTTGGAGTTCTAGAGGGATGACATCTTGAACTTGACCTTCTTCTAGGAATATACAAAGTCATGTTTACTAACGCAAATGTTGGTTCTTCTTCCTGTAAGGAGAAAGAGTAGTTCAATCGGTCGAAAAATGACCGTTTTGCTTTAGAACAACAATAGTTAATTACAACCTTATGACTATTACAATAATGTTCCCTAAGGGGTGTAATAGACATATTAGGAGATCCCCTGTCTTCGCGTTTCTGGATCAAAAAATCACACAAATCAGGGGGATTAACCGAAGAAGAAGAAGGCTTATTCAACCTTTTTACATCAGTAGGAACATGGAGATTAGGAACCAGAACCCTTTTCCTGCCATAGGAATACAACAGTTTATCCATGTGAGTAGAATATGATCCATCATCCGTCTGAGAAGCATATTTTCTTGTGAAACGGGTCTTCTTTATGCGGACAGACATATGCTGGCATAATTTGGAGTTTTGCACAGGTTCGCATAAAAAAGGAAAAGTCCTCAAACGGCCTCCAGCGTCACGCATAATCAGAAGAGTGAAAACTTTATTCTCTTGTGGGCGTACAAGCCTAGAGGTTGGGAGATTCGCCACTTGTTTTCTCTTGATGTAATCAAAGGGTCCATCTGCCTCCTCATAGACGGAAGATATATTTTTATGCGCAGGACGCGTTTGAAATTTTTGAATTGGCGCTGAGGTCTTGCCAGAAATTTTGTCTGCCACGTCACAGACGGAAGATGAAGGATTACGCGCAGGGCGCGTCTGAGACTTCTGGATTGGCATTGAGACATTGCCAGAAGTCTTGTCTACCATATTACAAATGGAAGACAAAGTTTTATGCGCAGGGCGCGTCTGAGACTTCTGGATTGGCACTGAGACATTGCCAGAACTCTTGTCTGCCATGTCACAGACGGGAGACAAAGTTTTACGTGCAGAGCGCGTCTGAGACTTCTGGATTGGCACTGAGGCATTGCCAGAAGTCTTATCTGCCACGTCACAGACGGAAGACAAATTTTTACACATAGGGCGTGTAGGCTGTGTTGTCATAACCTTGTTGATCAGAGAATGAGAGCTTGCAGGAAGGGTAGAGGACGCCTTAGGCATCCATACTTTATGCAGCTTCCTGTTGTTCTGGATAGAGGGGGAATGAGAGCTACCCCTGCACAAAGCATGTCTTCATAAGCAGATTGGTCGAACTGGACGACCAAAGTATTCTTCGTCGATCCGATGGATACAGTATCTTGTTAAGCAATTGCTTTCTCGTCAGATGAGAAAGTTGTCCCTAGCATAGTTGCCATCTTTGTTTGGTGGATAAAAAAAATGAGGGAAGAAGAGGGTTTATACGAAACCTTTCTTTTTTTGCTTACAAACAAGAAAAAGAGTACAATTAATCCTATATGAGGATGTTAAGTACAATAAAAATAATTCTGGGGAAAAATTGCTATAGAAGTCTAATCTGCGGTTGATCACTTTGTTCCTTGTACCACACGATGATGAAGAAGTGTTGTAGAAGAAGAAGAAGCTTCAAAGATTGTAAGTGGGATTGAATTCTCGTTGCCAAAGTTGTCAACCAACACTCTATGTCTGTGCTCTCTCTCTCTCTTTGATCTCTCCTTGTGCTTCTTGTCTGATCCCTCTACCCTGTGACCAGGGGTCTTTATTTATAGAGATCAGTCAAAAAATAACTGTCCAGTTGGCGTAGAAGCCAAATTGTGAAGAAAGTTACATCTTTTACGCGGCGGTTATAATAACTGCTACCCACATTCAAATAACCTTCTGAATCTGCGTATAACACGTGTCCCATTATAAGGTAACGCGTATAACTGCTTCTCGAAGATCATGGCATGCAAGCCACGTAGGTAACTGCACCTTGTATAAAGATGGTTGGCATAAAAGCCAAATAATTGTCTTGTTGGAGTAAAAGACCAAACTGTGAAGAAGAAGACTTCTTTTACGCTGCGGTTATGATAACTGCTACCCACGTTCCCATTGTCTTCTGAATATGTGTATGACACGTGTCCCTTTATGAGGTAACACGTATAACTGCTTCTCGAAGATCATGGCATGCAAGCCACGTAGGTAACTGCCCCTGCGTAAAGATGGTTGGCGTAAAAGCCAAATAATTGTCTTGTTGGCGTAAAAGCCAAACTCTGCATAAAACTTGATGATGCATGAATAATAGATAACCAGCGTAATGTAGTCAATTATCTATCACGACTGAGGTCTTGAGCGTATTCTAGGCTAAATAGCCTTATCATGTACCTTTGCAAATATAGCCGAGTTGGCATATTTCGAGGAGATAGCATACAACGTACTCCTCTAGTTGAAAATAGCCTGGTTGGCATAAAATGCAAGGATGGTGATGTGAGCGTATTAACCACAGTTTTAGCTTTTTCAGTTATTTAAAAAATAGAACAAAATTTTACGTGTTAAATGCAGAGATCTACCTCCATTTCGTGCATTAAATGCAGAAATATGCCTCGAACTCTGTACGAGAAACAGCTTTTGATGTGGCATCTGATTTCGTCTCATCTTGAGCGTAAAAACTCATTTTTGCCCATGTAGAATAGGCAGCGTATTCTTTGAATGCGTAAAAATAACTTGTATCAAGAATATGTCACTAAACGACAGCCTGGGTCTCTGTGCAAAATCATCATCACAGCCGTCCTCTCGATCATCGTGCAGTACTTTTGTCAGGAGTCAGGTTCACTATTTTGTCTGACAAATTCATCCGAGGAATACGAAGAGTTTCTCATACAACTTTACGCTGCATTAAAAACAAATATATTTTAAACTTTACGCAGGGAGGTATAGCAACCTTTTTTTGCCAAAACAGCCTTGAAGCGCTGCTTTACGCGGACAGTTCTGAAGCTCTACTTTAAGCCAAACAGCTCTGAAGCTCTGTTTTACATGGACAGCTCTGACGATCTACTTTATGCCAAACAGCTCTGAATCTCTATTTTACGCGGACTATTCTGAAGCCATATTTTACACCACACAGCCATGAAGCTTTGTTTTACGCGTATAGCTCTAAAGTCATATTTTATGCCATACAGCCTTGAAGCTTTGTTTTACGTGTATAGCTATAAAGTCATATTTTACGCCACACAGTCTTGAAGCTCTGTTTTATATGGACTTCATGTATGTTGGTTAAGTGTTGGATGCGCGGGCCGAATGCTACACGTGTTGCCAGTTAGCAGTGGTTTATGGATTTATGTGTTAGCAGCAGTGTAGGTTAGTGATACACATACGTGTAGGTTAATAATTGAGTGTTAGTGAGTGCATATAGGTGTATATGTGTCTGTGAATAAGTGACAACATATATTAAGTATGTGTTTTTTTAAGTATTAGTGTTGTGTGAGTGAAGATTAGGGGTATGCTTGAGTATAGTAAGGAGTGGTAAGGTTGGATGCGCGGGCCGAATGCTACAAGTGCAGCAGTAAAAGAGAAGGGTCAAGTGACTCAAGGGAAGGGAATTTAAGAACAACAGAGGTATGGGGAGGAATTGGGTGTTGAAGTAATAGAGGAGAGCAGCAGGGGGTGTATAGTATCGTATCAAGTTTGAGAGTTTAGTTCCAGCTGTTGATGAGGCATAGTTAGTTTAATCATGAGTTTGTATATGTCTGTTAGACTTTGGCGTTGTATTAGTATTTGATGTCTTGCGTTGAGATTAGACTTGAACTTGTGATGTATCTGTGACTCTTTTTCTTTTATTCTATTCAATATCGTATCTTATCAACCTCTAGTTTGTTATTGTGATTGAGTATTATTTACCATTACCATATTATCATATTGTCCTCCATTTGGAGTTGAGATAGCATGAGAGATACCTTATATATATATATATATATATATATATATATATATATATATATATATATATATATATATATATATATATTGTGTGAGATGTGAAGATAGTATTGTTGACCTAGACAGCGTTCTATATCCGATGTTGTGGTGTAGGCTGGACATACCCACATGCTCGTGCCTTACACCGGGTGCAGGTCGTGATAACTTAGGATTATGATTAATTTAAATTATAGTTCATATTTATCTAAATAATTTATAAGTGGGTATGCTCTCTAAATTGTTAATTCTCACATACATTTTTATGTTGTCATCCAAACAAAATAATTTAAAACTCCTCACTTCCGTAGGACAAAAAACTATGTATCCAAACACATTATGGAAGTGATACACGATGCAAATGCGCAATATTACAACATGTTAAAAATAAAACTTTCAGACTTTCGAGGAGCTACAAGCATCGAAAAAGCCCCATATAGCTAGCAACCCTACTAACACTGCCACACAAGAAATACAAGTTACTCCAAATTATATACCATTGCTTTGCTATTTTATTCCAGAAATGAAGCTAAGATCATCTCTAAAATATATCTTCTAGCACAAGCAGGGAAAAGGCACGCAACTGTCAATTTGAAGTCCTAAGAGTCTCAAGATTTTGTTTGCAGTTGTGGAAGGGACATATCATATGATCCAAATCTTGACATGTTTAATCAAATCCGATATCTGAATCTCTACATTGTCCCTAAATTTATATCAGATTTGGCAGACTTCAAGATCTGAACATGCCGAATAATATTTTACTGACCAGAGTTTATGTTCAGGCGAGTGTTAATAATTGTGATGTGTCCATAGATTTTTTTGAAAACAGGCAGGTATAAACATTTGTTAGCTAGGCCGAAAAATTATTTGGGTTTCGATATTGCATCAAGATCTATATTCATGTATCCAGTCCAAATAGAGCCACCAGAGCAACTGTGTATGTAGTTTAGCATATAAAGATGAATTATGATCGTTTCTAAATATGTGCGAATGTTCAGGGTCCAAAAAACCGGAACACCCCAAAAATTTTACCCTCTGTATGTATTATTAATGTAAAAAAATTATTTTTAGATTTAGGTCTCCCTATTTTTTTAGAAATTGTAGCAACATGGCCCGTAGAATGTCAGAAAAATACCATACTTGTTTAGAGCTGTTAAAAAATATCATATTTTTAGGACTGTTAAAAAAGAGAAACTATTTATTAGTATTTTTACATGACCTTTAGAATGTTAGAAATAGCTAAGGAATGAACTTCAGATTTATAATTGTTGTGAATTTTTAGATATTGTAGAACTTTAAAATGTATACTTTTACGGTTTTACCTGGTTCCTAGGAAATTTGTATTTTGTTTTTAAGGATACAATTTATTGAGTTATGGGGGACTTATTTAGTCCCACATCAGATAGAAAATAAGGAGGAGGCTAGCCTCCTCCTATATATATATTTACCCCCTCTCTTGGAAATTAATCAAGTCTTTTCTACATTGTATCAGAGCCAAATCTCTGAATTTTTTCTCCGCAAAAAAAAAATTCCCCTCTCCCACGTCTCTCACCCAACACCCCCCCTCCCCCGCCTCCCTTTGTGAGTGGACGCCCTACTCCTACGCCTCCCTCTGTGAGTGGAAGCCCTCCTCCTACGCCAGCTAATGGGTAATTAGTGAGATATCTCAGTAGTAGTACTCATACTTAGAGTATTACTACAAGCCTGTTATAGGATACATGATTAAGGATATAGGATGAGAGGATACTCAATCACTACTAGAAAATATTTCTATCTATTGAATTGCTATCTTTATCATTCAAAATAATTACTTTCTTTGGAATATTATTGTCCTTCCTTGATGCAATCGTATCTTGCACAATATTGATTTTTTTTTTTATAGAATATGTCTTCAGGATGCCTCTAAAGACTCGATCGCAGCGCTCTGGAGCAGTTTCGGCGAGATATATTACATCGTCACCTCAGAAAGAGCCAGCAACGACTGTTCCGTCTTCTTTTGCTAAAAGGATTACTTCACCAGTCCAGGTAAAAAATTTTGCAGCAGCTTTTGTGGGTGCTCCACCACCAATTTCGAGGACTATCCCATCAGTCACGGAGGATCTTCCACCACCATCACCTATGTCAGCAGATGGAACACAGATGTTTGTTATATTCCATGAGATGATAGCAGGGTAACAGAGATAGATGGACGCTCTACGTCAGGGTATTGAGAGTGCTCACCAGCTAGCACTAGCTACTGTGGAGAAGATAGCATTTGTTCAGCCATAGATCGTATCGCTTCATCTTGTACCTTACCAGCCAAGGTCGGGTACCATCATCGACTTCAAGCGGATGTGTAATGCCCCACAACTGTACGGTGCATTATACTGAGTCGGATTGAATAAGGCAATAGCTGGTTATATTTTGATTTGTTGGATTTGGAAATAAGTATTGATTTAAGTTGCTTTCATGTGCATATCGTAAACAGAGTTCGATGGAATTAGATGTACGTTCAGAGCAGTACCGGGATAGCAGGATTTGGAGCGATAACGTCATCTTTCTTAGTCCGATCGGTCGGATGATTTGGAGAGCACGACCTGCTCGCACGGGCATACCAATTGAGTAGATCGTGCTTTGCATCGGACCACGGGCTCAAGGGATCGACCGTATCGGCAAGGCAGGGTGCTTAACGAAATCAGAATCGGTGAGTGGGCTCTGTCCCTTCTCCTATACTTCTTCATGCCTAATAATATGGAACACACGTAATGGCTTGAACATTTCGACTGGAACTTAGAAATTACTATACTGTGGCGTACATAGAGTGTACGTCGTTTGGTTGGATATAAGATTTGTGACTTGAGTTAGTTTTGCGTAGGCAGTTGGAGCTTGAATAGGCAATTGAATCTTGAGTGGATCATCTTGGTTGGAACATCGAGGAACTTTGGGTGGGCGACCGAGCATGCATCCGTGCACGAGTATCAGTTGGGCACTTTGTCAAGCAAGGCGTGCAGTTGTGTTTCAAAACCAGATAATTGCATCGGTGAGGGCATTGTGCCACTGTTGGGGCATTGTGCCACGAGATTTTCTGAGCGAAGGGGGTTGCACTAATTGGAGCATTGTGTCGAAGAGGCATAGTGCCTATGGGGATAACTAGAGATGGTACCTTGGGATATAAGTTAGAGAATGGTTATGGATAGTTGGTTGGATGAGTCTAGGATCGTTTGGTGGGGCGAGAATGCTCGATTCTCTTGTCATACCTACTTGGTGTCTGCATCGATCACGGACAACCTGTTGCACACAGGGTTTCGTTTCCTCGAACGGGATATGCTCCGGGGCATCAAGACCATTCGGCTATGGAGAAAATAAATGGTAATGTGCCTTGGGTGCAGTGCCGGTAGTTTGATACGACAAAGCGGGCTTGCTAATCAGCGCTGGATTGGGTAGAACTGCAGTTGATCAGTCCTTTATAGCTTGGCCAGTGACTTCATATAGATAAGAGTTGGTTTGCTTTGCTTTGATTTGGTTTATGCTTTTCATGTAGGTGGCGGCCACCTTTCCTCGATAAGTGTGTGCATATCGATGATTGGATTATGGCTTGGTTTGAGGATGCATATTAAGGCTTGGATTGTGGTTCGATAGGTTCACGCGTTGCTTGGGTTTAAGTGGGACGGTTTGCATGCTAGTTTCTTTTTGAGTTGGATATATCTGCTTGTATATTTTGCTTGAGTTGAATGCTTGCATGCTTAACCTGCTTTATATTTTTTCTTAACATGTCATACCTCTATCATGAAATGAATCTAGGATTCAAGTAGAAAGATCACCATATAACTGTTTGCATTCACTTTTCTACTTAGTGTCAGTTTAGACGAGTGGGTTACCCCGTTCACCAGTATGGCTGTGTATTGACCCACGTTTATGGACATTATTTCAGTTATGCAGGTGTAGTGGCGCTGCTTGGATATACAGGACATCATGTATGAACGGTAAGTACCTTTGTGGGCAAGAGAAAGAGCAAGAGTGTTGTATTGCCCTTGTGGCATTCTCCTTTGTGGCAAATTTTATTTGGACCCTATCGAGAGCTTCACTGCGTATACTCTGATGTGTGCTTGGTACACAATACTTGACTTTCATTGCAACTTGGTCACAATATTGCCTTGTACGAGAGCTACTCCAGGCTCAAACGGCATCACGTCTAGATGAGAACGATTGTCCTGTGGGAGCGCTGCAACATAGTGATTCACGTTCCGCGGGGATGATTGAGCCTGTGGGAGATTGGGGCATGACATATTGGTATCAGAGCGCTCGGTTCATTTCCTTGGACTTTGTCTTTTGGTTCATCACAAACTCTAAATAGCTTCCGCGTGTCATTTGGATCTTGGCTCTACTCGGTGTCGCATTGGATGTTTCATGCAATAAGTCTACATATTTGCTTATTGTGGGTGCATATTATTTTTTGTTGCATTACTTTTATTGGTTTTCGATAGATCGCTTAGCATCGTTGGACGTTGTTGCATTCGTGCAGCAAGTTGTGTGGCATTATTGTATTTGTGCAAAAAAGTTAAGAGGTGTCATTGCGTTGGTTTGGCTTATCGTTCGGAGAGATTTTGGTTGCATCAGTGGAGTAGTTGGTTGGCAGATGGGATTAATTATGTGGCATATTATGAGTAGAAGCATCGGATGCGAATGGATCATTACACAAGTTACTCGTATAGCGAATGTATTGGATGGAGTTAGATTTTTGGCTGGGTATATCACATAGAGCATTGGTTGAGCAGGTTTGAGTTTGGCTTAGAAATATCAGGATAGCATTGCATGAGTTGCTCGTACAACAAATATAAGAAACATTTGGGTATTGGGTTGGATTACTTGGAAGAGATCATTTTACGGGTTGCTCGTATAGCAAAAATATCGAACGGTTTGAGAATAGTTGGAAGTATTGAGAATGGAATATGGCATAAGTTACATAGCGAGATTGACAGCAGAGTTAGATGGTTTATGTGTTGGCCAAGTTTTGTGTCAGACTTAAGTTGGGGATGGCAGGATCACGCATAAGGGATGGTTCGAACAGATCTTGGATCAGTGCAAAGAATTATGATACGAGTAGTGACTTTATTCAGAGTGGTATATGGTATATCACATAGTAAGCGTGGCATTGGATTATTTTGGATAGACATTAATAGAATTGCCATAACGGATGCGGCTAACATGAATATAAGTTGGTGCACATCGGATGAGTTAGGAAATAGAATATGGAGCAAGCGAATGTTGAGTTACGATCGACTGGTTTACCCCAAAAATAGTTGGTTTGGAATAGATGTTCATCGATACAAAGTAAGCGCGAAAGCGACTTTATTTTTAAGTAGTATATGGTGCAATAAGAATTTGACTCAAGTATTCTTCGATACGTTAGACTTGAGAAATCAAGAACGGACTTGTGCAAAGGAAAGTATCGTTAGACTTGAGTGATGGACGAGAACAGAACAAGCAATAAAAAGAGTGTTTGGAAATTTGGAGGATTGATGCTGACCAAGTATTGTAAATAGTTGAGATCGATCAGACAGAAAGCTAAATATCAGAGTTCGCTTGCACGATTTGGAAGTTCGATGGAGCATTCATGAATGCAAAGAGAGAGTTGAGCATGAGAAATAAACAGTTGGAATACGCTTAAGCGAGCGATGGGTGTATCGAAGGATAGCGAGCACAGACTACGAATTTTGGCAACACATTGGAGCTGTTGGTTGAGTAATAAAACACAATCTGATTTGGAGGGGCAATACGATAGATTCGTACGGACTTGAAATATTTTGGATATAGGCACCCGAGAAGTTGGACTCATGGTTTAGCAAAAGTAAAATTTGGCAAAATATTGCAACGATGGTTGACGAATTCTCCGGAAGACATAAACGGGCATGAGGCAAGTCTAGTTGATGTTAAGTCAGATTGGAAGTTAATACTTGCAATATTGAGATGGATTGAGGCAACAAGTAAAGGCAATATGGATATAAAATTTATGTTAGAACTGATGCACGATTCATTGAGAGTATATGGACTAATCGGAAACATAGAGAAATCAAGACGAGCCAAGGAATGGAACAAGAGAAAGGATTGTGGCGGATAAACTTTTGAAGATAGCTAAACGTTGGAGCAAAATGTTGTGTTGTTCGAGCAAATTGGACGTGCACTAAGAAACATGGCAAACAGATAAGAAATTGGAGCAAGTATATAGTTTTGGAAATCGTTGCAAGTGGTAGTACGAGAAGTCGAACATGGCAGTTCAAAAAATTTGATGGATTCAGGGCAGAACGACGGAGTGATGGAAGATGGTTTCAACGAGCGCAATTCTCGATTTGTGGCTTAAGATAGATAGAAAGACTTTAGGTGGTTAAGCGGCATTTGGTTGACAGATATGTCATAGGTAGTGCATGAAGTTCTCGGAGTCAGAAGTTCGTTCGAATAGAATAGTTGGATTATGACTCAGATTTGCAGAGGAGATATATCATGGTTCATAGTAACTATCCATCATGATGACTTACAATTATCGAGCGTAGCTTCGGGATAGCTGACCCTAGCAACTTGACCGCCAAATCAGAGATGAATATTATAGATCCATAGAACGTCCCTTGCGGTAGCATATTTGGGAATATGTCGAGGGTGGATGTGAGTAGTGTGTGTTGAAGATTGGCCCTAGTAACTGAGTGTTAGATTTAAGAGATCCTTGGGATAGCCTTCAGCTGAAGATACAAGCGAAAGATCGAAGCGATGGTGAAAATAGCCTAATCAACTGATGAGATTTGAAGTCACAAATTTTTGAAGATGGCATCGCCTCTGACTCGTCGTGCCCCGGAAGGGAATAGCATTAATATGAATTAACGATTATGAAACTAGCTTATGAAGTTAAAGCAATGGCTCATTCAGATCAAATCCTTGCAATACTGGAAGGGACAGATGTGCCTCAGATCTGCAAGATGCATCAAAATTTAGTTTGGGATGTGTGCTCATATAGAAGGCGAAGGTGATATTCTGTGCTTCGAGGCAGTGGAAGCAGCACGAAGAACTGTTTCATGCGTGACCTAAAAATTATGGCGAGTATGTCCACGTTGAAATCATGATGACACTATCCCTATGGCGTAACGGCAAAATCTTCGTGGATCACATGAACCTCAATATAGATGTTCACCCAGTAAGGTATTGAGATTGAGAAAGAGGTATTGGGCTGAGCTAATCAAAGAGCAAGGTTTGGTATTTGGGTAAGTCGCCTAGCTGGGGTAGTATCAGTTATGATGATCGTTCTGAGCATAAGATAATATTTGGAGACAGTGCTTGCAGAACATTGTGCGATTGGAGTCATGCTAAAGTTTGGTTAGTTGAGTTTGGACGGTGCTAGTGTGAATTCAGAAATAGTTCGATAGATTAAGTTGGAACACGAACTGATTCGAGTCTGGTGAAAAGATAGTCAGTGGAAATTATCGTATTTGAGAATAGTGCATCTGCGAATGAGTTATGGAATGAACGTCAGGATTGGTTCAATTGGGAGTAAAGCAAATGAATGCCTCGGACATAAAGATACCCTTGTAGCTTGTCCAAATTTGCTATCGCTAAGCTCGGCTAAATTGTATGTATTTTAGGGATGCCTTAAATATGTGCATGATCCAAAACTAAGCGATATGAGGAATTCGTATTGAGCTGCAAGAAGGATGTGGGAATATGAAATTTGTGCGAGCGTTCAGTGCGAGCGTTCAGCGCGAGCGAGATGCTGAGTCTGGATCAAGAGAATGTGAGTTGCGTGGAGCAGAGTTAAAGATTAGGTAAGCGGCATGTGACAATGAATGGATACTAGTATGGTTGAAGGACGAACCTGATTCTAAGTGGTATATTATGTAATGTCCCACAACAGCACGGTACATTACGCTGAGTCGGATTGAATAAGGCAATAGCTGGTTATATTTTGATTTGTTGGATTTAGGAACAAGTATTGATTTGAGTTGGTTTTATGTGCAGATCGTAAGCGGAGTTCGATAGAATTAGATGTTCATTCAGAGCAATACCGGGATAGAAGAATTTGGAGCAATAATGTCATATTTCTTAGTCCGATTGGTCGAATGATTTGGAGAGTACGACATGCTCGTACGATCATACCAATTGAGTATATCGTACTTTGCATCGGACCATGGATTCAAGGGATCGGCTGTATCAGCAAGGCAAGGTACTTAACGGAATCAGAATCGGTGAGTGGGCTATATCCTTTCTCCTCTACTCCTTCATGCCTAATAATATGGAACACATGTAATGGCTTGAACACTTAGACTGGAACTTGAAAATTACTACACTGTGGCGTGCATAGAGTGTACGTTGTTTGGTTGGATATAAAATTTGTGGCTTGAGTTGGTTTTTGCGTAGGCAGTTAGAGCTTGAGTAGGCAGTTGGAGCTTGAGTGGATCATCTTGGTTGGAACATCGAGACACTTCGGGCGGACGAGCGAGCGTGCATCTGTGCACAAGTATCATTTGGGCGCTTTGTCAAGCAAGGCGTGCAGTTGTAGTTCAAAACCGAGAAATTACATCGGTGAGGGCGTTGTACCACTGTTGGGACATTGTGCCACAGGATTTTTTGAGCGAAGGATGTTGCACCAATTGGAGCATTATGTCAAAGCGGAATAGTGCCTATGGGAATAACTAGAAATGGTGCCTTGGGATATAAGTTGGAGAATGGTTATGGGTAGTTAGTTGGACGAGTCTAGGATCATTTGGTAGGACAAGAATGCTCGATTCTCTCATCATACCTACTTGGTGTCTGCATCAGTCACGAACAACCTGTTGCATACAGGGTTTTATTTCCTCGAACGGGATATGTTCCGGGGAAACGGGACCGTTCGGCCATGGAGGAAACAAATGGTAACGTGCCTTGGGGGCGGTGCCGGCAGTTCGATACGACCAGGCGGGCTAGCTACTCAGCGCTGAATCGGGTAGAATTGATGTTGATCAGTCCTTTATAGCTTGGCCAGTGACTTCATATAGATAAGAGTTGGTTTTCTTTGCTTTGCTTTGCTTTGGTTTGGTTTGTGCTTTTAGTGTAGGCATCGGCCACCTTGCCTCGGCAAGTGTGTGCATATCGATGATTGTATTATGGCTTGGTTTGAGGATAGATATTGACGCTTGGATTCTGGTTCGATAGGTTCACGCGTTGGTTGGGTTTGAGTAGGACAGTTTACATGCTAGTTTCCTTTTGAGTTAGATGTATCTGCTTGTATATTTTGCTTGAGGTCAATGCTTGCATACTTAACCTGCTTTACAGTTTTTCTTAACATGTCATACCTTTGCATGAAATGAATCTAGGATTCAAGTAGAAAGATCACCATATAACTATTTGTATTCACTTTTCTATTTAGTGCCGGTTTAGACGAGTGGGTTACCCCGCTCACCAGTACGGTTGTGTACTGACCCATATTTGTGGGCATTATTTCAGGTACATAGGTGTAGTGGCGTTGATTGGATATATGGGACATGATGTATGAACGGTAAGTACCTTTGTGGGCAAGAGAAAGAGCAAGTGTGTTGCATCGCCCTTGTGGTATTCTCCTTTGTGGCAAATTTTATTTGGACCCTATCGAGAGCTTCGCTGCGTATACTTTGATGTGTGCTTGGTACACAATAACTGACTTTTGTTGCAACTTGGTCATTTCGATGATAACTTTAATTTTTGACAATATTGTCTTGTACAAGCGCAACTCCATGCTTGTACAACATCACGTCCCGATGAGAATGATTGTCCTACGGGAGTGCTGTAACATGGTGATTCACGTTTAGAAGGACAATTGAGCTTGCGGGAGATTTGGTGTGACAGGATGGGGCCCAAGGATTTCAGGGGTATCGAGGGGATATTATACGCAGACAATTGGATCGAGGATATTGAGAGAGCCCTGTGGATAGCACAGATCCCGGAGGGCATGCAGGTAGAGGCAGCGGGCAGCCAGATGTTGTCACGCCCCAGTCCTAAAATAAGTAGGACTAGGAATACGTAAGCATGCCAGACGTATGTATATGAAGACTCCAATATATGAAAATCATAACACATACGTACGCGGTATTATGAACAATAATTCACAAGTGGTATATATATTTGTCACAAGTCACAGGGCATAACTAAATCTCATCCACAGAATCAAATATAAATGAATAACCAATCAACTATATAACTAAATCAAGTATAAGATGCTTGATAAGAACAAGTAGTTGGGTGGAGACAAATCCACTACCAAACTAGAATATGAGAGAAACAAAATATGTACATCATCTAATGAACAATAAGACTCGAAGAGAAGACCTCCTCGAAAGAGAATAGAGTAGCAAGTCCTGATCCGTGCTCCTACGAATAGTCATGATCGTCTACACCTGGAAAAGGACCAGGTCCTCAGAGGGACATAACAAGATACATAGAAGTATGCCAATAAAGTACTAAAAATAAACATCCAATGGGTCGCCTAACCGTCTATGTGAATGCACTTTGAGAACAACTTTCCAACACGTGGGCTATCTGGCTAAAATGGGATTGGCATGATTCTCTCGGAGAATCAGGGGCCTACAAAGCATGACGTCTTTTGAATCTCAGAGGCCGTCAGGTAATAATATAGGGGTCATCATGCCCGCGCATCTCCGACGGAGCGTTCGGGTTACACAAGGAAAGTACAAATGAGCCCAAACGCCTTACTTGTTGTTCTTCCCACCCCATGCTCTAAGAATGTCATATCCATGATATGATGATACCTCTAAATAACTGCCAGGTCTTCTAGCATGCAATTTCTATCAACAGTTATCCATATCTGTCGCACGTCCTATACGTACCAGTGGCCAGCCGAGTACGCAAGTCCGAGTCATACATGAGACTCACACTAGTGTAATAACAATATCATAGCCAATGAGACATAAGAATATCTCATGATAAAGGGGTGGTCTCATAAACTAGGTCAACATACATATATATATAATAAAAACAGAATACGACGCCACCGTCGTTGCACCCAAGTTAACCTTGGACGCGCAGTTTATATAGCAGTTAAAATATATAAACTAAATGGGCAGAAATAAAATACATGCATCATATGGAATGTAAATCACAGTACAATGGCAAGGTATACTTGCCTGGCAAAAAATTTGTATAGTGTAAGTGTCCAGACGTCAAGTACACAGGATTAGAAACTATGGCCTTCGAATAAACATCTCCGGATGCTGAAATAAATATTACCAACATTTCCAAAATAAGCAAGATAGCTAGAAAATACTACCCTTTCGTCCAATTTGGACACAGGGGGTAAAACGGTAATTTTAGGTCAAAACGGATCCATATGTGTGCTATCTTGCACCGAAATACGTGCCAGAGGTAAAGGTCTCTAAATAGGACAAATTATAGGTCAAACAAATTCTAAACGTCAATACGAACTCAACGATATATCCAATTTTGGATTCCGGTGAGCCAAACACAAATTCGCCCTAAAGTCAACCGTGGGGCCCAAAAATAGGCATCTTGGTCAACTGTCTCAGAATCATGTGAAACTTGGGTCACAGGACCAGCGTGATACCATGAATCCAATGGCGCAAGTTTCGTCGCATTCTGACGAGCGTACACAAAATGGTGCGATATTTTGCAAAAGTCGCGATACAATTTTTTTTTACGGATACGGGTTGATTTCGATGCGCACACACGTCCAAATCAGTTTTCGCGAAAGCCCACACATCAGGATATACCTTACGCGCCTTTCATTACAATTGGTACGCGACGAGGCGGTCATGTTTGATGGGGCGCACTCCGTATCATAATTTTTTAATATTTGAAAAATAAGGTTTTAGTCGATTTGAAGGCCGAATAATTTAACACATAGAAAAAATTAACAAAAACTAAAAGAACAGAAATTTTTTTGGTTATATGGAGAGAAAAAAATCCTTTAATTAGTTTTCTAAAATATTAAACAGGTTGGTGGCAAATTGGGTGTGAATATAGGAATTTGGGTTAAAATTCTGAACTATTTTTGGTCAGTTTTTCGGTCAAATTTTTGACCAATATAGGGCACGAAAATTTATCCCGCTTGAATAAAAATCCTAGAGGGTTAGGTTGTGAACGTACATGAATAAACCGCACGCAAAAATAATTAAAATTGAGGGAGATACATCACCTTGAAGAGGGGGCAAAAACTGTAACATACACAAGCACGGTGCGCGGATGGCGGCGGCGGTCCGGGCGGCTGCGGAGAAGCTGCACGGCGGCGCTGGTCGGCGCGGGGGCCCCAGCGCCGGCGTTGGTCGGAGGTCGGCGGTCGCCGTTGGGTGGCTAGGGTTGGGGTTAGGGTTTAGAGTTTTATGTGTACGTGTGTATATATATGTATAGAGAGGGATAGGGAGGGGGTCGGGTGTAGTAGTCTGGGGGGGTTTGTTTGTTGCGGGTAGGGTTTTGTTATTAGGAAGTAGGAGTTGTTAATTGGTTTTGTTAGTAGGTTTTTATTTTTTTCTTTTTCTTTTTCTTTTCTTTTCTTTTCCTTTCTTTTCTTTTTCTTTTTCTTTTTCTTTTTCTTTTTCTTTTTCTTTTTAATTCCTTTTTCTTTTCCTTTTTCCTTTTCTTTTTAATTTGTTTTCTTTTTCTTTTTATTATTATTAACACTATTACTATTAGCATTATTATTATTATTATTATTACTATTACTATTACTATTACTATTAATAATAACTATTACTATTATTATTATTATTATTATTATTATTATTATTATTATTATTATTATTATTATTATTATTATATATTTATTTATTTATATTCACATATATAGATGAGGCTAAAAATTCTAAAAATATTATTTGCACCCAAAATAAATTCTAGAAAACTACTTTGTAAAGTTTTAATAAAATACTACACCTAACATATTTTATAAAATATTTTATAATTAATAATTTATAAATTTATCTAGTTGTATAAATTAAGTAACTGTATAATAAAATAAACTAAGCAAATAATTAAATGGTTATCGATAAAGTATGTTATAGTAAGTGACATGCAACTCTATAAAAAGAAAAAAATACCTAACTTGGCACAAAAAATTATGGGATGCTAATGGTAGGAAGTTGGAGTTAAAAAATAACCACAAATAAATTTTATATATATATATATATATATATATATATATATATATATATATAATATCTAAACATTCAACAATTAATCTATGGTCGTTACACTAATGTCATACTAACACCAAGGGATCGAATTCTTGTGCCACGAAAGGATTCCACAGGTAGTGTCTCCTGTATAGGCTACTTTCTATGAACGACGATACAGATTTTGGGACCATCCTATATTATTAATGTCCAACCATGGTGAAGTGTCCTAATAAAATTATTAGATTTTAATTGATTTAAAAAATAATCTAAAACAAATACAAAAAATAAAAATACACACAAAATACCTATTTTTGGGTGAGAGGGTTTACAATCTACCCAACTTAAAAAAAATTTGTCCTCGAAATTAAAAATAAGGCATAATTCGCAAAATCCTTCACATTCGTATATAAGGCAAGTCAATCGCAACCTCTTCCAAAATTTAAATAACCAAATCTATCCAAATTCATCGCAATCACTTCAAAATTAAAATAACCACTGTTTAAATCAAAATTTAACCTATCGTAATCTCTTCTTGATTTTCAAATCATCAACATCCAATTTTAAGTCGAATCTATATGACATCCCACATCAAGATTTACATCATAATTTTCAACTATCATAATCTTCTCTAGATTTTAAATCATAAACAATTCTAATCAAATATTATTCCTAATTTTAACTTATGAATTTTGTACTCTTCAAATTTTAAATTCAATTTTCATCCTCAACATTTCAAATAGGTGATACAACATTCAAAATTTTAACTTTTAATTCAAATCATGAAATTATGAAATTTTAAACCTAATTCACCAATTGTTTAAGTCTAAGATTCTATATTGATCCTCAAAATTTAAATCGATGATTCAACCTTCAATATTCAAATTTTAGATCATGTGCTCAAAGTATAAATATTTGGTTCACAATATCGAGATCTTAAAATTTATTAATCCTCGTCGTCTTAATCATTCTTCTAAAAATTCTCAAAATTAAAATGACTAAAATATCTCAATCTAATCTTACTTGATCACAATCTAAAAAAATTCACCTCAAGTTGACAATTAATGTCTACCCAACTTAGAATTTATCGATCTATCACATAAGACTTTACCTTTAAGAAAGACTTTCTCAAATTATTTAATCGTGTTATTCAATTCTCAAAAGTTTTAACACCAAATATATCATATGTGACATGCCCTTAATTTCAAAAGATAGTCACCAAGTAATGTGATTGGCTTATGGGGTATATCTAGTACTCTTTGTGTATTAAACTTATACCAAGCACGAGCGTTCGTCTTTCCAAAATAGGGGAAGACGGAGAACAATAATAAATAATTCAAGGAAGAGGTGATAGAATACAAGTATGGGGATCAAGACGATTAAAGAATTCAAAAGGGAGTTGTCAAGGTAGTTGTGGATTGAAATCTTATTATGGTAAATTCTGATTTGTATGTTCCTATCAGAACAGTTACATACATGATATGATATGCTCTGATTTATCTAGAGGACAAGTATATTTGTCTAACAAGTTGAGTCAACTATATCTCAATCCACGTAAAGTAGTCATGCGACGAGCGAACCAAGCGTACTAAGGTTAGCTAGACCATAATACACAGATTCTGATTTAGAAAATGTATTAGTAGGCATCCCCAATAACACATATATCATGAACAATGTAAACACCCGAATTTTTTAGAAATTTAAAAATAAATTTTCGAAAATTTCTGTGATTTTTAACTAATTAAAATAAATATTTTTCTGAAATTAAATAATTTTGTGATTTTATTAAATATTAAAATATTATGAACATAATATTTTTGAGTGTAAAATAAATAATTAGGCATAGTATAATTTTTTTTGGAATTTATTGGACCCCAGAACTATTTTTAAAGACCTAAAACTAAGTTTTTAAATAAACCAAAATAAACCGGATTAAACCCAGTTGAACCGAATCATATCCTGAACCGGACCCAAAACCCTAGCGGGTCGGGTTGGGTCGGATCCAAAACCCGACCCGAACCGACCCGCCTAACCGATGTCAACAGTAATTCCCCAAATCCCGTAACCCCCGCTGCCGACCCGACTTCCCGGCCGTTTTCGTCTCTCCCGCAGTCGCCTCACCGCCTTCCACAACCGCCCAACGGCCGCCCGCAGTCACCACTTCTCCTCCCCGCCCGCTCGTCTCCTGTAACCGGCTGACCCCGTCTCTATAAAAACCTTACCACCGCCACCTCGAACACCCATCAGCCACCCGACCCCGACATCGACCCAGCCACCCTTCTCCGCCATCCTCCGGTGCCACCCGCAGGCCGACGAGCTTCCCCGGTACCTCCTCCGACTGTGACCCCCACGGCCACCCCTTCGCCAACACCTACCACCAGAACCCTTCCCGCCAAGCTCCGGCAATGACGACTCTGCTGCGACCCTCGCCGTGACCCGAGCTTCCCCGACGACCCTCCGGCGACCTCAGACGACAACCGACCGCCGACCGCCGTGTCCAATCGCAGCCACCTCCGACGAGAACCGTCACAATAGTGAGCTATGTTGCATCGTGCTGCGCTGCTCCGTGCACGCAGAATAGTCGATACCTACCCCTGTTCAGGTAAGAATTTATCTCTCCTCGCCGCCTCATTTTTTGAACCGCCTGCTGTGACGTATTCCCTGTGTAACCCCCTCGAAAACCGCATAAATAGTTTGGGGTATCGCGTCCTTTGTCGGTCGTAAACTGCGACGCAAAAACAGGAAAATAATCCCTATTTTCTAAAAAATTCAGAAATTGTCCCGAACTCCTCGGTTCACGACCATTTTGCGTGCAACCTGTTAACTAATTCTAAAAATCACCTGAACAGTAATTTAGACCGTATAACCTAGTTTTAAAATCATGTATTAGTTCAATTTATCGTGTTGTAGATTATATTTTATTTGAGAGTAAAAATGACCAAAAATTTGGATATTTAAAAATCCTAATTTTCTCTGAACTGGGTGCACCCCGCTAAACGAGGTGACTTGATCGTATACGAGTTTCACCGAAAGGTGCGCACAGTCAATACGGACGTATGAGATTTCACAGAAGTTGATTTGAATGTGCGTGCATACCGGAATCAACGTGTATCCGTCGACAACGCCCCGTATCTGCCATATTCTGAAACTCATTGTAACTTTGTGTATGCTAGTCGTTTTGAAACAAAACTTACGCCATCAGACTCGTAGCGATATGCTGGTCCTGTGACCCAAGTTTAGTTTGATTCTGAGAACGTTGACAAAATCCTGTATCGTGGGCCCCACGGCTCAACTTGACGGCAATTTTGTGATCGGCTCATCGGAATCCAGTTCTGGATATTTTGTTGGGTTCGTATCGTCGTTCTGGACTTGTAGAAACTAAGTTTGACGAATTTGGAGAACTTTATCTCTGACATATTTTTTGGTGCGAAGTGGGACACATGTAGACCCCGCTTTGACCAAAAACTGTCAATTTTGCCCCTGTGTCCAAATTGGACTTATGGACAGGAAATTCTAGCTATTTCATATCTTCTGAACATGATAGTATTATTTATTTTAGCAACCAAAGGAATACTTGAAGATCCCACGAATACCGAACCAACTGTTGGAATCCAAATCCCAAGCAAGTGTACCTTGCTAATATTGCAATAATTGCTACATAATATTCTCTTGATTTATTTATATGATGTATATGTTCAACCTAGGACCGTGTGGCATTACTTAACATCTGAATAAGATTCGGGTGTCAACGCCGTACGCGAAGTTGTGTAACGTCACCTAGAGATTGATATCGCGACCCTATACATTTTTGTGCTTGTATTATCAAGTACGTCATACCATTGGACACTTGACACTATTTATGAGACAAAATCGTCCTGAGATATTCATGGTGATTCTGTATAGGTTACTGGATTCGTGACATAGATATTACATATGCTTAGCTATCATTATAACTTGTTGCATCAGTTAGAGGTCATGATCTTGCGTGACATGGACATGAGACGTCATGGACATGAGACGTGTGATTACATTGGGTGGGGAGAGACACACAGGCTACAGGCTGATTTTATATATATATTTATTATTGTGAGGCCGTAGACTCTACATCAGAGCTAGGCACATTACGTGATATTACTGCTACCGGCTCCCCGACACAGAGCTTGTAGCAATCTCAGCCTGAGTCTAGTGATGCTCTCATTTGCATATCACTTATCTGGTTACATAGTTTACCCTATTGATTCATTTATTATTGTACTATATTATTTTGGCTTGAGTTATTCTTGTAACTTGCTATGTTCCCTGAGGACCTGGATCCGGATTATGTCCCCAGGTTTATCAGAGAAGAATTACCCCAAGGTATACGGGACAGAAGCAGGAGCTGGAGCAGTACCAGAACCAGAGGACGAGGTGATCGCCGAGGATTTCTCCTGAGTATCTGGTTTATTATACTCAGTTATTTCTATTGTTAGACTATTATTTTCTGTCTATTGAACTGCTGTATTAAACTCTTTATCAAGTTATTCCCCGAGATATTTATTGAGACTTGTTGATTATTATTCCATCTTGATGAATCTGATATTGATTGTATTTATCTTCTATGGATAGACCTTTATAGTTGTTTTACAGCTTAAGTACACCTTGATGGGTCCATTAAATTGGGTTTGTCCATCGGTGTGTGCTGCTGGCCATTGTCACGTGTCTAGTCCATCGGTATTTTGGCACTGGGGCGTGACAAACAAGCTCGATAAAAGAATAAGCTTACAAAACTAGGCTATAAAATAGCAGCATAAGTCGAGGTAGTTCAAAAAATATAAGTACGCTGGATTATGATGAAAGAAGGTACAAAATAATTTAAGTTCACAAAGAAGATAAGACTCGTCCGGTGTTGTGCCTCTACAGTTGCCATACTAACTCCTTGTCTAAGTCTCTAGTCGACCAAATGGGGGTATAGGCCTCTAAGTTCTACAGTCTGGATAAACACTATCTTCTTATGCAAGTCTATAGTTGATGTCATTCAATTATACTTTATTAATGGGTCAAGAGAACTATGTGTTACTAGGTTGTGAGGCATACTACCCAACTTAAAAGAATTAACTAATATTGTAACTGCCTTAAGGATAAAGTAGAAACTCTTGTTGGGGTACATGAGTAAAAGATCTTGGTACCTATTAGGGTATCCTATTGCATTTTATAGGTAATGGTCATCTTAAGTCTTAATCATAGTGCTTATAGAACAAAGTATCAGTATTAAGAATGGAGAAGTTACTGGCTCTCAAGTGAAAGAGGATATAACCTATATGGAGATATGTGAAACAGATTACTTGATTTAAAACTAAAGGGTAATCATAAAATCATAATTTAAATAAATAACTCAAACTATCAAGTTCTAACTACCAAGCACATAATTTCAAAATTCAAGATTAACAACTATAATCCTAGCAAACTATATATCCTAACATAAAAGAAAATCACTTGACCTACAATCAGAAGGGTTAGGTGGCACAAATTAAAAGATGAAGGAAAAAAAATTTAGTTGTCGCACAAATAGCGAGCGTTAAGGTTTCGGAGGAACACGATATAAAATTAAATAGAGAGACTCTTGATAATATCATAGTTTTCTAAGGGGAATATGGTATGCTAATCTCTGGGTTCGAGGTATAATTAAGAGAAATATTCTATTCATTCCTCTTGGCTTCCTAAGGTATTGTTATGCTAATATCAAGACAAGAATCTAAATTTATAGTTCTCCAATACTATCTCATTATGAAGGTTAAATTTAGTCCTAATATTCAATCTTGGATTTCTATTGGTTCCTCAATACTAGGGTTAAATAATATAGTCAAATTTTTAATTAACCCTAGTAGTGTCTATACTACTCTTAAGTCTTTCATAAATATATCAAGGGATAATGGTCAACTAATCTACAGGTAAGGAATGATTGGGTTCATTAGGTATTCTAAACTTAGTTATGTGTCAATATTCTAGTTGTATTCTTAGTAGGAATATTATCCTAATTATCATCCTAACAACAAGGATTCATATATTCTAGCAGAAGGCTATATTCAAGGAACTATTAGGGAAGTACATGAATCAAGCAGGATGTAATTATTTAAATAGAACAGATTAGAAGGAAGGTGAGTCATAGTCAAATGTGGATGAGATCCTATACTCTAATCCTATTTGCAGGCTTGCTCGGTACAGTAACGTAACCGAGACAATATACTCTCGACCTGCATGGGCCACCACTAAAAATATGTCATACCCCAGTCCCAAAATATGTAGGACTAGGAATATGTAAGCATGCCAGGCGTATGTATATAGAGACTCTAATATATGGAAACCATAACACATACGTACATTGTATTATGAACAATAATTCACAAGTGGTATATATATTTGTCACAAGTCAAAGGGCATAACTAAATCTCATCCACAGAATCAAATATAAATGAATAACCAATCAACTATATAACTAAATTAAGTATAAGATGCTTGATAAGAATAAGTAGTTGGGTGGAGACAAATCCACTACCAAACTAGAATATGAGAGAAACAAAATAAGTACATCATCTAATGAACAATGAGACTCTAAGAGAAGACCTCCTCGAAAGAGAATGGAGTAGCAAGTCCTAATCTATGCTCCTGCAAATAGTCATGATCGTCTACACTTGGAAAAGGACCAGGTCCTTAGAGGGACGTAACAAGATACATATAAGCATGCCAATAAAGTACTGAAAATAAATATCTAATGGGTCGCCTAACCGTCTATGTGAATGCACTTTGAGAATAACTTTCCAATACGTGGGCTATCTGGCTAAAATAGGATTGGCATAATTCTCTCGGAGAATCAGGGGCCTACAAAGCATGACGTCTTTTGAACCTCAGAGGCCGCCATGTAATAATATATGGGTCATCATGACCGCGCATCTCCGGCGGAGCGTACGGGTTACACAAAGAAAGTACAAAGGAGCCCAAACGCCTTACTTGTTGTTCTCCCCACCCCATGCTCTAAGCATGTCATATCCATGACACGATGATACCTCTAAATAACTGCCAGGTCTTCTAGCATGCAATTTCTATCAGCAGTTATCCCTATCCGTCGCACGTCCTATACGTACCAGTGGCCAGCCGAGTATGCAAGTCTGTGTCCAACATGAGACTCACACTCATGTAATAACAGTGTCATGGCCAATAAAACATAAGAATGCCTCATGATAATGGGGTGGTCTCATAAACTAGGTCAACATGCATATATATATAATAAAAATAGAATACGACGCCACCGTCGTTGCACCCAAGTTATCCTTGGACGGGCAGTTTATATAGCAGTTAAAATATATAAATTAAATGGATAGAAATAAAATATATGCATCATATGGAATGTAAATCATAGTACAATGGCAAGGTATACTTGCCTGGCAAGAAATCTGTATAGTGTAAGTGTCCAGACGTCAAGTACACAGGATTAGAAACTATGGCCTCCGAATAAACGTCTCCGGATGCTAAAATAAATATCACCAATATTTCTAAAATAAGCAAGATGGTTAGAAAATACTACCCTTTCGTCCAATTTGGACACAGGGGTAAAACGGTAATTTTGGGTCAAAGCGGGTCCACATGTGGGCCACCTTGCACCAAAATATGTGCCAGAGGTAAAGGTATCTAAATGGGACAAATTATAGGTTAAACAAATTCTAAACATCAATATAAACTCAACGGTATGTCCAATTTTGGATTCTGGTGAGCCGAACACAAATTCACCCTTAAAGTCAACCGTAGGGCCCGTAAATAGGCAACTTGGTCAACTGTCTCGGAATCGCGTAAAACTTGGGTCACAGGACTAGCATGATACCACAAATCTAATGGCGTAAGTTTTATCATATTCTGACGAGCGTACACAAAATGGTGTGATATTTTACAAAAGTCGCGATACGAGAACTTTTTACGGATACATGTTGATTCCGACGCGCACACACGTCCAAATCAGTTTTCGCGAAAGCCCACACGTCAGGATATATCATACGCGCCTTTTGGTATAATTGGTACGCGATAAGGCAATCTCGTTTGGCGGAATGCGCTCCGTATCATAATTTTCTAATATTTAAAAAATAAGTTTTTGGTCGATTTGGAGGCCGAATAATTTAACACATAGAACAAATTAACAAAAACTAAAAAAACAGAAAAAAAAATTTGTTATATGGAGAAAAAAACCCTTTAATTAGTTTTCGAAAATATTAAACAGGTTGATGGCAAATTGGGTGTGAACATGGGGGTTAGGGTTAAAATTCGGAACTGTTTTTGGTCAGTTTTTCGATTATTTTCCGGTCGAATTTTTGACCAATCTAGGGCCAGAAAACTCGTCCCGCTTGAATAAAAATCCTAGAGGGTTAGGTTGTGAACGTACACGAACAAACCGTACGCAAAAATAATTAAAATTGAGGGAGATACATCACCTTGAAGAGTGGGCAAAAACTGTGTTGTACACGCGCGCGGTGCACCGACGACGGTGGTGGACCGGGCGGCTGCGGCGGCGCTGGTCGACGCGGGGGCGGCGGCGCCGGCTTTGGTCGGAGGTCGGCGGTCGCCATTGGGTGGCTAGGGTTAGGGTTAGGGTTAGGGTTTAGAGCTTTATGTGTACGTGTGTATATATATAGAGAGAGATAGGGAAGGGGTCGGGTGTAGTAGTCTGGGGGGTTTTGTTTGCTGCGGGTAGGATTTTGTTATTAGGAAGTAGTAGTAGTTAGTTGGTTTTAGGTGATTTTGTTAGTAGGTTTTTATTTTTTATTTTTATTTTACTTTTCTTTTCTTTCCTTTTCTTTTCTTTTTTTTTCCTTTTTCTTTTTCCTTTTCTTTTTAATTCCTTTTTCCTTTTCTTTTTAATTTGTTTTCTTTTTCTTTTGCTTTTATTATTATTAACACTATTACTATTAGCATTATTATTATTACTATTAGTATTACTATTAGTATTAGTATTAGTATTTGTATTTGTATTAGTATTTGTATTTGTATTAGTATTATTATTATTATTATTATTATTATTATTATTATTATTATTATTATTATTATTATTATTATTATTATTATTAACTATTACTATTATTATTATTATTATTATTATTACTATTACTATATATTTATTTATTTATATTCACATATATAGATGGGGCTAAAAATCCCAAAAATATTATTTGCACCGAAAATAAATTTTAGAAAATTACTTTGTAAAGTTTTAATAAAATACTACACCCAAAATATTTTATAATTAATAATTTATAAATTTATCTAGTTGTATAAATTAAGTAACTGTATAATAAAATAAACTAAGTAAATAATTAAATGGTTATCGACAAAGTATGTTATAGTAAGTGACATACAACTCTATAAAAAAGAAAATGCCTAACTTGGCACGAAAAATTATGGGTTGCTAATTGTAGGAAGTTGGAGTTAAAAAATAATCATAAATAAATTATATATATATAATATCTAAACATTCAACAATTAATCTATGGTCGTTACACTAATGTCATACTAACACCAATGGATCGAATTCTTGTGCCACGAAAGGATTCCACAGGTAGTGTCTCTTGTATAGGCTACTTTCTATGAAGGGCGATATAGATTTTGGGACCATCCTATATTATTAATGTCCAACCATGGTGAAGTATCCTAATAAAATCATTGAATTTTAATTGATTTAATAAATAATCTAAAATAAATACAAAATACACACAAAATACCTATTTTTGGGTGAGGGGGTTTACAGATGTTCGACATTAAGTTGACATAGTTCCGCATGGACCCGAGGATCACAGCACCAGGACTAACTTGGGAAGCTTTCAAAGATCTTTTGAAGGAGTTCTTTCCATATGTAGCTCTGAGTGCTCTAGAGAACCAATTCCTAGATCTCGTCCAGGAGAACATGACGGTGGACGAGCACGCAGCAGAGTTCTGCAAACTAGGAAGATTTATAGAGAGACATAATCCTCTAGGGAAGGCCCAAAAGTTTTTGAAGAGTTTGATCAGGTAGATCAAATCTCTTACTATAGGACACCGTATGGCGACATTTGAGGATATCCTGATGGACGCTCAAAGAGAAAAGGATGACTTGGAGATCAATTCTAAGAGGATGAGAGATATGTCAGGAGAAGCTAGCAGTAGTGTTCACCATTAAATTCGAAAGTTCTAAAAGAGCTTGATTTAATCAACAAACAGAAGAAAGTACAAAGAGATCCTGGACAGACAATCTAAGTACAATATTTTTGATTCTGGGATATGACGGTCAACAAGGAGTGCTATGGCATCTTCTTTACTCCGTGGATGATCCAATGTAGGGTGAGAAAGCTTACGTTCTTTCTTTGCTCGTCTCGGTATTCTTTCTCTCTGTATTGGTCGGGGGTGGTATGCTTTCTCTCTGAAGTAGAAGAAAAAAGTGAGCCTTTAGAACGTTCAAGTTGCTCATATTTATAGCCATTATGTTGATGGACTATGGGTGCCGCATATGCCTCTATTTGGTGGCTGCATAAGGCTCTTTCAATAAAATATAGTTGCAACTGTCACCGCATGCCATGGGCCGATTGCCACGTGGTCTTGGTTGAGATATGTTGTTAAAGATATCTCGGGGTTGTTATCAACCCGTTGTGGGCGTGACTTAGTCAACAAGACATTTTCAGCACCAACTGTACGAAGATCTCTACAGTTATAATGGGAAGATCTTATGAGCTAGAGGCCGCATAGCAACTTGGCCGCATGATGGTAAGACAGCATGAGTCTTGTAGCCGCATACGTGCTCTCATTTGGGCTTTGGTCGAATGGACACTCTGGTCGCATGGTGGCGAGGACACATGGGTCATGTAGCCGCATACGTGCCCTCATTTGGCCTTGGTAGGATGGACACCCTGGCTGCATGTTGGCGAGGCTGCATAGGGCATACACGCATACGAGGGAACACATGGCAAGGTACGTTTATTGAAGCAACTATTGTAACTTGTTATCTTTTCCTGAGCCATCATTTTTATGAGTCTTGAAGTATCTTATAGTGATGTGTTAAAGCTTCTGACCGACATCAGAATCTGTTTCAAGGGGTCCTTATGCAGCCTCCCTGCTCTGTGATCGTTCAGGCCACATATAGTTTACTATGCGACTTTTTTTACGATTTGGTTGACCAGGTCGCATGTGGCTCGGCTTGACTATTCAGGCTGCATATAGCTTCTTTACGGCTTGTTGAGGGGGCATGACCTTTATACGGCTTGCATAATTTTTTTATGCTTCTACAAGACCCCCTTTGAAAGAAGCATGGATGAGCGCTTTTGGCCGCATATGCAGGGTATGCCGCATAGTCTCGTTGCTGCATAGCTATCTCTGACAGGCTGTCCGACCATTAAATGAGGAAATTTGTTGTCTTTGACCGAATGTCTTAGGATTTTGTGCCATCTCCTGACACGGGCTTTGAGGCATCGGTTTCCAAGGAGATTAAAGAGGATCATGTGGATCGAGGCATCAGACTCATTCTCATAACTGCTTTAATTCATTACCTCGATCCCTTCACGCGAGTTTGGAGCCTATAAATAGGTAGTCAGGGGGAGAGAGAACTTTTATCTTTTTGCTTTCTTTCTTCTTTTCCTGCGAAGGATGCCGCAGGCTGCGACCCTTTTCGCCGAGGAGTTTCTCAGGGGTGGTCTTGATCCTTGGTTCCCTGATTCCGGTGCTTTGCTCAGAGGTAGGGGAGCACCGTGTTCTTTGTGTCAAGTTTCCATGGACACAGAGACATCCTTGCACATTCTTTTTACGTGGACGAGAAATCGTCTAGAACACACACAGGTTTTGTGGACCCATTACTTTTTGCACATGTTAGTGCAAGTAATAGATTTAGAATAAACCCTGACAGAGGTGATAAGGATATTACAGTTTTTGTGGACCCATTACGGTTTGTACACATTTGGAACAAGCCACGCCAGAGGTGATATGGACGTGGCAGTTTGTGTGGACCCATTACTTTTTGCGCACGAAAGTGCAAGTAATAGATTTGGAACAAGCCCTGCCAGAGGTGATATGGACGTGAAAGTTTGGTGGACTTAACACTGTTGGCGCACCTAATTTAAGAGCAGGTGATAAGTTGAGATGACGACTGGTGATAGTCGTAGGAAGATGTTTGCTCAGAGGTCACTTAGATACGGCATACTCTCGGGAGAGGACGTGGGGACGATAGCTCAGAGGTGATGTAGACGTGAGTTGATCAATAGCCATACCGAGAGGTTAGGTATGATCCTGACATTTTTTTAAAATGAAAAGAAAGTGCGTCAGAGTTAATATAGACGTTTTTGTTTGCTTCTATTGAGAAAATCCCACAGGGGGACTCTTGGTGGACTTATTATTTGTTGCGCACGTTGAGTACAAATAATAAATTTGAAATAATTCCTATCAGAGGTAATATGGATGTGATAGATTTTGTGGACCCATTACTTTTTCATATGTTAGTGCAAGTAATAGGTTTGAGACAAGCCCTGCCAGAGGTGACACGAATGTGGCAGTTTTTATAGACCCATTACTCAATTTAGTACAAGTAATAGATTTTTGAACAAGCCCTGTCAGAGGTAATATGGATGTGGCAGTTTTTATGGACCTAACACCGCTGGTGTACCTTGATAAGTACGGGTGATAAGTGGGAATGACAACCGATATCAGAGGTAATATAGACGTGATGATCGATTGCTAAGATCCGAAAGGTTTACTCAGAGGTAATATGGACATGCCAAACTCAACCGAGGAGAAATATTGTGATGATAGTTCAGAGGTAATATGGACGTGAACCGATGTCCGAAAAACTCGCTGAGGAATGATTTGCTAAGTTTGGTCTATCCGGGAGTGTGGATAGACTTAAGGATTACTCTGCTGGGGAGATTGGTGGGATGATAGCTCAGAGAAAATATGAACATGGCTAGCGTCTAACAAAAATAGCTTTTGAGGGGTCACTGCGGGAGTGTATAAGTAGATCAGAGGAGTGCTCCGCTGGGGAGAATTTAAGGATACATTATCCGTTGCGTATCTAGGACTCCTTGATACAGATAATGACTTTTATAAGAATTTATAAAGAAGGAGAAAAAGCTTCACATAGGCACTTACTGGGGACGAAAAACCAAGAGTGTAGAGACATACATCTGGGTTGTCTTGCTGGGGATAAAAGGAGTACAAGTCTAGTTTAGATGTAGTATTTTTTTTAGGAACTTGTCATTGATAGGCATCATAAGCAAGTCGCCATTGGATTTTACTAGTCGGTAGGCGTCGTTGGAGAATACAGACTCCACGATGAATGAGCCCTCCTATTTAGGCTAGAATTTGTCGACCATCTTGTGGATCATGACCATCGATATTCTCACGGTTAGGATGAGGTCTCCCATTTGAAAAGTTCTCCTTGACCCGTCGATTGAAGGCTCCTGGGAGAGGTGCTTGGTATAGCTCAATGCGCTGCTGTGCTAAGAGACATTTTTCGTCGAGTGCCTCTAACTCTTGTAGTCGTCAACAGTGATTGTCTTCGGCAGTTAATTGGTTGGAGAGGGCTACTCAGAGTGAAGGGATTTGGATCTCGAGCAGGAGGATTGCTTTACTTTCATACACCAGAGAGAAAGGTGTATTTCCATTAGCTGTCCGGACCGTTATGCGGTAGGCCCAGAGACATTCACCCAGCTTCTCATTCCAGTCGCGCTTATTGAAAGACACAAACTTTTTGAGTAGCTTTATAATGGTCTTGTTGAAGGCTTCTGCCAGACCATTTGCTGTCGGGTTATAAACTGGTAGAATGCATGACCTGTGAACTATGGACCGTTATCGTGGACGATCCCTTGTGGCAAGTCAAAGCAGTATATGAGATGATGCTTGACGAAGCTAATCATGTTCGATGTTTTTACTTCAGCGAATGGAACAGCTTTCATCCATTTGGAGAAGTAATCGGTTATAGCCAGGATGAACGATGCCCTTTAGAAAAAAGGTAGGCTGATTGGTCCGATAATGTCCATCTCTCATGCTTCAAACGGCCAAGATGCGACCGTCGGGTACAAGAATTCTGAAGGCTGGTAGGAATAGAGTTTTGGGTAGTCTCAACAAAAGTCTTTTGCTGGACCTGAGAACTGCTCTACTGGGGAACTTTTGGTGGATCCGTTACTTTTTGTGTACTTGGATGCAACTAATAGATTTGAAACAAACCCTATCAGAGGTGATATGGACGTGATAGATTTTATGGAATTAACACCGTTGTCGTACTTAGAGTTGAGTACGGATGGCAATTTTAGATGACGATCGATATCAAAGGTAATATGGACGTGATGGTCGACAGTCAAATAGGAAAGTTTGCTCAGAGGATGGACATGGCAAACACTACTGGGGATGATGTGAGGGTGGTAGTTCAGTGATAATATGGACGTGAACTAATGCCCAAGAGAACTCAGGTTACTGAGGGTGGCCTACTTAGGAGTGTAGATAGACCTGAGGGTTGTTCTACTGGAAAACTTTTGGGGATCCCGTATCTGTTGCGTATTTACGACTCATGAATACAGATAATAGATTTTTTGGTGATTCATGTAGGAGAAGTGCATACTGTGCAAAATGTAGGCAATGTATATTCTGCATTTGTTGGAGAATTTTACCCTGATTAGCAAATCTTTCTTAGGCTCTGTGAGCCTGTATGCACTGTTGAATTGAGAAAACAATATCCTTGATATCTTTGATAGAAGGTTGGATCGAGAAAACATTGACCTCGATGTCCGTCTTGTCAACCATGGCCGAAAGTTTATAATTTTGGAACTTTAGCCCTACAGGTTGTCGTCTTGTTGGAGTGTCACGCTCCAGTCCCAAAATATTGAGGGACTAGACACGTGGGAATGGCCAACAGCACACACCGATGGGCAAATCCAATTTAATGGATCCATCAGGATGTACTTAAGCTGTAGTACAACAATAAGGGTCTACTAATCTCATCTACAGAAAGAATGCAACAATATCAGAATTATAAAGCAATATCAAGTTTCAATAAACATAGCTCGGGGAACAACCCGATAATGAGTTTGATACATCAACTCAATAAACTGTAAATAAAGAGTCTAAAAATAGAAATGACTGAGTATAGAATACGCATATACTCAGGAGAAATCCTCAGCGATCACCTCGTCCTCGGATTCTGGTACTTCTCCAAAGACTGCTCATATTTCTGCTTCTGCTTCTGTCCCGTATACCTCGGGATAGATCTCCTCCGCTAAACCTGGGGACATAATCCAGATCCAGGTCCTTAGGGGACATAGCACGGTACAAAATAACTCATGCCAAAATAAATGCAGTACAGCAATAAATAAAATAATAGGGTAAACTATATAACCAGCTAAGTGATATACAAGTGAGAGCATTATTCATACTCAGGCTGAGACAAATACAGGCTCTGTGTCGGGGAAACCCATAGCAGTATTTTCTTGAAGGGCCAGTAAATGTGCCAAAGCTCTGTGTCAGAGTCTAAGGCACCTCCAGTAAAGTAATATATATATATATATATATATATATATATATATATATATATATATATATATATATATATATATATATATAATCAGCCTTTTGTATGGTAAAACTCTCCCCACCCAATGTAATCACACGTCTCATGTCCACGACGTTTCATGTCCATGTCACGCAGGATCATATCTAATACAGCAAGTCATAATGAGATCTAAGTATGTATAAAGTATATGTCATAAACATGTATCATATACAGAATCACCATGAATATCTCAGAAAGATTCTGTCTCATAAATAGTGTTCGGTGTCCTGAGGTATGACGTACTTGATAAGGCAAGCACAAAATGTATAGTGTCTCGATATCCATGTCTATGTGACATTATACAAATCTGCATTCAGTGTTGACACCCGAATATTAGTCGGACGCTAAGTAATGTCATACGGCCCTAGGTTGAACAGAGATCTTACAGTCATAAATCAAGAAAATAGTATAAACAGATGCTGCAAGTAGGGCAAGGTACACTTGCCTGGGTTTTGGTTACCAACTGCGGCTCTGGTATCAGCGGGTTCTGCAGGTACTTCTCTGGTTGCTGAAATAGACATTATCATCATGCTCAGAAGATATCAAATAGCTAGAAACGCCTGTCCTTGAGTCCAATTTGGACACAGAGACAAAAATGACAGTTTTTGGTCAAAGCGGGGTTAACATGTGGCTCGCTTCACACCAAAAAATGTGTCAGAGACAATGTTCTCCAAATTCGTCCAACTTAGTGTCATCAAGTCTAAAACGATGATACAAACCCAACGAAATGTCCAGAACTGGATTTTGATGAGCCGTTCACAAAATTGCCCGTCAAGTGGAGCCGCGGGGCCCACGATACGCAATTTTATCAACGTTCTCAGATTCGAACCAAACTTGGATCACAGGACCAGCGTATTGCTATGAGTCCGATGGCAAAAGTTTTGTTTCGATCCGACGTATGTACACGAAATTACAATAAGTTCCAGAATAGGGCCGATATGGGGCGTTGTCGACGGATACGCGTTGATTCCGGTGTGCACGCACATCCAAATCAACTTTTGCGAAATCTTACACATCCGTATTAATGGTGCATACCTTTCAGTGAAGTCCGCACACGACCAAGTCGTCCCGTTTGGCAGGGCGCACTCAGTTCCGGAAAAAAACAGGATAAATTTTTTTCTGATTTTGGATCGCAGTTCGCGATCGCCACAGGATGCGACACATCGAGCGGGTGGCACGGGTATCGAGAAGGTTATGCAGGGTTTGCGTCACAATAGACGGAACAAGAAATGGGGCAGCGAGGAGAGAGAAAAGGCTACCTGAACAGGGCTCCGTAGAAATTAGGATTTCTCGTGTCCGTGAGGCGACACGACACAGCTAGGGTTAGGGTTTGGTTTTGCTGCGGCTGGGGGCGCTGGGGCTTCGCCGAAGGAGGAGGCTGCTCGGGTGAAGGTGGCTCAGGTGGAGGCTGTGGGGTCATCGGCTCTGGTGGCGGCTCGGGCTGCCGAAGCTACGATGGTGGAGGCGGAGAAGGGTCTTAGGTGGTCGGGTCGGGTGGAGAACGGAAGAAGAAGGAGAAGGAGGCCAGGGGGAGTGGTGGTGATCGTGCTGGTGGTGAGTTGCAGGTGGTCGGGGTCAGGCGAGGCGGAGGAGATGGAGGTGGGGGCAGGCTGCTCAGGTGAAGGGCTGGCCGGGGAAGCGGTCGGAGAAGGAGAGGCACAGGAGAGATGGCGGAGGGGTTGGAGGTTACGGTGGTGGTGTTGGTTGTTGAGACAGCAGTGGTTGGGCGGGTTTTTATATAGGGCGAGGGCGAGAGTAACCGCCGCGGGGAGGCAGAGGCGTTACCGACGGAGGAGAGGGGGTAAAACCATCACGGAGGAGGCGGTTACGGGCGGCGGTCGGCGGAGGCGAAGCGACAGGGTCGGGTTGCTACGGTTACTGTAGCAGCAGATAGGGTAGACGGGTCGGGTCAGGTTCAGTTTCGGATCCGACCCGATCCGATAGGCAATGGGTTGGGTTCAGCTAAACTGGGTCGGTTCAGGGTCGGTTCGGGTTGGTTTGGTTCAAAAATAAATTATGTTTATTTTAGGGTTTAATTTGGTTTAATAAAAACTTATTTTTAATTAATTTAAAATTCCAGAAAATTCCAGAAAATTATAAAAATTCATTTTAAAAATCTAAAAAATTTCTGGGGGTTTATATGGAGTGATAACGCGTACTAGCATCTTCATATCCTAGCCTGTGCGAGTATTGTTGTAATAACTGTCGGATTATAAAGTAATACGTCGTTCTTTACCAAAGTTTAGTCCTTCAGCTTTTGGGAGGTCATATCCCATCTTCTGCATGAGACGGAGTAATTGTTGGCTATAATGATAGAATTATGGCAGCTCATCATTTGTTGGGTTGAATACTGATGATGACTTAGCTAGTACAGAATAAGAAGCTCTGTGCACAGGAATACTGCCACGTATACACAAGAGAGTTGGTTGAGTTGTGGGTGTAGGATCACTGCCTATTGCCCATAAAGATTTGTTATGAAGAGAAGTAATATTGTGTGCGCATAAAGTGTGATACGTCCTTGTACTGAAGACTTGCTCGGATGTGTATAATAGAATGTCGCCTATCATGCGCCATTGCTGATGAGTCATACAAGATTTCTCTCTTGTACACAAGGAGACTTGTTGAGCTGTGCTGATCGTCTGAAGTCTACAATTTGTATTTTCTGAGGAAAAGATCGTGCAGCCCGGCCTGCATTACTTTTTTTTAACCTGGTCGTTGAAGGTGATTTGACGTCGGGAGCCTCGTAATATCGCTGGTAGGTAAGGCCCAACCTGGTTGCCCATGCCCAGCCCTCATCAGCGGTGGAAGAAATTATATGGCAGGACTTGGTTTTGCATGCTTTAGGCTTGACGATGGAAGGCGCTGCTTGTTGCATCAAGTCTGGGACAAGATTCAGGTGGACCCATATGACCTCGCCCCGAGTTGTAGAAAGAGGTATCAGCCCAGCTACTTGGTCGCGAGCTGGTGGAAGATTAACTACCTCTATTGTTGCCCTCAGGATCGGAACAACTCCGTGTAAATACCCAGAATTTTTTAGAATTTTAAAAATAAAATTTCGGGAATTTTTTGTAGTTTTTAACTAATTAAAATAAATATTTTCTGGTATTAAATAAATTTTGTGATTTTATTAAATATTAAAATATTATAAAAATATTTTTTTAGTGTAAAATAAATAATTAGTCAGTGTGTAATTTTTTTGGAATTTATTGGACCCAAAAACCATTTTTAAACACCCAAAATATAGTTTTTAAATAAACCCAAAATAAACCGTATTAAACCAACCTAAACCGGATTGAACCTAGCCTAAATAAACCAAACCCATAAACCAACCCTATTGGATCGGGTCGGATCTGAACCCGACCCACATCCAAAAACCCGAACCCGACCCGATTACCTACCCGCTACAGTAACCTAAACCCGATCCCCGCATCTGACTGCCTCCCCCGACCGTTCCCCGACCGTTTCCTCCGACGTTCCACCTCCCTGTCGCTTCGCCTCCCCGACCACTCACTTCCCCGATCGATCACCTCCCCGCCAACGGCCGACCCCCCTATATAAACCCCCTGAACCCGATCCTTACCACCACGGCCACCACTTCCTCCGTCGTCTCCTCCAATGACCCAAACATCGGCCGACCGAGCTCCCGAGCCTCCGGCGATGACTCCTCCACCATGACCCCGCCGTCGACGACCAGTAGCTGTCGCCGACCCCAGCACCGACGAGCTTCGCCACCGCAGCAACCCGCAGTCGCCGTGCTGCGCCATCCCACGTATACGACGTATAGCCGATTCCGATCCCCTGTTCAGGTGAGAATTTCTCTCTGCTCACTGCGTTATTTTCTGAACGGTCTGTTGCGACATGTTCACTACATGACCCCCTCGAACCTCGTGCAATTAGACTGGGGTATCGTGTCATGCGTCGGTCGCAAATCGCGATGCAAAAATAGGAAAATAATTCTGAATTTCTTAAAATTCAGAATTTGCCCCGAACTTCCCAGTTCATGACCGTTTTGCGAGCAACCTGCTAAATATTTTTAAAATTTACCTGAACAGTAATTTAGACCGTATAACCTAGTTTTAAAACCCTATTTTAGTTCAATTTATTGAGCTATAATTTGCATGTTATTCGAGGGTAAAAATGATAAAAATATTGGTTATTTAAAATTCTAATTTTCCTGAAACTAGGTGCGTCCTGCTAAACGAGGTGACTTGGTCATGTGCGAACTTCACAGAAAGGTGCGCGCCATTAATACGGATATGTGAGATTTTGCAAAAGTTGATTTGGATGTACGTGCACACCAGAATCAACACGTATCCGTCGACAACACCTTGTATCGGCCATATTCTGAAACTCGTTGTAACTATGTGTACGCTCGTCATTTCAAAATAAAACTTGCGCCATCGGACTTGTAGCGATACGTTGGTCTTGTGACCCAAGTTTGGTTCAATTCTGAGAACGTTGAAAAAATCTCGTATCGTGGGTCCCACGGCTCCACTTAACGGGCGATTTTGTGATTGGCTCATCGAAATCCAGTTATGGATATTCTGTTGGGTTTGTATCATCGTTCTAGACTTGAAGACCCTAAGTTTGATGAATTTAGAGAATATTGTCTCTAGCATATTTTTTGGTGCGAAGCAGGCCACCTGTGGACCCCGCTTTGACCAAAAACTATCAATTTTGTCCCTGTGTCCAAATTGGACTTATGGACAGACAATTCAAGCTATTTTATATTTTTTGAGCATGATGATAATATTTATTTCAGTAACCGGAGGAATATTTGAAGATCCTGCTGATACCGGAGCAACTATTGGATTCAAACCCCAGACAAGTGTACATTGCCAATCTTGCAGTACTTGCTACATATTATTTCCTTGATTTAATTATATGATGTAACTGTTCAACATAGAACTGTGTGACGTTACTTAGCGTCTGAATAATATTTGGGTGTCGACGCTGTACACGGAATCGTGTAACGTCACTAGAGATTGATATCGCGACCCTATATATCTTCGTGCTTGCATTATCAAGTACGTTATACCACAGGACACTTGACACTGTTCATGAGACAGAATCTTCCTGAGATATTCATGGTAATTCTGTATAGGATACAGGATTCGTGATATAGACTTTATACATATGCTTAGCTATCATTATGACTCACTGCATCAGTTAGAGGTCATAATCTTGCGTGTTATAGAACATGATACGTGTGATTATATTGGGTGGGGAGAGACACACAGGCTACAGGCTAATTTTATATATAAATTTATTATTATGAGGCCGTAGACTCTACATCAGAGCTAAGCACTCTACTAGTGATATCACTGCTACCGGCTTCCTGACACAGAGCTTGTAGTGGTCTCAGCCTGAGTTCTAGTGATGCTCTCAACTTGTATATCACTTAGCTGGTTACATAGTTTACCCTATTTATTCATTTATTATTGTACTGCATCTATTTTGGCTTGAGTTATTATTGTACCTTGCTATGTCTCCTGAGGACCTGGAATCCGAATTATGTCCCCAGGTTTAGCAGAGAAGATCTACCCCGAGGGGTACGGGATAGGAGCATACATTAGAGCAGTACCAGAACCCGAGGATGAGGTGATCGTCGAAGATTTCTCCTGAGTATCTGCTTATTCTATACTCAGTTATTTCTGTTGTTTTCTGTTTATTGAATGTCATGCCCCAGTCCCAAAAATATGAAGGACTAGGACACGTAAGCATGCCAGCCGCATGAATATGGCAACTCCAATATATGGAAACCAAAAGCCATACGTACGATGTAATATGAATATCAAATCCACAAGTGGTATAAATCTATCACAAGTCACAGGGTATAATCTAAATCTTATCCACGAAAATCAAATATAAATAAATAACCAATATCTATGAAACTAAATCTCAATACAAAGTATCTAAGGATGATAGTTGGATGGAAATAAATCCACTACCAACTCGAATGTAAAAGTGCAACACCACAAACACAATATAAGAATACCAGCTATCAAAGCACGGGCTCGAAGCAAAGACATTCTCGAAACATATATAACCATCCAAATCTGTGCTCCTGTGAATACTCAAGAACAGATACACCTGAAAGGGGCAGGTCCTCAGAAGAACATAACAAGATACATAAAAATATGCCAATAAAGTACTGAAATAAATATCTAATTGGTCGCCTAACCGTCTAAGTGAATGCAGTTTGAGAACAACTTTCTAACAAGTGGACTATCTGGCCATAAATGGGATTGGCATAACTCTCTTGGAGAATCAGGGGCCTCAAAGCATGTCGTCTTTTGAACGGCAGAGGCCGCCAAGTAGTAAATGGGGTCATCACCGCCCGTATCTCCAGCGGAGCTTCCGGGTTACAATAAGGAAAGTACAAAGGAGCCCAAATGCGATACTTGTTGTTCTCTCCACCCCATGCTCTAAGCATGTCACATCCATGACACAATTTGGTTCATAGCCTATCTTTAGTACCCTTGCCCAATCCTGCAACCAAACAAGGACAATGATTGGACCACCGTACTATAATAGGCTATGTCCAAGGACCTCTAATAACTGCTAAGTCTTCTAGCATACAAAGTTTCTATTAGCAGTTATCCCTAACGCACGGCCCATACGTATAGGAGGCCAGACCTGTTACGCAGTCCGTGATCTATATGAAACTCACACTCGTGTAACAACTATGTCACGGGCAATGAACCTAATGATGCTACATGATAATAGGGTAGTCTCATAAACAAGGTCAATGCAAATACATAAATAAAAATATATCGCGACGACACCATCGCACGCATTTTTTATAACAGTTAAAATATATGAACTAAAGACAAAAAATAAAGATGCATGCAACATATGGAATATGAATAACAGTACAATGGCAAGGTATACTTGCCTGGCAAGAAGCTGCAAAATATAACGTCCAGATGTCCAACACACAGGACCAGAAGCTATAGCCTTAGAACAAATATCGCCGGATGCTGAAATAGATATCACCAATGTTCCCAGATTAAGAAAAATAGCTAGAAAGTACTTCTCTTTCGTCCAATTTGGACACAGGAGCAGAACGGTAATTTTGGGACAAAGTGGGATCCATGTGTGGCCCACTTTGCACCAAAAAGCGTGCAAAGGGTAAAAGTCTCAAATGGTATAAGTTATAGGTCAAACAAACTCTAAATGTCAGTACGAACTCAATGGTATGTCCAAATTTGGATTCCAGTGAGCCGAACACAATTTCGCCTAAAAAGTCAACCGTGGGGCCCACTAATTGGCGACTTGCTCAACTATCTCAGAGTTGCGTGAAAATTGGGTCACAAGACCAGCGTGTTACGACGAGTCCAGTAGCGCAAGTTTTGTCGCAATCTGACGAGCGTGCACAAAATGCGCAGGGCTTTCGCAAAAGTTGTGACACGGGGATTATCCGCGGATATGGGCTGATTTCGACGCGCACACGTGTCCAAATTAGTTTTCGTGAACTCTCACACGTCCGGGTACGCTGTGCGTACCTTTTGGTACACTTGGTACATGACGGAGCGGTCCCGTTTGGCGGGGCGTGCTCCGTTTCACAATTTTTGAAAATCTAAAAAAAGTAGGTTTTTGGGGTTTCTAACGAATTTAATTCTACATACAGCAGCTAATAAATTAATGTAATTAACAAAAATTAAACTAGATCAAGTGGTCTCCATATATCAAAAAGAAAAATCAAATTCGGATCTCTGTGGTGGGAGATACGAATCCGGGAACATGGGTCATCGCAACAAAAATTTTGGAATTTAAAAAGTTGTGGTTTTTTATCGACTTGGCGTCAATTTTTGCCTAGGTTTACACTTTGTTCGAGGTCTACTATCATACAGATATTGAAGGGGGTTAAGTGGTGAATGTACCGGAGAAGACGGATTCGAGTTTGGTCAAGCGAGGGCGTGGAAAACAGAGCCTGAACAGGGCTTCGTTGTAGTTTAATTTTTGCTGCGCGCGGGGTACGCGGTTGTTCACGGTCGGCCGGGGATGGCCGGCGGTGGCGGCTGGGCACGGTGGCTCGGCGGCGTCGCAGTCTGGATCGAGAGGGAAAGGAGATGGGAAAGGAATTAGGGTTAGGGTTTTTTTGATTGAAATGATATATATATATAGGAGAGAGAGGGAGAGACCGAGAGAACCGGGGGGTTAAGCGCGGGTCTGGGAATTCTGAGCTGCTGCTGCTGCTTTCATTCGGTGAACGTGGGTGCGGGTTATACTAGCGAGTAGGTGGGAGCTAAAGGGTCGGGTTTAGGATCCATTAGGAAGTTTAATTTTTTTTTCTTTTTCTTTTCCAATTCTTTTTCTTTCTATTTCTTATATATATATATACACATAGAAAAATTTATAATTTGTATTAATACATACCATTAAGCTAGCAACTATCCACGGGGTCTCCTATATGGAATAAATTAGGAAAAATTCATACCGGCTCCATAAATCTCCTAAATTCACAAACACCTAAAATAAAAATAAAATAAAATATATTTCTCCTAATTAGCTCATAATTACTATAGTTCAATTAATAATTAATAAAAAAAGATTAATACAGTTTTTAGGATTAGGGGTTTTATATTGAATTAATGTATCAAACTCATTATCGGGTTGTTCCCCGAGATATATTTTATTGAGACTTGATGTTGCTTTATATTTCATAATGTTTGTATTTATTTCTGTGGATGAGATTAGTACCATAGCCCATATTGTTGTTTTACAGCTTAAGTATACCCTAATGGGTCCATTAAATTGGGTTTGCCCATTGGAGTGTGCTGCTAGCCATTGCCACGTGTCTAGTCCCTCGGTATTTTAGGACTGGAGCGTGACATGGTTTTTGTGGTGGCCCATGCAGGTCTACGACTAAATTGTTCAGTTTCAACTAAGGAATCGAACAAGCCTGTGACAAGAATAGGATAAGTTTTAAGATCTCATCCACTTGATTGAATCATTCTTGATCTCTATATCGAATTCGAAATTCTTGACTTGCATCCTGCCTTAAATCTTTTGTGCGCCTCTTATAGTTTGTTTTGGATGCAGAATAATGAAACCAAGAACCGGTGACAAAAATCCTTTAGGTACACCACAAGGTGTTGTGGTCACCTATGATGATGGAGTGACACCAGAAGATAGAGGACAATCAGCTCAAAGCAATCAAACAGACCAGAATACTTCAAGGTTTCTGCGTGATGACATTCCGCCTCCGCCGCAGTTTACTCCACCAATGTCCGTATTCCCACAAGGGCATACTATGGATGGACAACAGATATTACAAATGATCTACGCAATGATGCAAGTCCAACAGCAGATTCAACAAGAGGCTCAGCATCATGAGACAGAAAACTTGAGGAACAGTATAGTGACCGCACTAGAGCAGTCAGATCTACCAGCACGATGGCCATCGACGGGCTCTATCACCAATTTTTGTCAGCTGAAGCCCCGTACCTTTTTTGGCACAGAGGAGCCCACTGTAGTTCATGAGTGGCTCACAAATACTCAACATCAATTAGAAACAGCTGAGCTTCCAAGGGAACATTGGATGACTGCCGTCCGGATGCAGTTTACAGGCAATGCACATCATTGGTGGCTATCTAAGGAGATACGGCTTGGACCAGACCGAGTCACTTGGGAAGAGTTCTCTAGACTCTTTGAGGAGATGTATATTCCATTTATTGCTCGATCGGAACTTTGGGACAAGTTCAAATGCCTCACTCAAGACAATATGATAGTGGAAGAATACAATACGGAGTTCATTCGTCTGAGTCGCTTTGCCCCTTCCCTGATCCCTACAGAAGAGGAGAAGGCTGAGAAGTTCTTCAACGGACTAAACTCTGAGCTACAGAGACAGATTGGCTCGGTTGTACCTACTTCTTACTCGGACGTCCTTGCTGCAGTACGACGCATAGAGCGCATCACCAGGAGAGAGTCCTGCCTGAAGTGGCCTTTCACATCAGCACCAGCCAGAGCACCAAAGGGAGAAGCTGCAAAGAGATCTCACATGCACCAGCCACCCAGAGCATCTCCGCAGATACTACCTATATGTCAATATTGTGTCAAGCGAGGCTATTATGAGAGCGAGTGCAGATGCAAGTTAGGATTATGCTTGATTTACGGATCCAACCAATATTTAGCCAAGGATTGTCCTGAGCATCGAGAGGGAGCACTAATGTTAAATCGACAAGCTTTACTAGCACCGAGGCCAGTTTATCCAGCATTGGGAGCACCACAAACGGGAGTTGGAGGAGTCAGACCACCAGCTCCAGGAGGATATCAAACGAGGCCACCTTTGGCACCCCAGGCAGCACTTTTCCAGCAGGCCCAGCAACGGCAAAGGGCACCACCGCAAGTACGTGGACAAGCTTTTACGATGACAATGGAGAACGCACAGACTCGTGAAGTAGCAAATGCGCATAAGATTTAAGTTATTCATAGATGTCTATTTCTAGTAATGCTTTAGCACGTGGCTATTAGTTTATGACCTTAGCCTTAAACCTAGTATTTTGAACTTATTAGTAATTGATACCCTAGTTTTTCCAAGCTGTAGTTTTCTTACCATAACCTGATTCCTTCACTTTTGAATTACCTAATCCTTCATTGTTTAGGAAAATACTTTATTCTTTCCCTATGTGTTTTGCTTAACCCTAATTCTTCGATTTTCCCTTGATCAAGATTCTTTGTGTGTGTGTCGTGCTTAGAATATTTCTTGCAACAGTGTCATCTCTTTTGACCTGCTTTGCTTTCTTAATTGCGATGACACAATTCTTTTAAGGAGGGTAGATTGTAAACAACCAGAATTTTTCAGAATTTTAAAAATAAATTTTTGGGAATTTTCTATAATTTTTAACTAATTAAAATAAATATTTTCTGGTATTAAATAAATTTTTTAATTTTATTAAATATTAAAATATTATAAAAATAATATTTTTTAGTGTAAAATAAATAATTAGTTATAGTATAATTTTTTGGAATTTATTGGACCCAAAAATCATTTTTAAACACCCAAAAACATAGTTTTTAAATAAATCCAAAATAAACCGTATTAAACCAACCTGAACCGGATTGAACCTAGCCTAAATAAACAGAACTCCTAAACCAACCCTATTGGATCGGGTCGGATCTGAACCCGACCCGCATCCAAAAACCCGAACCCGACACGATTACCTACCCGCTACAGTAACCTAAACCAGATCCCCGCGTCTGACTGCCTCCCCCGACCGTTCCCCGGCCGTTTCCTCCGACGTTCCACACCCGTCGCTCTGCCTTCCCGACCACTCACTTCCCCAACCTACCACCTCCCCGCCAACGGCCGACCACCTTATATAAACCCCCTGAGCCCGATCCTCACCACCACGGCCACCACTTCCTCCGTCGTCTCCTCCACTGACCCGAACTTCGGCCGACCGAGCTCCCGAGCCTCCGGTGATGACTCCTCTACCGTAACCCCACCGCCGACGACCAGTAGCTTCCGCCGACCCCAGCATCGACGAGCTTCGCCACCGCAGCAACCCGCAGTCGCTGCACCGCGCCATCCCACGTATACGACGTATAGCTGATTTCGATCTCCTGTTCAGGTGAGAATTTCTCTCTGCTCGCTATGTTATTTTTCGAACAGTCTGTTGCGACATGTTCGCTACATGACCCCCTCGAACCCCGTATAATTAGACTGGGGTATCGTGTCCTGTGTCGATCGCAAATCATGACGCAAAAACGGGAAAATAATTCCCAATTTCTGAAAATTCAAAATTTATCCCGAACTCTCCAGTTCACGACCATTTTGTGACCAACATGCTAAATATTTTCAAAATTTACCTGAACAATAATTTAGACCGTATAACCTAGTTTTAAAACCCTATTTTAGTTTAATTTATTGAGCTATAATTTGCATGTTATTCGAGGATAAAAATGACCAAACTATTGGTTATTTAAAATCCTGATTTTCTCAAAACTGGGTGTGTTCCGCTAAACGAGGCAACTTGGTCGTGTGCAAACTTTACCAAATGGTGCGCACCATCAATACGGATATGTGAGATTTTACGAAAGTTGATTGGATGTGCGTGCACACCGGAATCAACGCGTATCCATCGACAACTCCCCGTATCGGCCATATTCTAAAACTCGTTTTAACTTTGTGTATGCTCATCGTTTCGAAATGAAACTTGCACCATCGAACTCGTAGCGATACGCTGGTCCTGTGACCCAAGTTTGGTTCGATTCTGAGAACGTTGACAAAATCCCATATTGTGGGTCCCACGGCTCCATCATCGGAATCCAGTTCTGGACATTCTGTTGGGTTCGTATCATCGTCCTAGACTTGTAGACACTAAGTTTGACAAATTTGGAGAACACTATCTCTGGCACATTTTTCGGTGTGAAGGAGGCCACATGTGGACCTCGCTTTGACCAGAAACTGTCAATTTTGCCCCTGTGTCCAAATTGGACTTATGGACAGGAAATTCTAGCTATTTCATATTTTCTGAGCATGATGGTAATGGTTATTTCAGCAACCGGAGGAATACTTGAAGATCCCGCTGATACCGGAACGACTATTGGTATTCAAACCCCAAGCAAGTGTACCTTGCCAATCTTGCAGTACTTGCTACATGTTATTTCCTTGATTTAATTATATAATATAACTGTTTAACCTAGAACCGTGTGATGTTACTTAGCGTTCGAATAATATTCGGGTGTCGACGCTGTATACAGAGTCGTGTAACGTCACTAGAGATTGATATCGCGACCCTATATATCTTCGTGCTTGCATTATCAAGTACGTCATACCATAGGACACTTGACACTGTTCATGAGATAGAATCTTTCTGAGATATTCATGGTGATTCTGTAATACAGGATTCGTGACATAGACTTTATATATATGCTTAGCTATCATTATGACTCATTGTATCAGTTAGAGGTCATGATCTTGTGTGTCATAGAACATAAAACATGTGATTACATTGGATGGGGAGAGACACACAGGCTACAGGCTGATTTTATATATATATTTATTATTGTGAGGTCGTAGACTCTACATCAGAGCTAGGCACTCTACTAGTGATATCACTGCTACCGGCTCCCTGACACAGAGCTTGTAGTGGTCTGAGCCTGAGTTCTAGTGATGCTCTCAACTTGCATATCACTTAGCTAGTTACATAATTTACCCCCATTGATTCATTTATTATTGCACTGCATCTATTTTGGCTTGAGTTATTCTTGTACCTTGCTATGTTCCCTGAGGACCTGGAATCCGGATTATGTCCCCAGGTTTAGCAGAGGAGATCTACCCCGAGGTTTACGGGACAGGAGCATACATTAGAGCAGTACCAGAACCCGAGGACGAGGTGATCGTCGAAGATTTCTCCTGAGTATCTGCTTATTCTATACTCAGTTATTTCTGTTATTTCCTGTTTATTGAATTAATGTATCAAACTCATTATCGGGTTGTTCTCCGAGATATATTTTATTGAGACTTGATGTTGCTTTATATTTCATATTGTTTGTATTTATTTCTGTGGATGAGATTAGTACCATAGCCCATATTATTATTTTACAGCTTAAGTTTACCCTAATGGGTCCATTAAATTAGGTTTGCTCATTGGAGTGTGCTACTGGCCATTGTCACGTGTCTAGTCCCTCGGTATTTTAGGACTGGGGCGTGACACTCCGTCCTGGGCTTCCGTCATGGGCATGTTACCGAACTGTAGAGACACCATGTTGACAGCAACTGTCTTGTCATCGAAGTCCAAGGTAAGGGCCTTAGTGTCAAGCAGGTGCTAGATGTATCGCTTGAGGGTGTAGAAATCATTCGTTACATGGTGGACGTAACGATGGTAATGGTAGTATTTTGGATTATTCATCTTAGCTGCCTCTACAGGGAGCATGATATCGTAGAGCCGAATTTTGCCGTCCTTCATCAACATATCGAAGATGGGCATGACATCGTCCTCTTCGAAGGAGTAAGTCTCATGGGGATTTGGAACCTCAGCCGGCTTTTGCTTAGGCTTCTTGGTTAAGTTGGCCACCAGGGCCTGTTTTCTTTCTTTTTCGCGGCTGTTGTTGTCGCTATTGTTATTGTTGGGATATTTCCCCTATCATCTGCGACAGGGATCTATATTTCCAGGAGTCGAGCATCTTTAACCTTCTTTTCAGTACTGACTGTATTGATGACGAACGATGTCCAATATTTGAATTGACTGTCGTCAATCCAGAAGCTGACCAGTGGAAGTAGGTTCCTGCGGCACATGTCCATGAGTGTGGACTAAGGATTTCCTGAAGGCAACCTCAGTGCTGCTTGGCAGAAACGCTCGATATAATTTTGGACGAGTTCCCTTTCCCCTTGGATGACAACCATCAGGGAGGACATCGTCATGTCGCTTTATCTGTCTTAGAATCTTTTGTGGAAAAGACTCTTAAAGTCGTCAAACGATGAGATTCAGTTGAATACAACCATGTAGGCTACAAAATCAGTCGAATACGACCTCGGACAATTTTCCCACAAAGAGCTTGGTGAGGAGTGCGTCACTACCAGGTAGGTGCCCCGTTCAGTCTCAAAATAGCTCATGTATTGACAGAAAAAAGTTATCCCGTCGAATAGGTTCAGGTTGAAGTGCTTGTACTTTGGCGGGTAAGGAATATTCCTCCACTCATGGGGGTACGGTTGTCGTATCCCGAGCTCGCGCAGTGAATTCCAGCTGCCCATAGAATCTAGGCGAGCCCGGAGTTCCCAAATTTTTCTTATTGCATCTTTGGCTTCGTCTCCCACGGAAGGGGCAGATGAACCGGACGGAGTGTAATTTTTTCCTATGGGCGAAGCAGTTGCGTCAGAATCTGCATTGGTCCCTGGGTCCAAGCTTACTTGTCCTGAGGCCCTTGGTAGCTGGGAGGCTATACTTGCCTTGATGTCTAGCATTGCTAGGGTCAAGGCTTACATTGATTCGCTCATGGTCTGCATCATAGACTCGAGGCACTTTCGATCACTAGGGCCTTCATGCTCGTACCTTGCCATGTATGACGTTCTTACATGAGTAGAGGTGGACGGGACAGTAGACGTAGCACTTTCTGTTTCGGACTCTTGCAACTAATAGTCGTCAGGGAAGGTTGGCAGTGTCGTGTCTTGTTCGGACTCAGAGGGAGTACTACCCCCAACGTAGGAGGAAGCATCTTCTTTTTGAGGGTGGCTACCCCCAGGGACTTCAGCATATGTTCCTTGGGAGTCATCATATCCTCGGAATGCCAGATTATTGTATAGGTCCGGGGGATTACTACCCCAGCTTGTATAACCCCCAAGGGTTCTGATGAAGAACTACCCCCAGTAGTTGATAGCTTCTTCTTCGAGCGGGTGCCCTGGAAAACTCATTTCGCAGGTCCCGCTGCTGGTCCTCCTGGTAATTGCCTTCTCAATACACTGGTTGAGATTGCCGGATTGGAGGTGCTGGACTTCTTCCCTCCCAAAGTGGAAGGGACCTTCCGCGGTGAGTAGCATGAGGCGAAGGGTAGCTCATTCTTCTCGGGTGTTCACACCTGGCCTTCGGCTTGTTTTCGGAGAGGTGCCTTCGGGTGCAGTCATTGGAATATCGACTGCCTGCTTGTAGGTACTGTCACTTTATTGCAGCAGCAGTTGGTGATGATTTTGGCACAGAGATATCCTGGGAAGGATACTTCACATGTCGTAGCTGTCTTCCTCATATTATGCTTGTGATTGATCACATTGCGCAAGTCAGGCAAGGGCTGACTCACCTTTGTACCCTTTTCGTATGCACAGGTAGACCGAGTGCACGGTTGCGTGGGTATTATTTTTGCTCCCTGATCTAGGGTTCATACAAGAACGTTCTCCATATCATCAGTGGAAGACTTTGGAGACGGACTATGTCAATTTGCCGCTGAGGGCTGGATGCACGAGTCAGTCTTATACAGCTTTCCATCAGGGTCCCGTATAACAGTTAGCAGTGCCCTCCGATGGTCAGCCGAGTGGACAGTTTCTTGAGCATGACGAGCTCGAACTGTCCCAGACTTCTTTGACTTGGCACCCGTAGGAGCATAGTAGAAGAGTCCAAGTTTGGGTTTTCACCATTCTCAGCATGGTGCATAGGGTCAGCACTGTGTGAGATTCGGTAGAAAATAGAGGTTTGGCTGCTGCCAGAGTCGCATTCGGCTATATGCCTGCGACCGTCAACCGATGTCGCACAGTGAGTCTTATGTGGCCTCCTCCTTGGTCGAATAAAATCTGCATCAATGCCCGAACATCTGGCATCGTAGTATTTTTCTTTGCCAGAGTTTGGGTGTTGAGCATTTCTACGTCAGGCAAGGATGCCGCATGGACAGCCTTAGGGGATGTCTGGCGAGCGCCTTCAGCAATAGGGAGATAGACGAGGAGAGCAAGCTCCGCAGTTAGGTAGGGCACGGTAGCCTTTGCTACCCATATACTATAGGTCTTCAAGTGGTGAGCACCCTTCTGGTTGAAAGAGGTTGTTGCATGAGCAGTGGACGCATGATGTGTGATCCCTGCGGCAGAGAGAGACGGGGAGCGCCTGCTCCGTAGTTGGGAGCAGCAATAAATGAATGCGAAGCTCCAGAATCAAATAATGCTACAGCAGGAATTGAAGCTACTAATATGGTACCTGCTATCACTTCGCCTGCAGTAGCTTCCTCAGTGACTGCTAGTGCATATGCCTGACCTCGTCCCTGAGCGGGACCCCTTTGCTGACGAGCTTGTTGGAACAATGCTGCCTGAGGTGGTAGAGGTGGCCTGGCTCCTCCAGGCCCTGTCTGTGTTGCTCCCTCAGCTGGAAGAGCTGCAGGTGGAGCTGGTCGATTCGGAACTCCCTCTCGACGTTCCGAACAGTCCTTTGAGAAGTGTTGTCCAGATCCGCAAACCAGGCAGAGTCCCAGCTTGCGTCGACATTCCTTTTCAATATGTCCTACCTTGCTGCAGTAGTGGCAAGTAGGCAGGTTCTTAGTTGCTGCTCTTGGAGGCGGGCTCTTCTGGGGCCGTTTAGCAGATTCCCCTGGTGATGACTTGGACGGTGCTGAGGAGAAGGGACGTTTCAGGCTTGATTCCCTCCGAGTAACGCGCTCCAGCCGACGTGCTGCAGCTAGGACGTCGGTGTAGGAGGTGGGCGCGACCGATCCGATTAACTTCTGAAGCTCGAACCTGAGCCCATCAAAGAACTTCTCCGCCTTCTCCTCTTCGGTAGGAATTAGCGAAGGGGCGAAGCGGCTCAGGCGAATGAATTCGGCGTTATATTCCTCCACCGTCATGTTGCCCTGGATCAGGCGGTTGAATCTGTCTCGGAGTTCTGACCGAGCCACAGCAGGGATGTACATTTCCTGGAAGAGTCTGGAGAACTCCTCCTAGGTAACCTGATCATGTCCGAGCCTTCTTTCTTCGGACAGCCACCAATGATGCGCGTTGTCCGTCAGTTGCATCCTGACGGCAGTCATCCATTTGTCCCTTGGTAGTTCGGCGGCCTCCAACTGATGCTGTGTGTTTGTAAGCCATTCATGCACTTCAGTTGGTCCTTCCTTGCCCGAGAAGGTCCGGGGCTTGAGTTGACGGAAATCCGTAATAGATCCCGTCGTTGGCCGCCTATTTGGTGGATTTGCATGCTCTGCTGCGACCAGGCTGTTCCTTAGGTTCTCGGCCTCTCGGCATTGGGTCTCCTGTTGAATCTGTTGTTGTGCCTGCATCATGGCGTAGAACATCTGGAACATTTGCTGGCCGTCCATTGCCTGTCCTGGGGGAAAGACAGGCATCGTTGAAGGGAACTGGGGAGGAGGCGGGATGTCATCACGCCTGAACCTGGAACTTGGCTGGCCAGTTTGATTGCTCTGAGAGGATTGTCCTCTAGTATCTGGCGTCGTTCCAGCCTCGCAGGTAAACCCTGCTTCAGTCGGTGTACCCAAGGGGGTCTCGTCACCATGTCTGGGATCCATTTCTCTGCATCAAAAGAAAACAATGAGAACGCACAGAGAAATCAAAACAGGATGCAATTCAAGCAATTAAATTGAATTCGACATAGAGTTCAAAAACGATTCAATAAATGGATGAGATCCTATAAATTATCCTATCTTATTGCAGGCCTGTTCGGTCCCTAAGTTGAAACCGAACAATTTAGTTTGGACCTGCATGCGCCACCATAAAAACTATGTCACGCCCCAGTCCCAAAATGCCGAGGGACTGGAGATGCGTGGCAATGGCCAGCAGCACGCACCGATGGATAACCTAATTTAATGGAGCCATCAGGGCGTACTTAAGCTGTAAATAAGGTCTACTACACAAGTCACACTAATCTCATCCATAAAGATAAAGAAATAATCTGCATAATCAAATGGAAATAATGTAGCAACATCATCACAGCAAGTCAGTCGGAGAAATAATCCGACTTAAGTCTGAATAAACTGGCTCTATAGGCCAGGAACAAAAGATGTAAACATAAAATAAATACTGAGTACTGGAACAAGCACTCAGGAGAAGTCCTCGGCAGTCACCTCGTCTTCAGTGTTCGGTTCAGCTCCAGCAATAGCTTCAGCTCCTGTCCCGTACATCTCGGGATACTGCTCCTCAGCTAAACCTGGGGACATAATCCATTCCAGGTCCTCAGTGGACATAGCAAGGCACAAGATAAAAATAAGCCAACTGAATAAGTAGTGCAATAAATAAATGAACAGCAGGGTAAACTAAGTAACCATCTAAGTGATATGCAAATGAGAGCAACACTAGTACTCAGGCTGAGACCGCTACAAGCTCTGTGTCGGGGAGCCGATAGCAGTAATAACACGTAAAGGGTCTAGCTCTGCTGGAGAGTCTACAACCTCACAATAATAGTAGATATATATATATAGAACAGCCTGTAGCCTGTGTGTCTCTCCCCACCCAATGTAATCACGCAAGCCATGACCATAACGTCTCATGCCCATGTCAGCGGGATTATAACTAATGCAACAAGTCATACTGTCTATAATAAATGTCTCTATCAAGTCCTGTATCCTATACAGAATCACCACGAATATCTCAGGAGGATTCTGTCCATGATAATGTCAAGTGTCCTGGGTTGTAGGGTACTTGATAGGTCAAGTACAAAGTAAGGGAATCGTAAATCCATCTCTAAATGACGAACCCAACACCGCGTACGGTGTCGGCACCCGACTATGATCGGACACTAGGTACGTCATACGTTCCCTAGGTTAAGCAGTTTAAAACAGTTTATATGAATTTGCACAAGAAATCCAGCAGAGTATTTTTACAAAAAATAAGAAAATAATGACTGCAAGTTTGGCAAGGTGCACTTGCCTGAGGTTTGGATTCCACTTAGGTCCTGGTTTCGGAAATTTCCAGAGATGTCTCCAAAAGCTGAAATAAACAGTACCATCACGCTCAGAAGGTGTCAAACAGCTAGGAACGCCTGTCCTTGGGTCCAATTTGGAGACAAGGGCAGAAACGGCAATTTCGGCCCAAAACGGGGTCCACCGGTGGGCCCGCTTTGCACCGAAAAATGTGTCAAGGTCAATGGTCTCCAAATTCACCAAACTTAGTGTCAACAGGTCAGGAACGCTGATACGAACCCAACGGAACTTTCAGATTTGAATTCCGATGAGTCGATCACAAAATCGCCCGTCGAGCGGGGCCTGTGGGGCCCACGACACGCGATTTCGTCAACGTTCTCAGAATCGGACCAAACTTGACCCACAGGACCAGCGTATCGCTACGAGTCCGATGGCGCAAGTTTCGTCTCGATCCGACGTGTGTGCACGAAGTTAGGGTAAAATGCAGAAAAGGCGGATACGGAGCGATGTCCGCGAATACGCGTTGATTCCGGTGTGCACGCACACCCGAATCAGCTTCCGCGAAATCCCACACATCCGTATCGACGAGGCACACGTATCTGTGAAGACCGCACGCGACCAAGTCGTCCCGTTTGGCGGGGCGCACTCAGTTCCGGGGTAAAACAGGGTCTGGTTTTCCCTGTTTTTGGATCGCGGTGTGCGATCACCACAGGACGCGATGCCCCGAGCGGTTTGTCCGGGCACCGAGAGGGTCATACAGGCTTCGCGTAGAAATTTACAGAATCGAAAACGGAGATCCGAGTTGCAAGATACGAGTACCTGAAGGGGACCCGAGAAACCGGGGTTTTCTGTGTCCGAATCGTGTCCTGGACACGTGTCCTCGGCTAGGGCTAGGGTTCAGGGCTGTGTCCGCGTGTACGGGGCTCTGGGGGACTGGCCGACGGTCGAGGTGACTCGGGGCGGTGGCTGCGGCTCTGCCGGAGGGGCTGGGCGGCGCCGAGGGGGTCGGCCGGCAGCTCGAGCAGCGGGGAGGGTTTCTGGAGGCCGGGGTCGGCTCCGCCTGGGGGAGGAGGAGGAAGAGGAAGGGGAAGGGGGCGCTGGAGGTCACGGCGGGGAGGAGGACGGCTGAGAGGGAGGTGGATGGGGGTCTCGGGTCGTCGGAGTAGGGTTCCGGCGAGGTTTCAGGGGAGGATGAGGGAGGAGGAAGAGGTCGGGTAGGGGTTTTTATAGGGGATCCTCGGGGGGGGTCGTGGCCGGACTAGGCGGGGATGGGGGAGGACGTGGGCGGCTCTCGCGGAGGGGAGGCGACGTGGCAGAGCATTTTCCGGCGCCGGCGGAGGTCTCGGGGGAAGACGGGGTCGTGGGTGACAGGGGTGATGGAGCGGGTCGGGTCGGGCGGCGGGCTCCGGGTGAGCGGACCCGCCCGACCCGCTAGGGGTTTGAGGCTGGGCCGGGCTAGCACTAATGGGCTCGGCCCATTGGGCCGGGCCCAAACTAAAATCAAAAAAAATAAAGAAAATAATAATAATTATAATAATCAGTAATTAATTAATTTTAATTTAGGAAAAATAGATTTTAGGCTTTTAAAAATAGGTCCGAGGCCCAATAAAATCTCAGAAAATTACCCTAAGTCTGGTTTTCTATTTTACACTATAAAATCATATTTTCATTTCATTTTAATGTTATTTATTGGCAATTAAAAATTACAAACTCATCATAGGTCCTATGTAAATTCCTGAAAAATGCATTTTAAATCCCAAAATTGATTTTAAAAAATCTGAAAAAAATTTAAGGTGTTTACAATCTACCCCCCTTAAGAGGATTGCGTCCCCGCAATCGAAGGGTAAACTTATAAAGGCAAGATTTACAGAATTTAAAGAATGCTTAGGTTACCTGATTCTGCAAATAAGTGCGGATAACGCTACCGCATAACATCTTCTCGCTCCCAGGTCGATTCGCCTGGAGAGTGTTGTTTCCAAGCTACTCGAACCAACCTGATTGTCTGCCCTCGCAGTGTCTTCTCACTGGTGTCGAGTATACCCACTGGCTGCTCTTCGTATCTCAGGCTAGGTCCCACCGAAATCTCCGAATGGTCAACTATATGACTTGGGTCCGTCACATATCTCCTTAGTTGTGAGACGTGGAATACATCATGCACTCCCTCTAAGGACGGAGGTAATGCAAGACGGTAAGCTACCTCACCAATGCGCTCCAAGATATCAAATGGCCCAATGTACCTTGGGCTTAACTTGCCTCTGCTGCCGAATCTGATAGTACCTCTGGTGGGCGAGATCCTCAAAAATACATGCTCTCCTTCCTTGAACTCCAGGGGTCGTCTGTGTGCATCGGCCCAATGCTTCTGTCTATCCTGGGCTGCACGGAGATGGTTCTGGATCTGCTTTACTTTCTCCACTGTCTCCGTTACCAACTCTGGACCCAGCATCTGACGTTCGCCAACGCCGCTCCAGCATATTGGAGATCTGCACTTCCTTCCGTACAACGCCTCAAAAGGTGCCATCTGAATGCTTGCCTGATAGCTGTTATTGTAGGAGAACTCCACTAAGTGCAGATGATCTTCCCAAGATCCTCCAAAGTCCAGTATACAAGATCGCAGCATATCTTCTAGGATCTGAATGGTGCGCTCTGACTGTCCGTCTGTCTGAGGATGATAGGCAGTACTGAACTTGAGCCTGGTGCCGAGACTCTCTTGCATGCTTCTCCAGAAGTGAGACATAAATCTTGAGTCTCGATCTGATACGATACTAACCGGCACTCCATGTAATTTTACGATCTGACGCATATACATGTCGGCTAGTACTTCTGTGGATTGTCCGACTCTGAACGGCAAGAAGTGAGCCGACTTAGTGAGCCGATCCACGATGACCCATACTGCATCCTTACCACTAGGGCTTCTTGGAAATCCAGTGACGAAGTCCATGGTAATATGCTCCCACTTCCATTCAGGGATGGGAAGTGGCTGCAACATACCTGCAGTCCTTTGGTGCTCGGCCTTCACCTGCTGGCAGACTAAACATTTTGCCACAAAGCGGGCAATCTCCCTTTTCATTCCATGCCACCAGTAATATTGTCTCAAGTCCCGGTACATCTTGGTTCCTCCTGGATGAACCGAGTATATGGAGCTATGGGCTTCCGTCATCAATTCCTGCCTTAATTCTCCATTTGGAACACATAGGCGATTTCCGCACCTTAATGTTCCGTCCTCGTGGATGCGAAGTCCCGTCTGCAAGCCTGCTTCTGTTCTTTCTCTCAGCCTTCGGAATCTGGCATCATTAGGCAAAGCTTCATTGATTCTCTCCACCAGCGATGACTTCACTTCAAGGTTAGCCAGCAACCCATTTTGTCCAGGTAGAACAACTTCTATCTTAAGATCTTGTAAATCTTGTAATAGTTGAGGCTGCTCCGTTAAGAAATAAGCCGAGGGTTTTCTGCTGAGAGCGTCGGCTACAACATTTGCTTTCCCCGGGTGGTACTGCAGATCGATGTCAAAGTCCACCATCAACTCAAGCCAACGCCTTTGCCTCATGTTGAGCTCCTTCTGTGTATAAACATACTTCAAGCTCTTATGATCAGTGAATATCTCGACCTTTTCTCCATACAGATAATGTCTCCAGATCTTCAAGGCAAAAATTACTGCAGCTAGCTCCAGGTCGTGCGTCGGGTAGTTCTTTTCGTGGACCTTCAGCTGCCTCGATGCATAAGCGATAACCTTGCCATGTTGCATCAAGACACAACCTAGTCCACTACCGGACGCATCACTATAAACAACAAAACCTCCTGACCCTGAGGAAAGAGTCAAGACTGGTGCTGTTGTTAGACGCCTCTTCAATTCTTCAAAGGCATGCTGGCATTCTTTCGTCCATATGAACTCCTGATCCTTCCGTGTCAGCTTAGTCATCGGCTCTGCGATTCTTGAAAAATTTTCTACGAACCGCCGGTAATACCCAGCAAGTCCAAGAAAACTTCTCACTTCCGCAGCAGAGGTAGGGGTAGGCCAGGTTTCTATAGCAGTGACTTTCTCTGGGTCCACTGACAGTCCTTCACCCGAGATAATATGCCCTAAGAATGGCACCTTGTCCATACAGAACTCACATTTGCTGAGTTTGGCATATAGCTTCTCCATTCTCAAGGTTTCTAGTACAATTCTAAGGTGTTCCTCGTGCTCTTCGTAGTTCTTGGAGTAGATTAGGATATCATCAATGAATACCACCACGAACTTATCCAAGTACTGATAGAAGACCCCGTTCATCAAACTCATAAATATGGCGGGTGCATTGGTTAAACCAAACGGCATAACTAGGAACTCATAATGTCCATACTTAGTTCTGAAGGCCGTCTTTGGGATATCTTCCTTCTTCACCCTAATCTGGTGATAACCGGATCTAAGGTCAATCTTTGAGAATACCTTAGCACCACTCAACTGGTCAAACAAATCATCAATGCGTGGTAGTGGGTACCGATTCTTAATAGTTACAGCATTAAGGGCTCTGTAATCAATGTACAGCCGTACAGATCCGTCCTTCTTGGGTACAAAAAGTATAGGTGCTCCCCATGGTGAAACACTGGGCTGGATAAATCCCTTCTCCAGAAGGTCGTCAACTTGTGTTTTCAGCTCCACTAACTCCTTAGGTGCTAGCCGATATACCGATGAGGTGATAGGTTCGGCTCCTGGAGTTAGGTCTATCGTGAATTCTATCTCCCGATCAGGTGGTAAACCTGGAAGATCGTCGGGAAATACATCCACAAATTCCGTTATGACTCTTGGGTAACTTGAATCTTCTTCTACAGTCAATACCCTAAGAGTTGGCTGGACCCCTTGTTCTACAGCTCCTGGTAGAAATTTAAACTCAGGAAGGCTAGGGGGTCTAAATATCACTTTTCTAAGCCGGCAATCCAGTGTCGCATGGTACTGACTTAACCAGTCCATACCAAGTACAACATCGTAATCAGGCATAGAAAAGATCAGAAATTGGGCTCGCATCTCTCGGCCACAGACTACTACCGAACATGATCTACAAGTATCACTAACCGGGATAATTCCACCTCCCGTTAGTATTCTCTTCATCTTCGAGAGAGGTACGGTAGCTATTCTATGTGTGACTACGAAGCTAGCAGCAATAAATGAATGCGAAGCTCCAGAATCAAATAATGCTACAGCAGGAATTGAAGCTACTAATATGGTACCTGCTATCACTTCGCCTGCAGTAGCTTCCTCAGTGACTGCTAGTGCATATGCCTGACCTCGTCCCTGAGCGGGACCCCTTTGCTGACGAGCTTGTTGGAACAATGCTGCCTGAGGTGGTAGAGGTGGCCTGGCTCCTCCAGGCCCTGTCTGTGTTGCTCCCCCAGCTGGAAGAGCTGCAGGTGGAGCTGGTCGATTCGGAACTCCCTCTCGACGTTCCGAACAGTCCTTTGAGAAGTGTTGTCCAGATCCGCAAACCAGGCAGAGTCCCAGCTTGCGTCGACATTCCTTTTCAATATGTCCTACCTTGCTGCAGTAGTGGCAAGTAGGCAGGTTCTTAGTTGCTGCTCTTGGAGGCGGGCTCTTCTGGGGCCGTTTAGCAGATTCCCCTGGTGATGACTTGGACGGTGCTGAGGAGAAAGGACGTTTCAGGCTTGATTCCCTCCGAGTAACGTGCTCCAGCCGACGTGCTGCAGCTAGGACGTCGGTGTAGGAGGTGGGCGCGACCGATCCGATTAACTTCTGAAGCTCGAACCTGAGCCCATCAAAGAACTTCTCCGCCTTCTCCTCTTCGGTAGGAATTAGCGAAGGGGCGAAGCGGCTCAGGCGAATGAATTCGGCGTTATATTCCTCCACCGTCATGTTGCCCTGGATCAGGCGGTTGAATCTGTCTCGGAGTTCTGACCGAGCCACAGCAGGGATGTACATTTCCTGGAAGAGTCTGGAGAACTCCTCCCAGGTAACCTGATCATGTCCGAGCCTTCTTTCTTCGGACAGCCACCAATGATGCGCGTTGTCCGTCAGTTGCATCCTGACGGCAGTCATCCATTTGTCCCTTGGTAGTTCGGCGGCCTCCAACTGATGCTGTGTGTTTGTAAGCCATTCATGCACTTCAGTTGGTCCTTCCTTGCCCGAGAAGGTACGGGGCTTGAGTTGACAGAAATTCGTAATAGATCCCGTCGTTGGCCGCCTATTTGGTGAATTTGCATGCTCCAATGCTGCGACCAGGCTGTTCCTTAGGTTCTCGACCTCTCGGCGTTGGGTCTCCTGTTGAATCTGTTGTTGTGCCTGCATCATGGCGTAGAACATCTGGAACATTTGCTGGCCGTCCATTGCCTGTCCTGGGGAAAAGACAGGCATCGTTGAAGGGAACTGGGGAGGAGGCGGGATGTCATCACGCCTGAACTTGGAACTTGGCTGGCCAGTTTGATTGCTCTGAGAGGATTGTCCTCTAGTATCTGGCGTCGTTCCAGCCTCGCAGGTAAACCCTGCTTCAGTCGGTGTACCCAAGGGGGTCTCGTCACCATGTCTGGGATCCATTTCTCTGCATCAAAAGAAAACAATGAGAACGCACAGAGGAATCAAAACAGGATGCAATTCAAGCAATTAAATTGAATTCGACATAGAGTTCAAAAACGATTCAATAAATGGATGAGATCCTATAAATTATCCTATCTTATTGCAGGCCTGTTCGGTCCCTAAGTTGAAATCGAACAATTTAGTTTGGACCTGCATGGGCCACCACAAAAACCATGTCACGTCCCAGTCCCAAAATGCCGAGGGACTGGAGATGCGTGGCAATGGCCAGCAGCACGCACCGATGGATAACCCAATTTAATGGAGCCATCAGGGCGTACTTAAGCTGTAAATAAGGTCTACTACACAAGTCACACTAATCTCATCCATAAAGATAAAGAAATAATCTGCATAATCAAATGGAAATAATGTAGCAACATCATCACAGCAAGTCAGTCGGAGAAACAATCCGACTTAAGTCTGAATAAACTGGCTCTATAGGCCAGGAACAAAAGATGTAAACATAAAATAAATACTGAGTACTGGAACAAGCACTCAGGAGAAGTTCTCGGCAGTCACCTCGTCTTCAGTATTCGGTTCAGCTCCAGCAATAGCTTCAGCTCCTGTCCCGTATATCTCGGGATACTGCTCCTCAGCTAAACCTGGGGACATAATCCATTCCAGGTCCTCAGTGGACATAGCAAGGCACAAGATAAAAACAAGCCAACTGAATAAGCAGTGCAATAAATAAATGAACAGCAGGGTAAACTAAGTAACCATCTAAGTGATATGTAAATGAGAGCAACACTAGTACTCAGGCTGAGACCGCTACAAGCTCTGTGTCGGGGAGCCGGTAGCAGTAATAACACGTAAAGGGTCTAGCTCTGCTGGAGAGTCTACAACCTCACAATAATAGTAGATATATATATATAGAATAGCCTGTAGCCTGTGTGTCTCTCCCCACCCAATGTAATCACGCAAGCCATGACCATAACGTCTCATGCCCATGTCAGCGGGATTATAACTAATGCAACAAGTCATACTGTCTATAATAAATGTCTCTATCAAGTCCTGTATCCTATACAGAATCACCACGAATATCTCAGGAGGATTCTGTCCATGATAATGTCAAGTGTCCTAGGTTGTAGGGTACTTGATAGGTCAAGTACAAAGTAAGGGAATCGTAAATCCATCTCTAAATGACGAACCCAACACCGCGTACGGTGTCGGCACCCGACTATGATCGGACACTAGGTACGTCATACGTTCCCTAGGTTAAGCAGTTTAAAACAGTTTATATGAATTTGCACAAGAAATCCAGCAGAGTATTTTTACAGAAAATAAGAAAATAATGACTGCAAGTTTGGCAAGGTGCACTTGCCTGAGGTTTGGATTCCACTTAGGTCCTGGTTTCGGAAATTTCCAGAGATTCTCCGAAAGCTAAAATAAACAGTACCATCACGCTCAGAAGGTGTCAAACAGCTAGGAACGCCTATCCTTGGGTCCAATTTGGAGACAAGGGCAGAAACGGCAATTTTGGCCCAAAACGGGGTCCACCGGTGGGCCCGCTTTGCACCGAAAAATGTGTCAGGGTCAATGGTCTCCAAATTCACCAAACTTAGTGTCAACAGGTCAGGAACGCTGATACGAACCCAACGGAACTTTCAGATTTGAATTCTGATGAGCCGATCACAAAATCGCCCGTCGAGCGTGGCCTGTGGGGCCTACGACACGCGATTTCGTCAACGTTCTCTGAATCGGACCAGACTTGACCCACAGGACCAGCGTATCGCTACGATTCCGATGGCGCAAGTTTCGTCTCGATCCGACGTGTGTGCACGAAGTTAGGGTGAAATGCAGAAAAGGCGGATACGGAGCGATGTCCGCGGATACGCGTTGATTCCGGTGTGCACGCACACCCGAATCAGCTTCCGCAAAATCCCACACGTCCGTATCGACGAGGCGCTCGTATCTGTGAAGACCGCACGCGACCAAGTCGTCCCGTTTGGCGGGGCGCACTCAGTTCCGGGGTAAAACAGGGTCTGGTTTTCCCTGTTTTTGGATCGCGGTGTGCGATCACCACAGGACGCGATGCCCCGAGCGGTTTGTCCGGGCACCGAGAGGGTCATACAGGCTTCGCGTAGAAAATTACAGAATCAAAAACGGAGATCCGAGTTGCAAGATACGAGTACCTGAAGGGGACCCGAGAAACCGGGGTTTTCTGTGTCCGAATCGTGTCCTAGACACGTGTCCTCGGCTAAGGCTAGGGTTCAGGGCTGTGTCCGCGTGTCCGGGGCTCTGGGGGACTGGTCGACGGTCGAGGCGACTCGGGGCGGTGGCTGCGGCTCTGCCGGAGGGGCTGGGCGGCGCCGAGGGGGTCGGCCGGCAGCTCGAGCAGCGGGGAGGGTTTCTGGAGGCCGGGGTCGGCTCCGCCTGGGGAAGGAGGAGGAAGAGGAAGGGGAAGGGGGCGCTGGAGGTCACGGCGGGGAGGAGGACGGCTGAGAGGGAGGTGGATGGGGGTCTCGGGTCGTCGGAGTAGGGTTCCGGCGAGGTTTCAGGGGAGGATGAGGGAGGAGGAAGAGGTCGGGTAGGGGTTTTTATAGGGGATCCTCGGGGGGGGTCGTGGCCGGACTAGGCGGGGATGGGGGAGGACGTGGTCGGCTCTCGCGGAGGGGAGGCGACGTGGTGGCGCATTTTCCGGCGCCGGCGGAGGTCTCGGGGGAAGACGGGGTCGTGGGTGACAGGGGTGATGGAGCGGGTCGGGTCGGGCGGCGGGCTCCGGGTGAGCGGACCCGCCCGACCCGCTAGGGGTTTGAGGCTGGGCCGGGCTAGCACTAATGGGCTCGGCCCATTGGGCCGGGCCCAAACTAAAATCAAAAAAATAAAGAAAATAATTATAATTATAATAATCAGTAATTAATTAATTTTAATTTAGGAAAAATAGATTTTAGGCTTTTAAAAATAGGTCCGAGGCCCAATAAAATCCCAGAAAATTACCCTAAGTCCGGTTTTCTATTTTACACCATAAAATCATATTTTCATTTCATTTTAATATTATTTATTGGCAATTAAAAATTACAAACTCATCACAGGTCCTATGTAAATTTCTGAAAAATGCATTTTAAATCCCAAAATTGATTTTAAAAAATCTGAAAAAAATTTAGGGTGTTTACACACATAGTCAGCACCAACTGTGCGAATAACTCTGTAGTTGTAAAAGGAATATCTTGTGAGCTGGAGGCAACATAGCAACTTGGCCGCATGATGGCGAGGTCGCATGGGTCTTGTAGCCACATACGTGCCCTCATTTGGGCCTTGGTCGAATGGACACTCTGGCCGCATGGTGGCGAGGCCGCATGGGTCTTGTACCTGCAAGCGTACCCTCATTTGGCCTTGGTCGGTTGGACACTCTGGCCGCATGTTGGTAAGACCATATAGGGCGTAGCCGTATACGAAGGAATACATGGGATGGCACATTTATCGAAGCAACTGATGTGACTTATTATCTTTTCCTGAGCTGTCGTCTTCACGAGTCTCGAAGCATCTCAGAGTGATGAGTGATATTTCAGAGCTTCTGACAGACATCAAAATTTGTATCAGGGTGTCCTTATGCGGCCTCCCTACTTTATGGTTGTTCAGGCCGTATATAGTATACTATACGGCTTTTTCTGCGATATGGTTAATCAGGCCGCATGTGGCTCTTCTTCGGCTTGACTGTTCAGGCCGCATGTGGCTTCTATACGACTTATTAAGGGATTATAACCTTTATGCGGCCTGTATAATTTTTTTATGCTTTTACAAGTAGTGCGGGTCCAGCCAAACAACCCCACTTCCAGCAGTAGAGGACCTTCGAGCAGCAGAGACAGCAGTTTCATACACCATTCTGAGCACCGACACAACAGGCATACCCGGCCCTGAGACTAGCACAGCAGGCCCCGTAGTATACTCACTGTGGGAAGATTGGATATATACACGGGAGATCTGTAGGAAGAGGCTTGGAGTGTACCTCTATTGTAGAGAGTCAGGCTACCAGTTGAGGGAGTGTCTAGTCGCTCCGGTTCGAATAGGCCAGGGAGAAGCACCGACACAGAAAGCACCAGCGAGAATACCTGTGGGACAGCAGGGGGGACCTCCTTTACTGACTCAATAGCAGCATTTTTTCCAGAATCAATAGCAGCAGAGAGGTGCACCACGAGGGTGAACTTTCTCTATGGCAGTTGAGAAGGAGGAGCCGGTAAGAGATTTGATATCAGGTTCAGTTCTTCTTGATTCTATTCCAGCTTATACTTTTTTTATTCTGGTACTTCTCATTCTTTTGTATATGTATCTTTTGCTCTTAAGCATCGATTAAAGTCTAAACCTTTGGCTAGGACTTGCAAGATCACTACTGGGAAGGTATTATCCTAGTCAAAAATATTTGTAAGGATTGGAGAGTTTTACTAGAAAGTTGGGAGTTGAGCGCGAGCTTACTCGTAATGCCACTTTTGAGCTACGATATTATACTCGGGATGGATTGGTTGCGTAGGCATCATGCTAGTATAGATTATCATAGAGGCAGAGTTTTGTTTCTACTGCTAGGAGAGCCAGAGTTTGAGATTGCCAGAGGAGAAGCAGAGTAGAGCGAGGATGCCATCTGTGGAGTCAGGGTGAAAGAGAAGGAGTTGGCACATCCATTGATAGAAGAGTTCATGGATATTTTTTGAAAGAGTTGTCGGGTTTGCCGCCAGACCGAGATGTTGAGTTTTTTATAGATTTGGTGCCAAGCACAGAGCCGATATCTCAGCATGTCTATAGAGTTAACAATAATGAACTAATAGAATTGAAGAAACACGTAGATAAGTTACAGGACAAAGGCTTTAATCGATCCAGTTTATCACCATGGGGTACTCCGGTATTGTTTGTACCGAAGAAGGATGGATCTGTATGCATTTGTATCGACTACAGGGCTCTGAACAATCTCACTATTAAGAACAAATACCTGCTGTCGATGATTGATTTTTTTTATCAGTTGAGCGAAGTAAAGAAATTTTTGAATCTGATGAACAATGCTCCGACGGTATTCATGAATCTGATGAACAAGGTATTCCACCAGTATCTGGATAAGTTTGTGATAGTATTTATTGATGATATTATGATATATTCGAAGACCCCGAAGGAGCATGAGGAGCATCTAAGGATATTTCTGGAGACTCTCAGAAGGAGAAGCTTTATGGCAAGCTTTCGAAGTGTGAGTTCTTTCTTGACAAGGTTGAATTCCTTGGGCATGTGATCACATGTGATGGAATCTCAGTATACACTAAGAAGATTTCAGCAGTGGAGTCGTGGGCTACTATGTGTTCAGTGGCAGAGATTAGGAGTTTTCTGGGTCTAGCAGGTTATTACCGAAGGTTTGTACAGGACTTCTCCAGGATTGTAGAGATGATAACTAGGCTGACCATGAAGGATGTGGAGTTTATTTGGACTAAGGAGAGCCAGACCACTTTTGAGGAGCTGAAGAAGAGGTTGACGACAGCTCCAGTGTTGACGTTGCCATCAGGAGTAGGTAGATTCACTATCTATAGTAATTCTTTAGGAAAGGGTTTGGGTTGTGTCTTGAAGCAGAATGAAAAGGTGATTGACCATGCTTTCCGATAATTATGTCCTCATGAGAAGAATTACCCTACCCACGAATTGGTGTTGGTAGCGGTCATTTTTTCTCTAAAGATGTGGAAACACTATCTGTACGGAGAGCGTGTGGAGATCTTCACATACCACAAGAGCTTGAAGTACATGTTTACCCAGAAAGAGCTAAATATTAAACATAGGCGGTGGTTGGAGTTGATGAAGGACTTTAATATATCATTACAGTACCATCTAGGGAAGGCCAACGTAGTTGTTGATGCCTTGAGCAGGTATCCAGTGGCTTTGTGTTTAACTACAGACGAATATTTATTTATCGATCTTGAAAGCCTGGGTATTGAGGTGCTAGTACCAGGTGTTGAGATGCAGATATGGGGACTACAGATATAGTCAGAGCTGATGGACAGGATTCGAGCTACGCAGTATGATGATGAGTCTTTGAGGAGCATCAGAGAATAGGTTCGGGTAGGATTATCCGAGGACTTCTCTATTGCTGAGGATGGATCAATACGACACGTTACCAGGTTGCCTAGTGGGACGTTGCATGAGAAGGTTCTACAAAAGGCACATCGATAACAATACTCCATACATCCATATGCCAATAAGGTGTATAAAGATCTGAGAGAGCATGTATGGTGGTATCCAGATGATTAGTATGCCAACAGGTAAAGGTAGAGAAGCAGAGACCAGGTGGTTTACTTCAGCCTTTACCTATTCTAGACTGGAAAAGGGAGCATGTTATAATGGATTTTATTTCAGGACTTTCGCGTTCTCCATGAGATAAAGACACATTTTGGATCATCATAGACAGGTTGACAAAATCAGCCCACTTCTTGTCATTTAAAGTAGGTACGTCTGCAGAAAAGTTAGCGGAGATGTATGTACGACAGATTGTCAGATTGTACGAAGTTTCTGTGAGCATAGTCTCGGATCAGGGTAGTCGCTTTACATCCCACTTCTGGAGGAGTTTGCAGGCTAGCTTGGGTACCCAGTTCAAGTTTAGTACTGCATATCAGCCCCAGACAGACGGACAGTCGGAGAGGACTATTCAGACTCACGAGGATATGCCTCATACTTGTGTTTTAAATTTTAGAGGCTCTTGGGAGGATCATCTTCACCTGGTAGAGTTTGCTTACAATAACAGTTACCAAGCCAGTATTGAGATATCACCATTCGAGGCTTTACATGGACGGAGATGTCGTACTCCTCTGTCTTAGGATGATGTTGGTGAGAGAGTCTTGTTAGGACCAGAGATGATTGTGGATGCAGCTGAGAATGTGAAGCTCATTAGAGATAGACTTCAGGTAGCGCAGGACAGACAGCGGCATTGGACCAATAGCCAGCAGAGACCTTTAGAGTTTGAGGTATAGATTTTACTTGTATTGCTTATGATTGCTTTGTTTAGATTGAGTGTTAAAGCTGTATTTTATTCTAGGTTGGCGATCTGGTGTTCTTGCGAATTTCTCTGACATAGGATACTATTCATTTTGGTGGAGGGGGAAATCTTAGTCCATGGTACATTGGACCCTTCAGTTTTTATGTAAGTATCGGTGTAGTGGCCTACAGACTAGACTTGCTTCCTGTATTAGATGGAGTGCATGATGTGTTTCATGTGTCGCAGCTGAGACGGTACATGGCAGATCATAATCATGTATTGGATCACTCGGAGATCGAGGTGGGTCCGACTCTCAGCTACCCAAAGAAGTCAGTGGAGATTCTGGATCGTATGGAGAAGGTGCTGTAAAACCAGACGACTCCCTTGGTGCGCGTCACGTGGAGTCATCACTCTCCGGGAGAGTCTACCTGGGAGAGAGAAGCCGAGATGCGCGAGCTATATCCTTACCTTTTTGAGCCGTGAGGTATCATTCTTTCTTGTTTATTGTAAAATTCTTGTTTGCTGCGATTGTTTGTTGTAGTGCTAAGTTCTTCCTTAAATTTTGAGGACAAAATTTTTCTAAGGATGGTAGACTTGTCACTACCACATTTCTAGATAAGGGTATTTTGAACTTTTAGTATCATTATTATTGGTAATTAATATTTATTTATATTGTGCTATTTATTTAAATTATGCTTGTATTATTTAATTATTTGTTAGTGGGCTAGCCTATATTTATTGAACTTGTCTTAGTGGACCCATTAGTTAGTCATGACAATATTTTGAGCCCAACATGAGATTAAGTCCATTAGACCATCTTCATTAGTTAATTAAGGAGATTAGTTTAATTTGTATTAGTTTAGAGCCTTTCCAATATAGCCCTTCCTAATTATCCCTCATACTAACTTGTAGGGGTACATTAGATATTTGTTGTTGCTTGAGAAGGGGGAAAGAAGGGGCCGGCCATATGAGGCTCTTTATTCTCTCTCCTCTTAATTAGTTTATTCCAATTAGATCTCCAATTGTGTTTGTAAACACCCTAAATTTTTTCAGATGTTTTAAAATCAATTTTGGGATTTAAAATGCATTTTTCAGGAATTTACATAGGACCTGTGATGAGTTTGTAATTTTTAATTGCCAATAAATAACATTAAAATGAAATAAAAATATAATTTTATGGTGTAAAATAGAAAACCGGACTTAGGGTAATTTTCTGCGATTTTATTGGGCCTCGGACCTATTTTTAAAAGCCTAAAATCTATTTTTCCTAAATTAAAATTAATTAATTACTGATTATTATAATTATTATTATTTTCTTTATTTTTTTGATTTTAGTTTGGGCCCGGCCCAATGGGCCGAGCCCATTAGTGCTAGCCCGGCCCAGCCTCAAACCCCTAGCGGGTCGGGCGGGTCCGCTCACCCGGAGCCCGCCGCCCGATCCGACCCGCTCCATCACCCCTGTCACCCACGACCCCGTCTTCCCCCGAGACCTCCGCCGGCGCCGGAAAACGTGCCGCCACGTCGCCTCCCCTCCGCGAGAGCCGCCCACGTCCTCCCCCATCCCCGCCTAGTCCGGCCACGACCCCCCCCCCCGAGGATCCCCTATAAAAACCCCTACCCGACCTCTTCCTCCTCCCTCATCCTCCCCTGAAACCTCGCCGGAACCCTACTCCGACGACCCGAGACCCCCATCCACCTCCCTCTCAGCCGTCCTCCTCCCCGCCGTGACCTCCAGCGCCCCCTTCCCCTTCCTCTTCCTCCTCCTCCCCCAGGCGGAGCCGACCCCGGCCTCCAGAAACCCTTCCCGCTGCTCGAGCTGCCGGCCGACCCCCTCGGCGCCGCCCAGCCCCTCCGGCAGAGCCGCAGCCACCGCCCCGAGTCGCCTCGACCGTCGGCCAGTCCCCCAGAGCCCCGGACACGCGGACACAGCTCTGAACCCTAGCCCTAGCCGAGGACACGTGTCCAGGACACGATTCGGACACAGAAAACCCCGGTTTCTCGGGTCCCCTTCAGGTACTCGTATCTTGCAACTCGGATCTCCGTTTTCGATTCTGTAAATTTCTACGCGAAGCCTGTATGACCCTCTCGGTGCCCGGATAAACCGCTCGGGGCATCGCGTCCTGTGGTGATCGCACACCGCGATCCAAAAACAGGAAAACCAGACCCTGTTTCACCCCGGAACTGAGTGCGCCCCGCCAAACGGGACGACTTGGTCGCGTGCGGTCTTCACAGATACGTGCGCCTCGTCGATACGGACGTGTGGGATTTCGCGGAAGCTGATTCGGGTGTGCGTGCACACCGGAATCAACGCGTATCCGCGGACATCGCTCCGTATCCGCCTTTTCTGCATTTCACCCTAACTTCGTGCACACACGTCGGATCGAGACGAAACTTGCGCCATCGGAATCGTAGCGATACGCTGGTCCTGTGGGTCAAGTCTGGTCCGATTCTGAGAATGTTGACGAAATCGCGTGTCGTAGGCCCCACAGGCCACGCTCGACGGGCGATTTTGTGATCGGCTCATCGGAATTCAAATCTGAAAGTTCCGTTGGGTTCGTATCAGCGTTCCTGACCTGTTGACACTAAGTTTGGTGAATTTGGAGACCATTGACCCTGACACGTTTTTCGGTGCAAAGCGGGCCCACCGGTGGACCCCGTTTTGGGCCGAAATTGCCGTTTCTGCTCTTGTCTCCAAATTGGACCCAAGGATAGGCGTTCCTAGCTGTTTGACACCTTCTGAGCGTGATGGTACTATTTATTTTAGCTTTCGGAGAATCTTTGGAAATTTCCGAAACCAGGACCTAAGTGGAATCCAAACCTCAGGCAAGTGCACCTTGCCAAACTTGCAGTCATTATTTTCTTATTTTCTGTAAAAATACTCTGCTGGATTTCTTGTGCAAATTCATATAAACTGTTTTAAACTGCTTAACCTAGGGAACGTATGACGTACCTAGTGTCCGATCATAGTCGGGTGCCGACACCGTACGCGGTGTTGGGTTCGTCATTTAGAGATAGATTTACGATTTTCTTACTTTGTACTTGACCTATCAAGTACCCTACAACCCAGGACACTTGACATTATCATGGACAGAATCCTCCTGAGATATTCGTGGTAATTCTGTATAGGATACAGGACTTGATAGAGACATTTATTATAGACAGTATGACTTGTTGCATTAGTTATAATCCCGCTGACATGGGCATGAGACGTTATGGTCATGGCTTGCGTGATTACATTGGGTGGGGAGAGACACACAGGCTACAGGCTGTTCTATATATATATATCTACTATTATTGTGAGGTTGTAGACTCTCCAGCAGAGCTAGACCCTTTACGTGTTATTACTGCTACCGGCTCCCCGACACAGAGCTTGTAGCGGTCTCAGCCTGAGTACTAGTGTTGCTCTCATTTGCATATCACTTAGATGGTTACTTAGTTTACCCTGCTGTTCATTTATTTATTGCACTGCTTATTCAGTTGGCTTGTTTTTATCTTGTGCCTTGCTATGTCCACTGAGGACCTGGAATGGATTATGTCCCCAGGTTTAGCTGAGGAGCAGTATCCCGAGATATACGGGACAGGAGCTGAAGCTATTGCTGGAGCTGAATCGAACACTGAAGACGAGGTGACTGCCGAGGACTTCTCCTGAGTGCTTGTTCCAGTACTCAGTATTTATTTCATGTTTACATCTTTTGTTCCTGGCCTATAGAGCCAGTTTATTCAGACTTAAGTCGAATTGTTTCTCCGACTGACTTGCTGTGATAATGTTGCTACATTATTTCCATTTGATTATGCAGATTATTTCTTTATCTTTATGGATGAGATTAGTGTGACTTGTGTAGTAGACCTTATTTACAGCTTAAGTACGCCCTGATGGCTCCATTAAATTGGGTTATCCATCGGTGCGTGCTGCTGGCCATTGCCACGCATCTCCAGTCCCTCGACATTTTGGGACTGGGGCGTGACATGGTTTTTGTGGTGGCGCATGCAGGTCCAAACTAAATTGTTCGGTTTCAACTTAGGGACCGAACAGGCCTGCAATAAGATATGATAATTTATAGGATCTCATCCATTTATTGAATCGTTTTTGAACTCTATGTCGAATTCAATTTAATTGCTTGAATTGCATCCTGTTTTGATTCCTCTGTGCGTTCTCATTGTTTTCTTTTGATGCAGAGAAATGGATTCCAGACATGGTGACGAGACCCCCTTGGGTACACCGACTGAAGCAGGGTTTACCTGCGAGGCTGGAACGACGCCAGATACTAGAGGACAATCCTCTCAGAGCAATCAAACTGGCCAGCCAAGTTCCAGGTTCAGGCGTGATGACATCCCGTCTCCTCCCCAGTTTCCTTCAACGATGCCTGTCTTTCCCCCAGGACAGGCAATGGACGGCCAGCAAATGTTCCATATGTTCTACGCCATGATGCAGGCACAACAACAGATTCAATAGGAGACCCAACGCCGAGAGGCCGAGAACCTAAGGAACAGCCTGGTCGCAGTATTGGAGCATGCAAATCCACCAAATAGGCGGCCAACGACGGGATCTATTACGGATTTCCGTCAACTCAAGCCCCGTACCTTCTCGGGCAAGGAAGGACCAACTGAAGTGCATGAATGGCTTACAAACACACAGCATCAGTTGGAGGCCGCCGAACTACCAAGGGACAAATGGATGACTGCCGTCAGGATGCAACTGACGGACAACGCGCATCATTGGTGGCTGTCCGAAGAAAGAAGGCTCGGACATGATCAGGTTACCTGGGAGGAGTTCTCCAGACTCTTCCAGGAAATGTACATCCCTGCTGTGGCTCGGTCAGAACTCCGAGACAGATTCAACCGCCTGATCCAGGGCAACATGACGGTGGAGGAATATAACGCCGAATTCATTCGCCTGAGCCGCTTCGCCCCTTCGCTAATTCCTACCGAAGAGGAGAAGGCGGAGAAGTTCTTTGATGGGCTCAGGTTTGAGCTTCAGAAGTTAATCGGATCGGTCGCGCCTACCTCCTACACCGACGTCCTAGCTGTAGCACGTCGGCTGGAGCGCGTTACTCGGAGGGAATCAAGCCTGAAACGTCCCTTCTCCTCAGCACCGTCTAAGTCATCACCAGGGGAATCTGCTAAACGGCCCCAGAAGAGCCCGCCTCCAAGAGCAGCAACTAAGAACCTGCCTACTTGCCACTACTGCAGCAAGGTAGGACATATTGAAAAGGAATGTCGACGCAAGCTGGGACTCTGCCTGGTTTGCGGATCTGGACAACACTTCTCAAAGGACTGTTCGGAACGTCGAGAGGGAGTTCCGAATCGACCAGCTCCACCTGCAGCTCTTCCAGCTGGGGGAGCAACACAGACAGGGCCTGGAGGAGCCAGGCCACCTCTACCACCTCAGGCAGCATTGTTCCAACAAGCTCGTCAGCAAAGGGGTCCCGCTCAGGGACGAGGTCAGGCATATGCACTAGCAATCACTGAGGAAGCTACTGCAGGCGAAGTGATAGCAGGTACCATATTAGTAGCTTCAATTCCTGCTGTAGCATTATTTGATTCTGGAGCTTCGCATTCATTTATTGCTGCTAGCTTCGTAGCCACACATAGAATAGCTACCGCACCTCTCTCGAAGATGAAGAGAATACTAACGGGAGGTAAAATTATCCCGGTTAGTGATACTTGTAGATCATGTTCGGTAGTAGTCTGTGGCCGAGAGATGCGAGCCCAATTTCTGATCTTTTCTATGCCTGATTATGATGTTGTACTTGGTATGGACTGGTTAAGTCAGTACCATGCGACACTGGATTGCCGGCTTGGAAAAGTGATATTTAGACCCCCTAGCCTTCCTGAGTTTGAATTTCTACGAGGAGCTGTAGAACAAGGGGTCCAGCCAACTCTTAGGGTATTGACTGTAGAAGAAGATTCAAGTTACCCAAGAGTCATAACGGAATTTGTGGATGTATTTCCCGACGATCTTCCAGGTTTACCACCTGATCAGGAGATAGAATTCACGATAGACCTAACTCCAGGAGCCGAACCTATCACCTCATCGGTATATCGGCTAGCACCTAAGGAGTTAGTGGAGCTGAAAACACAAGTTGACGACCTTCTGGAGAAGGGATTTATCCGGCCTAGTGTTTCACCATGGGGAGCACCTATACTTTTTGTACCCAAAAAGGACGGATCTGTACGGTTGTGCATTGATTACAGAGCCCTTAATGCTGTAACTATTAAGAATCGGTACCCACTACCACGCATTGATGATTTGTTTGACCAGTTGAGTGGTGCTAAGGTATTCTCAAAGATTGACCTTAGATCCGGTTATCACCAGATTAGGGTGAAGAAGGAAGATATCCCAAAGACGGCCTTCAGAACTAAGTATGGACATTATGAGTTCCTAGTTATGCCGTTTGGTTTAACCAACGCACCCGCCGTATTTATGAGTTTGATGAACGGGGTCTTCCATCAGTACTTGGATAAGTTCGTGGTGGTATTCATTGATGATATCCTAATCTACTCCAAGAACCACGAAGAGCACGAGGAACACCTTAGAATTGTGCTAGAAACCTTGAGAATGGAGAAGCTATATGCCAAACTCAGCAAATGTGAGTTCTGTATGGACAAGGTGCCATTCTTAGGGCATATTATCTCGGGTGAAGGACTGTCAGTGGACCCAGAGAAAGTCACTGCTATAGAAACCTGGCCTACCCCTACCTCTGTTGCGGAAGTGAGAAATTTTCTTGGACTTGCTGGGTATTACCGGCGGTTCGTAGAAAAATTTTCAAGAATCGCAGAGCCGATGACTAAGCTGACACGGAAGGATCAGGAGTTCATATGGACGGAAGAATGCCAGCATGCCTTTGAAGAATTGAAGAGGCGTCTAACAACAGCACCAGTCTTGACTCTTCCCTCAGGGTCAGGAGGTTTTGTTGTTTATAGTGATGCGTCCGGTAGTGGACTAGGTTGTGTCTTGATGCAACATGGCAAGGTTATCGCTTATGCATCGAGGCAGCTGAAGGTCCACGAAAAGAACTACCCGACGCACGACCTGGAGCTAGTTGCAGTAATTTTTGCCTTGAAGATCTGGAGACATTATCTGTATGGAGAAAAGGTCGAGATATTCACTGATCATAAGAGCTTGAAGTATGTTTATACACAGAAGGAGCTCAACATGAGGCAAAGGCGTTGGCTTGAGTTGATGGTGGACTTTGACATCGATCTGCAGTACCACCCGGGGAAAGCAAATGTTGTAGCCGACGCTCTCAGCAGAAAACCCTCGGCTTATTTCTTAACGGAGCAGCCTCAACTATTACAAGATTTACAAGATCTTAAGATAGAAGTTGTTCTACCTGGACAAAATGGGTTGCTGGCTAACCTTGAAGTGAAGTCATCGCTGGTGGAGAGAATCAAGGAAGCTTTGCCTAATGATGCCAGATTTCGAAGGCTGAGAGAAAGAACAGAAGCAGGCTTGCAGACGGGACTTCGCATCCACGAGGACGGAATATTAAGGTGCGAAAATCGCCTATGTGTTCCAAATGGAGAATTAAGGCAGGAATTGATAACGAAAGCCCATAGCTCCATATACTCGGTTCATCCAGGAGGAACCAAGATGTACCGGGACTTGAGACAATATTACTGGTGGCATGGAATGAAAAGGGAGATTGCCCGCTTTGTGGCAAAATGCTTAGTCTGCCAGCAGGTGAAGGCCGAGCACCAAAGGACTGCAGGTATGTTGCAGCCACTTCCCATCCCTGAATGGAAGTGGGAGCATATTACCATGGACTTCGTCACTGGATTTCCAAGAAGCCCTAGTGGTAAGGATGCAGTATGGGTCATCGTGGATCGGCTCACTAAGTCGGCTCACTTCTTGCCGTTCAGAGTCGGACAATCCACAGAAGTACTAGCCGACATGTATATGCGTCAGATCGTAAAATTACATGGAGTGCCGGTTAGTATCGTATCAGATCGAGACTCAAGATTTACGTCTCACTTCTGGAGAAGCATGCAAGAGAGTCTCGGCACCAGGCTCAAGTTCAGTACTGCCTATCATCCTCAGACAGACGGACAGTCAGAGCGCACCATTCAGATCCTAGAAGATATGCTGCGATCTTGTATACTGGACTTTGGAGGATCTTGGGAAGATCATCTGCACTTAGTGGAGTTCTCCTACAACAACAGCTATCAGGCAAGCATTCAGATGGCACCTTTCGAGACGTTGTACGAAAGGAAGTGCAGATCTCCAATATGCTGGAGCGACGTTGGCGAACGTCAGATGCTGGGTCCAGAGTTGGTAACGGAGACAGTGGAGAAAGTAAAGCAGATCCAGAACCATCTCCGTGCAGCCCAGGATAGACAGAAGTATTGGGCCGATGCACACAGATGACCCCTGGAGTTCAAGGAAGGAGAGCATGTATTTTTGAGGATCTCGCCCACCAGAGGTACTATCAGATTCGGCAGCAGAGGCAAGTTAAGCCCAAGGTACATTGGGCCATTTGATATCTTGGAGCACATTGGTGAGGTGGCTTACCGTCTTGCATTACCTCCGTCCTTAGAGGGAGTGCATGATGTATTCCACGTCTCACAACTAAGGAGATATGTGACGGACCCAAGTCATATAGTTGACCATTCGGAGATTTCGGTGGGACCTAGCCTGAGATACGAAGAGCAGCCAGTGGGTATACTCGACACCAGTGAGAAGTTTACCCTTCGATTGCGGGGACGCAATCCTCTTAAGGGGGGTAGATTGTAAACACCCTAAATTTTTTTCAGATGTTTTAAAATCAATTTTGGGATTTAAAATGCATTTTTCAGGAATTTACATAGGACCTGTGATGAGTTTATAATTTTTAATTGCCAATAAATAATATTAAAATGAAATGAAAATATGATTTTATGGTGTAAAATAGAAAACCGGACTTAGGGTAATTTTCTGGGATTTTATTGGGCCTCGGACCTATTTTTAAAAGCCTAAAATCTATTTTTCCTAAATTAAAATTAATTAATTACTGATTATTATAATTATTATTATTTTCTTTATTTTTTTTATTTTAGTTTGGGCCCGGCCCAATGGGCCGAGCCCATTAGTGCTAGCCCGGCCAAGCCTCAAACCCCTAGCGGGTCGGGCGGGTCCGCTCACCCGGAGCCCGCCGCCCGACCCGACCCGCTCCATCACTCCTGTCACCCACGACCCCGTCTTCCCCCGAGACCTCCGCCGGCGCCGGAAAATGCGCCGCCACGTCGCCTCCCCTCTGCAAGAGCCGCCCACGTCCTCCCCCATCCCCGCCTAGTCCGGCCACGACCCCCCCCCCCCGAGGATCCCCTATAAAAACCCCTACCCGACCTCTTCCTCCTCCCTCATCCTCCCCTGAAACCTCGCCGGAACCCTACTCCGACGACCCGAGACCCCCATCCACCTCCCTCTCAGCCGTCCTACTCCCCGCCGTGACCTCCAGCGCCCCCTTCCCCTTCCTCTTCCTCCTCCTCCCCCAGGCGGAGCCGACCCCGGCCTCCAGAAACCCACCCCGCTGCTCGAGCTGCCGGCCGACCCCCTCGGCGCCGCCCAGCCCCTCCGGCAGAGCCGCAGCCACCGTCCCGAGTCGCCTCGACCGTCGGCCAGTCCCCCAGAGCCCCGGACACGCGGACACAGCCCTGAACCCTAGCCCTAGCCGAGGACACGTGTCCAGGACACGATTCGGACACAGAAAACCCCGATTTCTTGGGTCCCCTTCAGGTACTCGTATCTTGCAACTCGGATCTCCGTTTTCAATTCTGTAAATTTCTACGCGAAGCCTGTATGACCCTCTCGGTTCCCGGATAAACCGCTCGGGGCATCGCGTCCTGTGGTGATCGCACACCGCGATCCAAAAACAAGGAAAATCAGACCCTGTTTTACCCCGGAACTGAGTGCGCCCCGCCAAACGGGACGACTTGGTCGCGTGCGATCTTCACAGATACGTGCGCCTCGTCGATACGAACGTGTAGAATTTTGCGAAAGCTGATTCGGGTGTGCGTGCACACCGAAATCAACGCGTATCCGCGGACATCGCTCCGTATCCGCCTTTTCTGCATTTCACCCTAACTTCGTGCACACACGTCGGATCAAGACGAAACTTGCACCATCGGACTCGTAGCAATACGCTTGTCCTGTGGGTCAAGTTTGGTCCGATTCTGAGAACGTTGACGAAATCGCGTGTCGTGGGCCCCACAGGCCCCGCTCGACGGGCGATTTTGTGATCGGCTCATCGGAATACAAATCTGAAAGTTCTGTTGGGTTCGTATCAGCGTTCCTGACCTGTTGACACTAAGTTTGGTGAATTTGGAGACCAATGACCCTGACACGTTTTTCGGTGCAAAGCGGGCCCACCGGTGGACCCCGTTTTGGGCCGAAATTGCCGTTTTTGCCCTTGTCTCCAAATTGGACCCAAGGATAGGCGTTCCTAGCTGTTTGACACCTTCTGAGCGTGATGGTACTGTTTATTTCAGCTTTCGGAGACATCTCTGGAAATTTCCGAAACCAGGACCTAAGTGGAATCCAAACCTCAGGCAAGTGCACCTTGCCAAACTTGCAGTCATTATTTTCTTATTTTCTGTAAAAATACTCTGCTGAATTTCTTGTGCAAATTCATATAAACTGTTTTAAACTGCTTAACCTAGGGAACGTATGACGTACCTAGTGTCCGATCATAGTCGGGTGCCGACACCGTACGCGGTGTTGGGTTCGTCATTTAGAGATAGATTTACGATTTTCTTACTTTGTACTTGACCTATCAAGTACCCTACAACCCAGGACACTTGACATTATCATGGACAGAATCCTCCTGAGATATTCATGGTAATTCTGTATAGGATACAGGACTTGATAGAGACATTTATTATAGACAGTATGACTTGTTGCATTAGTTATAATCCCGCTGACATGGGCATGAGACGTTATGGTCATGGCTTGCGTGATTACATTGGGTGGGGAGAGACACACAGGCTACAGGCTGTTCTATATATATATATCTACTATTATTGTGAGGTTGTAGACTCTCCAGCAGAGCTAGACCCTTTACGTGTTATTACTGCTACCGGCTCCCCGACACAGAGCTTGTAGCGGTCTCAGCCTGAGTACTAGTGTTGCTCTCATTTGCATATCACTTAGATGGTTACTTAGTTTACCCTGCTGTTCATTTATTTATTGCACTGCTTATTCAGTTGGCTTGTTTTTATCTTGTGCCTTGCTATGTCCACTGAGGACCTGGAATGGATTATGTCCCCAGGTTTAGCTGAGGAGCAGTATCCCGAGATATACGGGACAGGAGCTGAAGCTATTGTTGGAGCTGAACCGAACACTGAAGACGAGGTGACTGCCGAGGACTTCTCCTGAGTGCTTGTTCCAGTACTCAGTATTTATTTCATGTTTACATCTTTTGTTCCTGGCCTATAGAGCCAGTTTATTCAGACTTAAGTCGGATTGTTTCTCCGACTGACTTGCTGTGATGATGTTGCTACATTATTTCCATTTGATTATGCAGATTATTTCTTTATCTTTATGGATGAGATTAGTGTGACTTGTGTAGTAGACCTTATTTACAGCTTAAGTACGCCCTGATGGCTCCATTAAATTGGGTTATCCATCGGTGCGTGCTGCTGGCCATTGCCACACATCTCCAGTCCCTCAGCATTTTAGGACTGGGGCGTGACAGTGTTCTTCTTTAAATTGACTCACCCATCCACAATTTTAACCCAATTCATAATTATTCCCTCTCAATTTTATCATCAAAGAAGCATTGGAGCTTGGATTGCAAGGAGCACTTAAAGGAAGATAAATTGACAAGGAGATCGTGTTATAATTATGTCCATTGAGTATTTCATTAGTAATCCATCTTTCAATAGGTAAATTCTGAATCTAACCCTTAATTTAGACTATAATTTATATATTTAACCATTAGGAATCATCCATTGTCTTAGGGCTACCCATAGGATCAAGAATTAGGTCCATATGACTTGTATTATGAAAGTCATGGTAATTTGTGTTCAAATAGGAGAAATTACGAGATTGACACATCAATTATGTGCCATGAGACCAATTAGATCTAATTAGACTTGGATAAGGGTTATGGAACTAGGTACGTGTCCATAATTGGATACGAGTAGGCAGTATTATGGTAATTTATGATACGGTGTGATACGGGGCTCATTTATGGGTGATTTGTGTTAATACCTTTCAATTTACTTTGTATCAAGCTCCTTTAGTTGTATTATGATGTTTATGATATGTATGTATTGGTAATATGGAGATTTGGGGGTTTGGCATTATATTAGGTACGTATCATAGTGTATCATAGATAGCATGCCAATTGTTTAGTCTAATATTTTTATTTTGTGTGTATGTGTGTGTGCTATATATATATATATATATATATATATATATATATATATATATATATATATATATATATATATATATATGTATTGGTCATGCATACATCTTAGCGTTGTGTGATGGTGTTGACTGGGAACGAGGGAAGGAGTGTATAGGTATGAATGTGTCTGATATTGTGAGAGAAGATAGAAGAAGTAGCAGTAGTGCACACTAGGAGCAGCAACAGCAACTGCATATATCAGTATCAGCAGCAGATAGGAGCAACAATTGCAGCTGTATATAGCAGTATCAGCAGCAGCTAGGTGTAGTAGCAGAAGCAACAAAAGAGGTACCACAGCAGCAGTATCAGTAGAACCACGATCAAGAAAAGGAGCTCGAGACAGGGTGTGTTATTTTTGATACTAGGAGATGTATAGCATCAGTAATTGCAGTTGCATTTGCAGCTGTTGAAGTAGTAGCATGAGGAGCTCGGGTAATCTGATACTTCAATATCAGTGAAAGGGGGGCTCAGGTGTTGCTTGTTAGCAGTGGTTTAAGGATTTATGTATTAGCAGCAGTGTAGGTTAGTGATACACATACATGTAGGTTAACAAGTGAGTGTCAGTGAGTGCATATAGGTGTATATATGTCTATGAATAAGTGACAACATGTATTAAGTGTATGTTTGTTTAAGTATTAGTGATCTAATATTTCTATTGTGTGTGTGTGCTATATATATATATATATATATATATATATATATATATATATATATATATATATATATATATATGTGTGTGTGTGTGTGTGTGTGTGTGTGTGTGTGTGTGTGTGTGTGTGTGTGTGTGTGTGTGTGTGTGTGTAAGTATTGATGTGTGTGTGTATATATATATATATATATATATATATATAAATATATGTGTGTGTGTGTGTGTGTGTGTGTGTTTTGGTCATGCATACATCTTAGTGTTGTATGATGGTGTTGACTATGAACGAGGGGAGGAGTGTATAGGTGTGAGTGTGTCTGATGTTGTCAGAGAAGATAGAAGAAGTAGCAGCAGTCATGAACTGCTAGGAGCAGCAACAGCAGATGCGTATAGCAGTATCAGCAGCAGCTAGGAGAAGCAACTGCATATAGCAGTATCAACAGCAGCTAGGTGCAGTAGCAGTAGCAACAAGAGGGGTAGCACAGCAGTAGTATCAGTGGAACCATGATCAAGAAAAGGAGCTCGATACAGGGTATGTGGTTGTTGATACTAGGAGATGTATAGCATCAGTAATTGCAGTTGCATTAACAGCTGTTGAAGTAGTAGCATGAAGAGCACGGGTAATCTGATATTTTAATATCAGTAAAAAGGGGGCTCAGGTGTTGCCTGTTAGCAGTGGTTTAAGGATTTATGTATTAGCAGCAGTGTAGATTAGTGATACACATACATGTAGGTTAACAAGTAAGTGTTAGTGAGTGCATATAGGTGTATATGTGTCTGTGAATAAGTGACAGCATGTATTAAGTGTGTATTTATTTAAGTATTAGTGTTGTGTGAGTGAAGATTAGGGGTATGCTTGTGTACAGTGAGGAGTGGTAAGGTTGGATGTGAGAAGGGTCAGGTAAGTCAAGGGAAGAGAATTTAAGAACAACAGAGGTATGGGAGGAATTGGGTGTTCAACTAATAGAGTAGAGCAGCAGGGGGTATGTAGTGTTGTATCAAGTTTGAAAGTTTAGTTTTAGCTGTTGATGAGGCATATTAGTTTATTCATGAGTTTGTATATGTTAGTTAGACTTTGGCGTTGTATTATTATTTGATGTCTTGCATTGAGATTAGACTTGAACTTGTGATGTATCTGTGACTCTTTTTCTTTCATTATATTCCATATCATGCCTTATCAACCTCTAGTTTGTTATTGTGATTGAGTATTGTTTACCATTACCATATTATCATATTGTCCTCCATTTGGAGTTAAGATAGCATGACAAGTACCTTATATATATTATGTGAGATGTGTAGATAGTATTGTTGACCTAGACAGAGTTCTACCTCCGATGTTGTGGCGTAGGCTTGACGTACGCACGTACTCATGCCATTATACCGGGTACAAGTCGTGAAAACTTAGGATTATGATTAATTTAAATTATAGTTCATATTTATCTAAATAATTTATAAGTCTGTATGCTCTTTACATTTTTAATTCTCACATACACTTTCATGTTGTTATCCAAACAAAATAATTTAAAACTCCTCACTTCCAGAGGACAAAAAACTATGTATCCAAACATATTATGAAAGTGATACACGATGCAAATGCACTGTATTACAACATATTAAAAAAAATCAGACTTTCGAGGAGCTACAAGAATCAAAACAGCCCCATATAGCTAGCAGCCCTAATAACATTGCCACACAAGAAATACAAGTTACTGCAAAGTATATGCCATTGCTTTATTATTTTATTCCAGAAATGAAGCTATGATCAGCTCCAAAATATATCTCCTAGCACAAGCAGGGAAAAGGCACGCAGCTGTCAATTTGAAGTCCTAAGAGTCTCAAGATTTGGTTTACAGTTGTGGAAGGGACATATCATATGATCCAAATCTTGACATGTTCGATCATATCCGATCTTTGAATCTCTACATTGTCCCTTAATTTATATCAGATTCGGCAGGCTTCAAGATCTGAACATGCCTAATAATATTTTACTAACCGAACTTTATGTTCAGGCGAGTGTTAATGATTGTGATATGTCCATGGCTTGCCCTTAAAACAGTCAAGTATAAACATTTGTTAGCTAGGCCAGAAAATTGTCTAGGTTCTGATATTGTATAAATATCTATATTGATCCAGTCCGAATAGAACCTGCAGAGCAATTGTGTATCTAGTTTAGCATATAAAGATTAATCAGGACCGTTTCTGAACACGTGCGAACGTTCAGGGTCCCAAAAACTGGAACACCCCAATTTTTTTCCCTATGTATGTATTGTTAATATAAAAAAATTATTTTTAGATTTAGGTCTCCCTATTTTTTAGAAATTGCAGAAACATTGCCCGTTGAATGTCAAAAAATACCATATTTTTTTAGAGCGATTAAAAATTACCATATTTTTTAGGGCTGTTAAAAAAGAGAGACTATTTGTTAGTATTTGTACATGACCTTTAGAATGTCAGAAATAGCTAAGGAATAAACTTCGGATTTTTAACTATTATGAATTTTTAGATATTGTAGAACTTTAAAATGTATACTTTTTCGATTTTACCTCGTTCCTATAGGAAATTTGTATTTTGTTTTTAAGGATACAAATTGTTGAGTTATGGGAGACTTATTTAGTCCCACATCGGATAGAAAATAAGGAGGAGGCTAGTCTCCTCCTATATATATGTACCCCCTCTCTTGGAAATAAATCAAGTCTTTTTTATATGGTATCAGAGCCAAATCTCTAAAAAAAATCTCCACAAAAAAAATCCTCTCTCCCCCGTCTCTCATCCGATACCCCCCTATATCCCTCTGTGAGTGGACGTCCCCCTCATACGCCTTCCTTTATGAGTGGAAGCCCCCTATGCCTCCCTCTGTGAGTGGAAGCCCCCCTCCTTACGCCTACCTCTGTGAGTGGCAGGCCCACCCACCCCTCTCGAGTGTCGTCGATGTCCAAACTAGTTGGAAGGCAGGGTATGTTGCTCGTTATACGCTGGCATAGGCGAGTTCTACCCATCGCGCACCTATCCTGCTGCATGACCTTGGAGGTGTATAAATAGATGGAGAAAGTCGTGATCACGTGTAGGCGCATGACACGTGTTTAAGTTGTGTTTGATCTCGTTCTTGTACAACTGTGAAGATGGGAACACATGTGAGTAGCCAGGAACTAAATGAGATACAGGGAGGAATGGTCAGGGTATTTCAAGCCAAATTGGAGGAGACCCCATCCAGTAGGGAAATCATGCCCGTACCAGAACTGTCGCAAGTGATGAAGAAGATAGAGTTACTACCCAATGACATCAAACTTGAGGAGACGAAAAACTACCTGAGTTGGTCTAGGAGGGCGTCGTTGAACCTTCAGACCAAAGGACTCGAAAAATATGTAAAGGAAGAGTATATTGAGCCAGAGGATAAGACAAGTGCTGAGAGGAGCACATGGAGTCACCTTAATTCTCTCGTGGTTTCTTGGCTGCTGACTTCTGTGTCTCCATCTATAGCTGGGATGGTGGAGTCAATCTGTAGTGCAGCTGATGGCATCAGCTAGGATATACTCTGGAGCCGGGAGCATTATGCTGATGATAAAAGTTGAGGAAAATATTGATGCTACCACACAGGGGGAGAAGATAGTATTCAAGTATGTAGCGAAGTTACGTTGTTTATGGGGGGGACTCGGACCACTATAATCAGCAATCTTTGCTAAACCCGACAGATGTTCTCCTTGGGAAAAAGTACCTTGAGCATAGGCGTGTGGCTCATTTTCTCAAGGGTCTGAACCCACAGTTTGAGGCTAGAAGGGCAGTAATGTGTCATTTGTCATCTTTTTGTCCCTGGATGAGGCTGTTGCATCAATGGAGCAAGAGGAGAACAGAAAGATGGTGATAAAAGGTGAAACCTTACCTTATGTCCGCTCGGCATTGGTGATTCATGGTACTCTCATCAGCGATGACAGGGAGTACTATAATTGTGGGAAGAAAGGGCACCTCAGCTACAACTGCCCTTAATACCGTAATTCTGGTCATGGCCGAGGAAACAGAGGACATAGAGGTGGACATGCAGGTCAAGGAGGCAGGGGATGTAGAGGCTAAGGAGTTTCTCACCTAGCTATGGCAGAGGAGACCACTACCGAAATAATTAGAGCTGAGATGACAGAGTTGGAGGAACTACGTTAGTTCAAGCTTCAGGTTGAGAGTTCTAAGGGCGAGGGACCGGTCACTCAGGATCTGAATGACACTACCTACCTTGGTAACTTTACAGGTTAGGCTGCTCATATGGGCAAAGGTATGCATGTTCAGGCACTTGTATCCACTAATCTCATACTGGTTAGATCATAGACTCAGGTATATCTAGGCATATCACAGGTGCATTTAATAAGTTTGTATTATATTATCCCATCAAGAATATGTATTCCGAGATAGTTCAGACTACTGATAGGACGTCCCAACCCATCAGGGGTACTGGGTCGGTCCATTGTACTTTATTTGTTACCCTGTCATCTGTATTACATGCTCCTTTTCTTGGTCAACTTACTTTCTGTTAGCTCTCTCATTGATCAATTGAATTGTATTATTCTTTTTTATCAGGATATGTGTTTTTTTCCAGGAGAAGGCCATAAGGAATTGGCTTGGGACTGGCATCAGGCGTGATAGTCTTTGGTACCTGGATAGGGAGGCTGCAATGATTGCTGCTACTACTATGGAGGTCCAAAGACATAAGCAATATTATAACACTGCATATTGTTACATTTATCTTTTGATAGTTTGAACAAATTAGAACCAGAGATAATCAATAAAGTAGACAAAAAAATTATTTTGTAATGCTTGTAAACTTGGGAAGCATACACGTTCTACTTATAAAATGGTTGGTCTTCGAAGTTTTGAGCCATTTGCACTTATTCATTCTGATGTTTGTGGATCGTGTCCTACTACTTCTATCAGTGGATTCATATGGTTTATTGCCTTCATTGATTGCTACTTACGTATGACCTAAATCTACATGATGTCTGATGTGTACAAATATTTTCAAGACTTCTTGGCATATGTAAAAATCTAGTTTGGAGTACATGTGAAGATTCTTCGAACAGATAATGGGACCGAGTATACCAACAAGAAGTTTGCTAATTTTATCTCTAGTCAAAAAAAAATTTATCAAACCACTTGTCCAGACACTCCTACTCAGAATAGGGTGGTTAAACGCAAGAACAGACATCTACTAGAAGTGGCACGTTCTTTGATGTTGATAATGAATATGCTAAAAAAATTGTGCAATAAGGCTGTTATGTCAGCATCTTATCTAATCAACATGATACCGTAAAGAGTATTAGGGATGAAGACACCATGTGAGATGCTCTTGGGCTCTAATATTTTTATTGTTCCTTCCAGAGTATTTGACTGCATATATTTTGTGCGAGATCACAGAATGATGGTGAACAAGCTGGATCCACAAGCAGTTAAATGTATCTTTCTAGGCTACTCACCAAGTCAGAAAGGATACAAATGTTTGTGTCCCATTAAAAGAATGATGTTTGTTAGTATGGACTTGACATTCCGGGAGTTTGAACCATTTTAAGGGGAGAAGACGGAGTTAAGTTCCATGTTCGAGGATGGCTCTACGAATGCAAGTAGAGAGGGGGAGAATGAGAGTGGCATCGTAGTTGGTATGATTCCATATATTTTTGAGTCACCAAGGAGTGATGGTGTCTCAGGGGTAGCCGACAGTCAGGGGAAGCTGAGAGTATATAGGGAGCATGAGCAGCAGCAGCATGAGAAGCATAAGCTTTCTCATTTTGTCCCTATGCCAGTACCCACAAATGTTAATGTCCCAAGTCCCTTTTCTCCAAAACCTTCTTCGACCCTTCTACTTGAGTCACCTGGTAATAATTCCTCCCCAAATACTTCTAATACTCATGTCTTGCTTCGTAGAACTTATAGAGTCAATGCTGAAAAACCTCCAGCTAAGTTTAGCAGTTGGAACACTAACATTGCACATTACATTTTATGTGATCCATTCCACCTGCATATAAGTCCTTCCTTGCATCATTGTATTTACTACTTGTACCTAACAACTGGCAGGTAGCTAAGCAAGATCCTAGGTGATCTAGTGCAATGCATGAGGAACTTCAGGCCTTGAAAAAGAATGACACATGTGAGTTGATACCACTGCCAGCTGAAAAGCGTGATATTGGATGTAAATGGGTTTATACTGTTAAGCAGACTCCAGAGGGAAAGATTGACAAGTACAAGGCTAGATTGGTTGCTAAAGGCTACAGTCAAACTTATGCTATCGACTATGATGAGATATTTGCTCCAGTAGCAAAGATGAGCACTGTGCGAATGTTGGTGTATTGTGCTGCCAACTTCAATTGGCAACTACATTAGCATCAAGAACGCTTTTTTGCATGGGGTCTCCAGGAGGAGGTGTATATGGAGATTCCACTAGGCTTTGCTACTTCACAAACAACTGGGAATGTATGCAAATTGAAAAAGTCTTTATATGGGCTAAAGCAGTCTCCGAGAGCGTGGTTTGATAGATTCAGGCTTACAGTCTATGGTATGGGGTATATGCAGTACAATAGAGATCATACTATATTTTATAAATACTCCAAGATTCGTATCACTATCTTTGCAGTCTATGTTGATGATATTGTTATTACTGGAGACGATACCAAGGAGATCCTACCACTGAAGAAAAAACTTGGAGAGAAATTTGAAGTCAAGGATCTGTGATAGTTGAAGTACTTCATCGGAATTGAAATTGCAAGGTCACGAAAGGGTATAGTACTTTCTCAGCGAAAGTATATTCTGGACCTTCTTTCAGAGATAGGGATGCTGGTTTGCAGAGTTGCTTCTACTCCTATCGAGCAGAATAACATATTGTATGTCGAGGCTGGTGACCCGGTGAGTAAGGAGCAATATCAAAGATTAGTTGGTCAGCTTATATATCTATGTCATACAAGACCTGATATTACTCAGGTCATGAGTGTGGTGAATAAACATATGCATGATCCTAGAGAGCCGCATATGGAGGCAGTTCGCAGAATTCTCATGTATATTAAAGGAAGTCCAGGAAAGGGGTTATGGTTCAGAAGGTCTTGACATCTGAGAGTTGAAGGCTGTTGTGATATCGATCGGGCGGGTTGTATAAACAATCACAGGTCCACTACAGGTTACTGTATTTTTGTTGGAGGCAATCTTGTATCTTGACGTAGCAAGAAGCAAGATTTAGTGGCTAGGTCTACATCCGAGGCCGAGTATATGGCTATGGCAGTTAGCCTATGTGAGATGTTGTGGGTAAAGAGCTTGTTGTTTGAGATACCTTTGTTTAGAGGAGACTCCCTGCAACTTTGGTGTGACAAGAAATCAGCAATTGATATTGCAAATAATTCAGTTCAGCATGATCGCACTAAACATGTAGAGATTGATTAGTTCTTCATCAAAGAGAGCTGCATAGAAATTTTTTGACTTTGAGTTATGTAAAATCAGCGGAGCAGTTAGCTGATTGTTTAACTAAAGGTTTAGGTCATAGAGAGTTTGTTACATTTTGTAACAATATGGGGACGATTGATATCTATCGCCCATCTTGAAGGGGAGTGTTGAGTTATTGGGGACTTATTTAATCCCATATCGGATAGAAAATAAGGAGACTAGCCTTCTCATATATATATGTACCCCTCTTGGAAATCAATCAATCAAGTCTTTTCTACACAAATAATAATAACTTTGCATTCATGTTTATATAGTAAAATTTCAGTCTTAGAATATTATGAATATTCTTACCTGGTTTTCTACCAAATCTAGATTCGTTTATACGGATACGTTTACAAGTATTCATCTCTCTAATTGTATTCGCAGTTAACTAATTAGTGTAAATTAATACGAGTATAAATAAAGAATTTTTTTTATCTAAGATCGATTTTTCAGCTCTACTGTTCGAGCAATTAGATCCTGACAGGACCGTTTATGAGCATGTGCAAGTCGTGCGATCGTACATGACCCAAAAAATCGGAAGGTCCCAAAATATTTAACCTTCTCTATATATATCACTAATGCGAAATCTTCATTTTTTAGATTTATGCCTCCTTATTTTTTCAGAAAATACAGTAACATAATCTTTAGAATGTCAGGAAAAAGAAAATTTAATGGTAAAAAAAAAATCATTGTTTAGTATTTGTATAAGATCATTCAAATGTCATAAACAGTCATGGATCCTGGATGCAAGAATTGTGTTACTTAAACAGAATGTACAGACAAGAAACCTTCATATCATTGTAAACCCCCTCAATTAATTCTATAGATAGTCAGGTATGGATTGAAAAATTTTGGTTTAGCAGCAGATGTTTGAGGTTTAGAGTAGAGTTGCATATGTCTGTTATTTATTAATTTAACCCTTGGCGCGCCCTACCATTGCTAAATTATTCGGAGCCCAATATCAGCCCATAAATTCTATCGGACTATTATACTTTTGACTTGACTCGCTAATTTAGGCACTGGACTTTTCCGTCACACAAAATTAAATCCGTTGTGCTTTAAATTAATCGCACAATTTCCTGTATCCTAAATTCTATAATTTAATTCTGTGTCGGACACCTGTGTCGTTATCTTCAATTTTGAGATACCAACTTAACCCGTTGAATCGGACCAACTAAAGGGTCCAAGACTGACTCCAAGCCCCCACCATTTTTAACCTTTGCGTCATTTCTAAATTTTGACCCCAAGTGACCCCATTTAATTTAAAAGCGCGGGACACTTCTATTCTAATTAAATCGGGGATACCAATTTTGACTAATCCTATTTTAATCCCCAACTAATCTCAATGCCCATTTAATTAAACCAATGTCAAACACACAATACCCCCTCACCATGCAAAACACCAAACACCAAATCGACCACCAATTTTTCATTATTTCATGTGTCTGTACAAATACCCAAATTTAAGGGGGCTCATTTACAAATGTTGCATTAGGTGTCAACACCCTATTGGTTCAAACTAATGGAGAAGCCCTAATATTGACTAGTCAACCCAACCCTCACCCTTGCATGAGTACTTTCTCATGTCAAATCCTGACTACTCATTCAAAATGGGAGCATCATCACCACTCATTCCCACTCACCACCTCCTATTTAATGTATCCTCAAGGCACTCTTCCCAACCATGCCCAAATTCCCAAACCTAGGAAAGCCCCCACATCTCTCTCTCTCCTCCCTCCTCACTCAACCGTAGGTTTTTTTCTAATGTTTCCTTTTCTCTTCTTCTTCTTCCTTTCTTCTTCTTCTTCTTCTTCTTTTTAAAAGGAAAGAAAGAGGGAAATAAAACCATCTCCCCCCTACCACTGTTCACCCGGCCACC